>JBBGZY010001897.1:0-566548 GCA_037952925.1 Lithobates clamitans
AATAAACAAAATAATAAACTTTGAAATTGATATGAAATTTTGGACGAGAGTTCCCGTGTGTGGTCCAGTTTTACCTCCTGTACCCAAGTTCCAGTCCCGGTGTTTCCAACATCTGAGGTCCGATATGGCAGGGGCGCCAGCAGCTAGCTGCGGTCACAAACAAATGATGCTATCATATACTGACCACTTTCACCAAAGCAAAAGGATCACAGCAGTTGCCCCTGCCTTTCAGCGGTGGTGAAGATGACTTGTTGAAGTTCAAACCAAGCATTAGAATGGAGAAGAAAGTGTATTTAAGTGACTTTGAACGTGGCATGGTTGTTGGTGCCAGCCGGGCTGGTCTGAGTATTTCAAAAACTGCCGATCTACTGGGATTTTCCCCACACAGCCATCTCACGGGTTTACAGAGAATGGTCCAAAAGAGAGAAAATATCCAGTGAGCGGCAGTTGTGTGGAGGAAAATGCCTTGTTGATGTCAGAGGAGAATGGGCAGACTGGTTGGAGATGATAGAAAGGCAACAGTAACTCAAATAACATAGTTACATAGTTACATAGTAGGTGAGGTTGAAAAAAGACACAAGTCCATCAAGTCCAACCTATGTTACAACCAAGGTATGCAGAATACCATCTCTGAATGCACAACAGATCGAACCTTGAAGCAGATGGGCTACAGCAGCAGAAGACCACACTGGGGGCCACTCCTGTCAGCTAAGAACGGGAAACTGAGGCTACAATTCACACAGGCTCACCAAAATTGGACGATAGAAGATTGGAAAAACGTTGCCTGGTCTGATGAGTCTCGATTTCAGCTGCAACATTTAGATGGTCGGGTCAGAATTTGGTGTAGACATGAAAGCATGGATCCATCCTGCCTTGTATCAATGGTTCAGGCTGGTGGTGGTGGTGTAATGGTGTGGGGGATATTTTCTTGGCACACTTTGGACCCTTTAGTACCAGTTGAGTATCATTTAATCACCACGGCCTACCTGAGTATTGTTGCTGACCATGTCCATCCCTTTATGACTACAGTGTCCCCATCTTTTGATGGCTCCTTCCAGCAGGATAATGCACCATGTCACAAAGCTCCAATCATCTCACCACTGGACAATGAGGTCTCTGTACTCCAATGGCCTCCACAGTCACCAGATCTCATCCAAAAGAGCACCTTTTGGATGTGGTGAAATGTGAGATTCGCATCATGGATGTGCAGCCGACAAATCTGCAGCAACTGCGTGATGATATCATGTCAATATGGACCAAAATCTCTGAGGAACGTTTCCAACACCTTGTTGAATCTATGCCACAAAGAATTAAGGCCGTTCTGAAGGCAAAAGGGGGTCCAACCCGGTACTAGCAAGGTGGCCAGTGAGTATTTCTGGTACCGCAAGCAAACTGAAGCGCACCCCAGTGATTGATGGCTTTAGGAGACGCACCCTTTTCAGTCTGACCTCATTGTTGATAATTGGTGTGGTTTGTGTGTGGAATGAATGGACGGTCTGTCCTGAGCCCAGGCCTCATTCATAGAAACCTGGGAGCTGCAGACAAAATGGCCGCCCTTCAGCTCTGCGATGGAGACAGCGGGCCATAAAACTTCACGCCACTTCCTTATTACTTTCCAGAATTGTCAGTGTGGAGGTTGTGACCCCGCTGCTATCAATATAAATATAGAGTGTCACATGCGGCGGTGTACATACACGGGCACAGAATGCTTTCTGTTGACTGGAAACAATGAGGCCTGCTGTCTGTGGGACACACTCTCTCCTTTGTCATCCCCGGCCAGACGCTCCTTCATAACCTTGCAGCTTCCATCGGCCTCTGTCACCCGGCCCCCCGAGCTGGAAGACCATAAATATTTATCTGGGAGAAAATCCTTGGCTATCACCTCAGGTCGCCGAGGCCTACGATGAAAACTTCGAGCTGATGAGCTGATAGGCTGTCAGGCCGAGCCCTGGATATAGTCTTTGGTGTTTTCGATCGGCTGGTCTGGAAACACACACTCACTTCGCTCGTCCTCAGCCAGACAGTTTTTAGGCTTTCTAGGAATTCTCCTAAAAAAACTGAAGCCAAGTGGATTCTGATTCACTTTCGTCTGCCAAAAGGAAGGTCTTAAAAACGTGGCATGTCATTTCTGGACCTATGACAAAGGCTGGGGTCACATCTGTACGTGGCGTGGCAACGCACGCAAAAAAAAAAATCACGCACTTTCCCGGGGTGCAGAGAAACACACAGGGGTACTAATAGTTGTTAGTGGCACCCCAACATCTGAAAATGTGGACGTTTTCACACACGCCAAACTGCATGGCAGCAAAGCACCCCGCGGGGCACATGTAGGGCATTCCATTGAAATGAAAGTTGCCCTACATGCAACGCATGGGAACGTGTTGAAAACGCACACACACGCCAACGCACACAAAGGGTGAACCAAGACTAAAGAAAAAATGTTTTCTTTTTCAATTTGGATGAAGTGGCGATAGATAGATAGATAGATAGATAGATAGATAGATAGATAGATAGATAGATAGATAGATAGATAGATAGATAGATAGATAGATAGATAGATATTAGATAGATAGATAGATAGATAGATAGATAGATAGATAGATAGATAGATAGATAGATAGATAGATAGATAGATACTGTAGACAGATCGATCTATCCATCCATCTATTTAATATCTCTCTCTCTATCTATCTATCTCATATCTATTTCTCATATCTATCGCCAGCCATAGACGGATAAAAATTCAGTTCAGCAGGAACGAGTCAAATTTTGATCTATCTATGGGTAGGCTGGTTGTACTGCAATCGATTGATCGACTTAAGTACAACCAGCCGGTCAGGTTTTTCTTGTGCGATCTCTGCTAGCCACCAGCAGTGAACATTGCATTCTGATGGTGGGGGGGAAACCTCCTGCTGTCAGAATACAACAGCACAGCAGGAGGGATTCCTAAACACTGACTGTGTTGATGGGGGAATCGAGCCATTTTCTTTCCTTCAAATCGCAGATGAAGGAAAGAAAATTGCATGATCTATGGTTTACTTAACCACTTGCCACCCAAGCCAATTCTGAAGTTTCTGTCATATATGGGTGGCACAGTGGTGTAGTGGGTAGCACTTTCGCCTAGCAGTAAGAAGGGTCGCTGGTTCAAATCCCAACCACGACACTACCTGCCTGGAGTTTGCATGTTCTCCCTGTGCCTGTGTGGGTTTCCTCCGGGTACTCCGGTTTCCTCCCACACTCCAAAGACATGCTGGTAGGTTAATTGGATCCTATCTAAATTGTCTCTAGTATATGAATGTGAGTTAGGGACCTTAGATTCTAAGCTCCTTGAGGGTAGGGACTGATGTGAATGTACAATGTATATGTAAAGCGCTGCGTAAATTGACGGCGCTATATAAGTACCTGAAATAAATAATATATGAAAAAATCACAATTTTTTGTTGCAAGAAAATTACTCAGAACCCCCAAACATTTTATATTTGTTAAGCAGAGGCCCTAGAGAATAAAATGGAGGGTGTTGCAATTTTTTATGTCACGCGGTATTTGCGCAGCTGTTTTTTTTAAAACACGGATTTTTTGGAAAAAAGACAATATCATTAATTTTGGTGCGCGCAAACAAAAAATAATACCCAATTTGTTTTGGTAACATAAAAGATGATGCTACACCGAATAAACACGCCTGTGGGATGGCGCCAAACTACAGTACCTAAAAATCTCCATAGGCAACGCTTTAGAAGCCTTTACAGGTTACCAGTTTGGAGTTACACAGGAGGTCTGGAGGCAGGTGCAGGCACCATCCCGGTATAACCACTGAGACACCAGACCAGGAAATCTTCCAATGGGGGACATTTGTTTCTGTGCCAACTTCTCGTTTTATGGTGGCCATAAACGGTGCGATAAAACTGAATGATCAAATCAGATAACAATTGAGGAAAACAAAAATGGCATGGCCAATAGATGAGGAACAGGGAGTAGTGGTTTTGATAGACCCAAGTCAATAGGTTGTGGCGGAAGAAAAAAAATCAGCCATTAAGCGTCAATTGATGGCGCTTTCATGCATTTGTGAAATACATACAGTATCTCGCAAAAGTGAGTACACCCCTCACAGTTTTGTAAATATTTTATTCTATCTTTTCATGTGACAACACTGAAGAAATGACACTTTGCTACAATGTAAAGTAGTGAGTGTACAGCTTGTATAACAGTGTAAATTTGCTGTCCCCTCAAAATAACTCAACACACAGCCATTAATGTCTAAACTGCTGGCAACAAAAGTGAGTACACCCCTAAGTGAAAATGTCCAAATTGGGCCCAATTAGCCATTTTCCCTCCCCGGTGTCATGTGACTCGTTATTGTTACAAGGTCTCAGGTGTGAATGAGGAGCAGGTGTGTTAAATTTGGTGTTATCGCTCTCACTCTCTCATACTGGTCACTGGAAGTTCAACATGGCACCTCATGGCAAAGAACTCTCTGAGGATTTGAAAAAAAGAATTGTTGCTCTACATAAAGATGACCTAGGCTATAAGAAGATTGCCAAGACCCTGAAACTGAGCTGCAGCATGGTGGCCAAGACCATAAAGGGGTTTAACAGGACAGGTTCCACTCAGAACGGGCCTCGCCATGGTTGGCCAAAAAAGTTGAGTGCACGTGCTCAGCGTCATATCCAGAGGTTGTCTTTCGGAAATAGACATATGAGTGCTGCCAGCATTGCTGCAGAGGTTGAAGGGGTGGGGGGTCAGCCTGTCAGTGCTCAAATCATACACCGCACACTGCATCAAATTGGTCTGCATGACTGTCGTCCCAGAAGGAAGCCTCTTCTAAAGATGATGCACAAGAAAGCCTGCAAATAGTTTGCTTTAGACAAGTAGACTAAGGACATGGATTACTGGAACCATGTCCTGTGGTCTGATGAGACCAAGATAAACTTATTTGGTTCAGATGGTGTCAAGCGTGTGTGGCGGCAACCAGATGAGGAGTACAAAGACAAGTGTGTTTTGCCTACAGTCAGGCATGGTGGTGGGAGTGTCATGGTCTGGGGCTGCATGAATGCTGCCGGCACTGGGGAGCTACAGTTCACTGAGGGAACCATGAATGCCAACATGTACTATGTCATACTGAAGCAGAGCATGATCCCCTCCCTTCAGAGACTGGGCCGCAGGGCAGTATTCCAACATGATAACGACCCCAAACACACCTCCAAGACGACCACTGCCTTGCTAAAGAAGCTGAGGGTAAAGGTGATGGATTGGCCAAGCATGTCTCCAGACCTAAACCCTATTGAGCATCTGTGGGGCATCCTCAAACGGAAGGTGGAGGAGCGCAAGGTCTCTAACATCCACCAGCTCTGTGATGTCGTCATGGGGGAGTGGAAGAGGACTTCAGCGGCAACCTGTGAAGCTCTGGTGAACTCCATGTCCAAGAGGGTTAAGGCAGTGCTGGAAAATAATGGTGGCCACACAAAATATTGACACTTTGGGCCCAATTTGGACATTTTCACTTAGGGGTGTACTCACTTTTGTTGCCAGTGGTTTAGACATTAATGGCTGTGTGTTGAGTTATTTTGAGGGGACAGCAAATTTACACTGTTTTTTTTTTTATCAAACAAGGTTTATTAAGCAAAGATGATGCATATAAATACATAGTATTACTAGTATATATTTATACATAAAAATGCGTATTAAACAAGGAAAGTATACATTGTTAATATAGTCAACATTAGGGGTAATATATGTTAATGTAGAAATAAATGTATACCACTATGAACTACTATCATCGCAAATTTACACTGTAATGCCGCGTACACACGGTCGGACTTTTCGTCTACAAAAGTCCAACGGACGCTGACGGACTAAAGCTGGCTGGTAATCCGATCGTGTGTGGGCTTCTCCGGACTTTCAACTGACTTTTTTTGCCTCAAATCCGACGTACTTTAGATTTGAAACATGCTTTAAATCTTTCCGACGGACTCGAGTACGGTCGAAAAATCCGCTCGTCTGTATGCTAGTCCGACGGACAAAAACCCACGCTAGGGCAGCTATTGGCTACTGGCTATCAACTTCCTTATTTTAGTCCGGTGTACGTCATCACGTAAGAATTCGACGGACTTTTGTGTGATCGTGTGTAGGCAAGTCTGTTCGTTAGAAAGTCCGCCGCAAGTCCGTCGAAAGTCCGCCGCAAGTCCGTCGAAAGTCTGTCGGACAGGCTGTCGGACTTTTGTAGACGAAAAGTCCGACCGTGTGTACGCGGCATTATACAAGCTGCACACTCACTACTTTACATTGTAGCAAAGTGTCATTTCTTCAGTGTTGTCACATGAAAAGATAAAATAAATATTTATATATATATATCTATATATAGATATAGATAGATATATCTATATATATCTATATATAGATATATCTATAGATATCTATATAGATATATATACATACAGAGAGAGAGATAGATATATATAGAGATAGAGAGATTTTAAAATAGAGGCATAAAGAGGATATCAGTGTGTGATTGTATTATATTGTTGTCATAGTAGATAAATCACAGGTCATCGCTCACAGCAAAAGAAGGCAAACTAAAATAATTTCACATTTGTCTCAAATGAGCAATAACTGTCGCATAAGTGCTCAGCAACAAACACAGGAAAAGCACGGGTCTCATAAAACCAAATTCTTGCATACAAACATAAGTGTTCTCTATTGCCCACATTATACATTGTTTTACTAAAAGCCCCCTTGGGCTCCACACAAAACACAACAAGGAACTTTTGAACGAATCCCTGTGATGGAATGTTCAGGAATAGGGATGAGAAAATTGCCTGGGTTTGGATCGTAAACTTTGCGGTGAACCCTATTGAAGTCTACAGGGGGCGCATCTAGTTCTCTAATTCTGGCCATTGGTAGGGATAACAAGCAAGCCATGAAAAGCCAGGTAGTGCCATGAGAGAGGGACATGTACCAAAAAATATATAAAATAAAAATGATTTAAAAAAAAAAAATGTACAGAATTCTCAACTCTTCCTAACTGCTCCAACTCTGCCTGACAATATGGCTGCTGTGAGCCCACCCTTTTACCAAGGGGGCTGGAATATCCATTTCTTTAAATCTTTGGTGCCCAACATGATCCCCCTGGCATATACAGTGCGTCCGGAAAGTATTCACAGCGCTTCACTTTTTCCACATTTTGTAATGTTACAGCCTTATTATAAAATGGATTAAATTCATTATTTTCCTCAAAATTCTACAAACAATACCCCATAATGACAATGTGAATGAAGTTTGTTTGAAATCTTTGCAAATTTATTAAAAATAACAAAAAAAAAAAAAAATCCCATGGGTCACCATTCCTCCCACTGATACCAATGATGGGTCACCATTCCTCCCACTGATACCAAAGATGGGGCATTGTTTACTCCCACTGTTGTCAGTACACTTTCTACTTCTGCTTGCCACACTCTGGCCCCCCTAAAGTCTGAAAGACGGTAAACTTGTCTCTTGTCTCAAGGGCCACTCTCGGGGCCCACTATATCAAAGCATTGACAGTGGACAAAGGCTATGCACTGCATTATAGGTTGTTTCATTTCTGGCAGGGAACCCTCAAAGCTTTCTGCTAAAATTTAGCAATTTCACCAATTTTGGGAATACATGGTGAACCCTTGGTGGTGGCAACCCGGAGCACTCAGAAACGACAATTCCCTGTGTACACAATTAACCTGCTGGGACTTGTAGCTCCCAATAGATACAGAGACAAAAGCCAGACTATAATCTGATATTCTGACATGTTATGGCTGAAAGGAATGTTAATTAATGAGAACCACGATAATTAATTGATTGAGCATATCCCCCCCTCTGAGACTAAAACCTTTTAAACCTAATTGCTTTACAAAAAAAAAATCACATTTGCATATAAATAAATACATTAAGCGTCAAGGACTGGCATAATACGTTTTAGAGATAAACGCATTGGGCTGTATTTAATAACGCACATTAAAAGTGACTTTGCCTGTAAATAACCATTCCAGTTGTGTCACAGTTTGAGACCAATGTACAAAATTTTCTCCTAGCGCTAAAGAATTAGTCTAAGTCTTAAGACTATAAGTCTACAATGAGGGATTTGGCCTGGACTTAAAGGGGCCGATCACAGTGGAAGCTACCTGTCTGAATATTATTAATATTCCAATGTTGAGTATCCATGGACGCTCCTTTTTGGAAAACCTTCTCTTATGATTTTGAAAGTTGGTATAAAGTTACTTCTAAAAACTCGTTTGGGGCCCTTTTCAGCACCACATAGCTTGACAGGGTTCAACAAACAATCAAAGTAGCAGGGTGGAAGATTAACAGGCAACAGCGACTGTATCCCATTAAATTCATACAATAGCCTGCAGGGGAGATTCCTCCATCCAAGCTGTTTAGAGTGGACGCAGATATGAGATTTATCTCGTTAGGCCCATGGGTATGGCTAGCATAAGGGTATTCTCAAGCCTTCTGTTGTTCCCAGTAACCCCTACATCAGGACGGTGTGCTGTAGGTATGTAGGGTTAGATAGGAAGAACTACAGCTGCCAGTGGGGGTCACTCTATCGACAAAACCCAGAACAGTCAGATAGCAGAGGCACCAAGAGCTCTTCGATAGAGAGAAGTTTCAACACCACGCCTGGCAAAAAGACTAATATTCCACTTCTTCTTTAACCAGGTACTTTCAGAGTAGCTTGGTTGAGGGGGCAACAGGTATCTCAATAATTTAAACCCAAGACCAGCCCCACAAAGCCACTCTTTGCTGACATCATCGTGCACAATGCAGGCCCAGTGGTCCTGCATTTAACCTGTGGATGTTGAGGGCCCACCTACATTCAACAGCTCAACAGGGCATGGGTAAGTGCATCAGCTTATGAGAGAGCCAGAAAAAAGATAGGCATCCCTCTGTATTACATCTCCCTAGACTAAGTACGCATTACGCCAACCATTCTCAACCAGGGTTCTGTGGAATCCTAGGGTTCCTCTAGAGGTGGCTAGGGGTTCCTTGAGCTGTAGCTGATGACGCCCAATACATCACTTGGCAGAGCCAGTTGCATGACACCTTTGCAGCTGTCTGTAAGGCCGGCCATACACGGTTCGAATCTCGGCCGTGTTCAGCAGGAACTGGCCTGAGATTCAAACCATTAGTGGGCAGGCTGAATGTACCAAGTTGATCGATAAATCAACTTGGGTGCAAGCAGCCTGCCGGATTTGGTTACGATTATCGCAAGCGGCTGCTGTAGCCACTAGGGATAATCACTGTCTTCTCCTGGCGGGGGCGGCGTCCCCTGGCCCCCCTGCCGGGAGAAGTCAATGGCACGGCAGGAGGGATTACCGCATCAACACTGTGTTGATGGGAGAACCAAGCTAATTTCTAAATTTGCTCCGTGTATGGCTGGCCTAAGGATAGTATTCTGACCAGCACAGCAAAAGGGCATTCTTCCAACTGGCTGTCAATGTAAGGAGACATTATTTCCACTGACCCCTAATGAAATAATTTCAGAAACCTGAAAACTATTTCAAGGGTTTCTCCTGGGTAAAAAGACTGAGAATTGGGGGGGGGGGGGGGGGCAAATGTGATTTCTCCTAAGGCTGAAATCTGGTCAACTTATGTTGTATTTTTTTAATGTCCATGGGTGAACCATGGTTGACAGTGTGGCTCGTAGCTAAAGTATATCTATATCTAGGGCAGCACTGTGGCATAGTAGTTATCACTTATGCCCTGCAGCACTGAGGTCTTCAGTTCAAGCTCTGGTTGGGGCATTACCTCCCATATACCAAAAACTTGTAAATTAAACATCTCCTGTGTAAAATTGCTCCAATATGATATTCTACTGTGTGTGCCCAAGATGACTGCCCCAACAGCAGATAAACGCATTGAGGTTGATTTACTAAAACTGGAGAGTGCAAAATCTGGTGCAGCTCTGCATAGAAACCAATCAGCTTCCAGGTTTTTAACAAAACCCTATTTAAGGACCAAAAGGGAGCAAATTAGAGTTCATTTTTAGGGTTTACATATACGTTATGGTCCGTCAATTGCCATAGAAATTACATTATTGCTGTCCCATGTTTAAGATTTTGCTCAACAATCCAGACATGTTCATTTAGGCAACAGTCAAAAAATCTTGGCACACTCAGGAGAATATCATATTAGAGCGATTTTAGACAGGAGCCATTTAACTTACAGTACAGCATGTTTTTGGTATATGGGAGATGATACCCCAACCAGGACATAAGTGCTTACTACTACTGCCACTGTGCTGCCCTAGTTAGATATACTTTAGCAAAAAGCTACAGTCAATTATGGAGCATCTCATGGCCATTAAAAAAATACAAATGTCTCATAAAAAAAGCCCAAAGAGAACATTTAGTATTAAAGTTGACCAGATTTCAGCCTTGGGAGGAACCTGATTGAACACCCCTTCCCGTTCTAAGGGTCTAATGCAGCCTATTTCAGCCTTTTTAGCCAAGAGGAACCCTTGAAATAATTTTCAGGTCTCAGAAGACCCCTACTGAAATTATTTCATTGAGGGTCAGTGGAAATAATGTCTCCTTGCCTTACCGCCCTGTGATGCTCAATGGCACAATGAGTTTTCAATTTGTACTATTGACAACAATAGTATAAAAGACCACAAACTGATTTATCCTTGAGGATGTCCAATGCCTCTTCCACTTTCTCCAGGAATTCCAATCACTGTCTAAGCAATAGCCCGGAGAATGGGATAAGAAGATTGTCTCAGTGGGCAGGGATTAGGCGGTCTGAGACCCTGATCAAACAGCAAGCACTCAATAAAAGTTTCATTATCCCCTGACTCCCCAGGGCTAATTGCCCTTGCTTTATTTGCTGGCCCACCATTGCTCCTGTTCGTCAATATTTTATTAGCAGGCAAAAGTGGTCACGGAGAGCTGGGGATGACAGTCCATGTGACAGCAATGTGATAAAGTAACAAAATGTTTTGAAAGGGTCTGAGCAATGCCATAATGTAGTGTTACATCCTTGTGATAAAAGCTAGCCATTCTTTGGTCGCCATTCTCCAGGACTCTGTCCCAACAAACCTTTTCCTGTTCCTGGCTGCCAAACTCTGTCTTCCCCAGGATGTGGGATGCTAACACCTAAGTGAGAAGATATTGACTGCCAGACGGATGGAAAAACACATTACACTACGCTGCGTACCTAAATGCTTCAACCAATCATCAGCGAACTCACCTTTTAAGTTTTGATGTTTTATATTAAAAAAAGTTTGAGAAGGAGCTACTAATGACCAGTTAACCCCATGATACCCTGTACCCTAGGGAAGGGGGAGGGTCAACGGTTGACACCAATTGTTGACAAGTCTTTGTAGCGATGATAAACTTCTGGCATTCCTACTACAAGTCTTCCTCTGGATAGACCTCCAGATACCTAACAGTTAATGGTTGCCACCAATTGTTGACAAGTCTTTGTAGTGATGATAAACTTCTGGCATTCTTACTACAAGTCTTCCTCTGGATAGACCTTCAGGTACCTAACAGTTAATGGTTGTCACCAATTGTTGACAAGTCTTTGTAGTGATGATAAACTTCTGGCATTCCTACTACAAGTCTTCCTCTGGACAGACCTTCAGATACCTAATGCCGTGTACACACGGGGCGTAATGTCCGACAGAAAAAGTCCGACGGGAGCTTTTGTATGCCCCATCGGACTTTTCATGGCGACAAATTCTGACGGACCTAGAAAGAGAACATGTTCTAAATTTTTCCGACTGAACCAATTCCTATCGGGAAAACCGCTCATCTGTATGCTGTTCCGACGTACCAAAAATGACACATGCTCTGAAGCAAGTACGAGACGGAAGCTATTGGCTACTGGCTATTGAACTATCGTTTTCTAGTCCCATCCTACGTTTTGTAAGTCACCTCGTTCTGGACGGTCGGAATGTGGTGTGACCGTGTGTATGCAAGACAGCTTGAGCGGAACTCCGTCGGAAAAACCTTCAGAGTTTATTCCGACGGGAAAACCTGGTTGTGTGCAGGGCATAACAGTTAATGGTTGCCACCAATTGTTTATAAGTCTTTGTAGTGATGATAAACTTCTGGCATTCCTACTACATGTCTTCCTCTGGATAGACCTTCAGATACCTAACAGTTACAGTTCCCCAAGGAACTCAAGTCATAAACCAAGCAAGTTTTGTAAGCAATGTGATGCATTTGATGTGATGCATTTGATCAGAATTTGCTATAAATTGGGTAGCAAACAAGAGCAATTCCAGTAAAAGGAGTCAGGGTGCCACTGACTTTCTTCAGCAAAAGTCACAACTGTGCTAAATCTGAATTCTCTGTAATCGATTGCCGCAATAATCCAGTGTGAACCTCACATGGTCAATAGAGTGTTCTGCCTGAGGGCTTTGTGTAATTTCCCCTCTTTCTCTGTTTCCTAGATGACCAATCATATTCAGATATTCAGGGAAGGTTTTACCATTAAACAACGCAAAGCACAGCACTCATTTAGAATGGCACCCTAATGCACAAGTATGGTAGGTACCAAAGACCTGCACTGCAGTGCACCACCACAGGCATGCAGTCTGTGCAAGTGCAGGTCTGCTGCACTTCACAAAATCAAGTTTATCACACGTGCTTGTGGACGGGACCACTCGCCCTGCACATGGGGGTACCGTTCACGCAGAGCACGCTCACCAATGCCTGGGACCTGGCGGAGACCACGTTCATGTGAGAATCAAGCATTATGGTGCTTCCCCGGCTTAAAGATGGGTCTTACACAGTGTGCAGTAATTAATTACACAGAGTCCCTCTGTAAAAGTGCTGTCCCATGTCACTACACACTTTAGCTTGATGTATGTTACATTTAGGAGGGACACTGCTGAGCCCATGCCCTCTCCACCAGTTCAGGGTACCTCTGTCACCTCACTTCCAGTGACAGAATGGGGTACCTCATGCATGCACTTGTCAACTCCTTTACTCCCGTACCATGCAGTCAGGCTATGGGTCTCCATAACATGGGTTCAGTCCCAGTTGTTTTGGGAAACCGACTGACTAGTGAGGGTGTCAAATCACCGACCTCGTTACCTGTCACCTACACCAGGTACCACACTTCACAGCTGCCTGTAATGTACCATGCGCTAGTTCGTTGTTTCCCATAGCAACTGCATTACTCCCCCTGCTTATCTTGCTGAGTACACCTTCCTGACCCCTGTTCTTTCATACGCTAGACACCAGGATGCACCCCTTTTGAAAGACTTCAGACCAGGCTTAGAAGAGTTGATGCAACTTTACTTGAACACTTTGCAACCAAGTCCAACATGAACAGTTCAATGCAGCATAACTGACTCAATTAGGCATACCTCAGCAAGGTAATGCCCTGTACACACGACAACAAAATGGTGGATTTTTTTCGACTGATGTTGGCTCAAACTTGTCTTGCATACACATGGTCACACAAATGTTGTCGGAAATTCCGAACGTCAAGAACGCGGTGACGTACAAGACCCACGACGAGCTGAGAAAAATAAAGTTCAATAGCCAGTGCGGCTCTTCTGCTTGATTCCGAGCATGCGTGGACTTTTGTGAGTCGTAATTGTGTACACACGCTCGGAATTTATTTAAGTTTTGTTTTTCGGAAAATTTGAGAGCCTGCTCTCAAACATTTGTTGGCGGAAATTCCGACAACAAATGTTCTATGGAGCCCCCACACGGTCGGAATTTCCGACAACAAGCTCACATCCAACATTTGTTGTTGGAAAATCCTACCGTGTGTACGGGGCATAATAGTCCATTACTGGTGATTCCCAAGACTCAGTCTCTCAGACTCCTGATGAATTGCTGGGTGCAGCGGTCTCCCATTTTGGTGCTCATGGCATCAATCGCGGCATCTTCCTGAGCAAGCTGAAGTTCTGGAGCCCATCCTTCCCCCTTTTTTTAATATCACAGGGCGGATAGGCTGGGTCCAAAAAGCTCGGGAAGAGAGGTGCAAAACATTAACCCCTTCCCCAGCCAGGGCCAGCCAATTGCCTAACTAACACACTGTAGGCAACATGGCTACATGTTCCTTGTCTTTGGAAAACCTTTGGATAATTTCTGGTTCTAGAATAAACAAATCTTCAGACCCAAAAAAATCAGGTCCCAAAATATATAAATTTTGAAATAGATGGGGTCCCACAACACACAAAATACATCATATTACCATGATAAACGCACCACAACAGAGCGCCACAGTGTGAAGAAGGTATAAAAGCTAGAAGTGCAAGGCCAATGGTCTACTTCACAAAACTGAGTTTATTTATCACATCTGTTTAGATAATCTGTAAAATTCCAGGTCCTAAATTAATTATTCACGTCTAAATAAATAATCTGGTCTTTAACTGCTTGTCGACCAGCCGGCGTAAGGCCAATGGCACGTGATATAAAGCCACAGGACTTTTGAAGATGTAGGTGTGCATTTCGGTTGAATTTTTTTTTTGTATGAAGATGGCCTAAAAGCTATAGGGGAAAAGCCAATGAGAATTGATATAAAGCCAGATGACTTTTTTGAGTGGTGGATGTGCATTGTTTTTTGAATGTAGGTGGCCCAAAAGATATTAAGGCAAGGACAAATGGGACTTATATATTATATATTGGAGTGGTGGATGCACGCTGTGAATCCATATTTGTTTTTTTTTGTATGAGGATGGCCCAAATGCTATAAGGGGCAAAGCCAATGGAGTAGTTTGCAAATCTGAGTTTATTTATCACATCTGTTTCATGTGTTTAGATAACCCTTCAAATTTAAAAAAGTCCTAAAATGTGTTACATCCGGCACCCCAAATGTTTTTGTAGGCGGGATGAGTTGTTGCGTAATTTAGGTAATACATTGTAGACAGCTGTAGGGTATTTAAACACTTGTCTGTTGATGTTTTCAATGGCTTTGTGTTGTTGATTCAGGCGGTAGGGAAGAATTATGTTCTTATCTTGGCCAAGGCATAACCAACATTGGCAGTTGTTTTTTCAAGAGGGATGGGGGTGGGGGGTGGGGGGGGGTGTTTGGTATCCACTTTTTTTTTTTAAATCCTCAATCAACATTTCACACATTCTCACCTCATAATGAGCACCGGCTATTTAGCTGCAAATTAGTCGGAGTTTAGAGGCTTTTCCTTTCCTTTGTGACCTGTATGGAGAAAAGCTAAATCAGTGATGTTGAGGGAGTTGGAGCTAATCCCTAGATGCCTCGCATATAAAAAGTCTTTGCATAGCTATGTTAATAGAACGCACAAGTTTGGCTGGCCATAGTTTCAAAAGAAGTTATGTAAGAGCGATTGTGAAATGTCACAGCTGAGGACGCAACTTCAGGAATTGCAATATGTTCATAGCAGCCATTGATAGGATTGTCCTTCTGGTCGTGTTTGCAACTCAGTTCCATAAAGACTCATCTTAGATGTAAACCCCAACTAGAGAACATTTAGTTCCAGGGTCTACACACCTGCGGTGCAAAATTATGAGGAGCTCCCATGCTTTTCTATTTATTTAATAGTACATAGAACAGTGGTATCCAAACTGCGGTCCATGGGTTGAAACTCCAAACGACTTAAGAAACTCCAACGACTTAACTTCCGGTTTCTTTAAGCAGTAAATGGAGTTTTTGACGAATTGGTGGTTGGAGTCCGGTGCAGGATATCATGAGCGGAGATTCTTACTCCGCTCCGATACTACACAACAAAATGGCCAACTCTGAGGCGGCGACAACTTTGTCCTCGTTAGCCGCTGTGCTGTCAAAACAGCTCAATCGTCCTGTACCCGACTCTATTGGGTTGTCCGTGTTGTGTCCAACCACCAATTCCTGAAAATCTCCAATTACTAATGCCTTGTACACACGACCGGACTTTTCAACATCAAAGGCCTGACGGAACGAATACGCCGGACAATTCGATCGTGTGTGGGCTTCATCGGACCTTTGCTGTCGAAAAATCAGACGGACTTTAGAAATAGAACATGTTTCAAATCTTTCCGACGGACTCGAGTCCGGTCGAAAAATTCGGTCGTCTGTATGCTAGTCCGACGGACGAAAACCGACGCTAGGGCAGCTATTGGCTACTGGCTATGAACTTCCTTATTTTAGTCCGGTCGTACGACATCATGTACAAATCAGTCGGACTTTGGTGTGATCGTGTGTAGGCAAGTCTGTTTCTTCGGAACTCCGTCGGAACTCCGTCGAAAGTCCTTTGAAAAGTCCTTCCGAGTTCAGCCGTCGAAAAGTCCGCTCGTATGTACACGGCATTAGGGTTTAAACAAACTGTAAGTGATGTGGTTGGAGTTTTTGACGGGTTGAAGAAATTGACAGACCACCGGCCTTTGCTTGCCTTTATCTGGCCCTTGAGGCACTATTTCTACCACTCATACAAGCTAGTATTTCTCACACTGACACCAACGACTGAGGTAAATCCTCACACTGACACCAATGATGGGACACTATTCCGCTTGTTTCTGAGTCCTGTGCTGACCGGCTGGCCTGATGCATTTTGAAGACAGGAGGTCGGCCGCAGTGCAAAGTGTTCTCCGATTAGACGAGGTGGAGAGTGCAACCTTACCACCCTGCCTCTCCACCGCCTCCAATTAGAGAACATTTTGCATTCATTTAGAAAATGCATAGCAATCTAGGAACAATGCCCATACCAATCGGCCAACCTCCTGTGTTCAGAATGCATCGGGCGAAACTAAAATAACGAATTTGAACATTCAAAAGTTGAATTTGGAAAATTTGAAAATGAATTTGAATTCGAGAATGAATTTTAATTTAAAATAGAAACATATTTTCTATTTTAGAAGGTATAAAAGTGAAATAAGATGATGATGATAATTTTTTTATGCATTCTTTTTTAAAGTGATTAGATTGTAAGCTCTAAGGTCTTAGATTGTAAGCTCTAAGGAGCAGGGCCCTCTGATTCCTACTGTATCAAAGTGTATTGTATTTGTACTGTCTACACTCAAGTTGTAAAGCGCTACGTAAACTGTTGGCGCTATATAATTACTGTATAATAAGAAGAAGAAGAAGAATAGGAGAGAATAGAAAAAAATAGAATGGAATAGAACCAAAATTGCCAGCCATCTTCTGAAATCGATTAAAAAAAACTGAATATACTAACTGAATCCGAATATACAAAACAAATTCCAAAAACAAAATCATTCTAATATGGCAAAACAAAATTATTAAATGAACAAACAAATCTGAAAGCAAACAAAATGAATTTTTGCATCGTGCACCTTTTCCAGGGGCATTGGCCACTAATGGTATATACATAGTTACATTGATCCAAGCTGGACCAATGCAACTATGTATAAAATATCCGTAACCCAGAATTCTGGGTCATACGTACCTGTATGCGATTTCGCTCTTCCTGGTCTGTCACTTATGCCGCGTACACACGACCGGTCTTTCCATCGGAATAAATTCTGAAGGTTTTTCCGACGGAGTTCCGCTGAAACTGTCTTGCCTACACACAATCACACCAAAGTCCGACCGTCTAGAACGCGGTGACATACAACACGTACGACGGGACTAGAAAAAGGAAGTTCAATAGCGGGTAGCCAATCTCTGCCGTCTCGCACTTGCTTCAGAGCATGCGTTGTTTTTAGTCCGTCGAAACAGCATACAGTGTCAATGGACACAGCAGCAGGACTCGGGAGCGCGCCCGCACGGGTGCCCCCATGGAATGCGGCTATACGTGGGGGCACCCGATGAGGAGGAGCCAGGAGCGCCGCTGAGGGACCCCAGAAGCAGAGGATCGGGGTTACTCTGTGCAAAACCCTTGCACAGAGCCGGTAAGTATAACATGTTTGTTATTTAAAAAATAAATAAAAAAATAATGAACCTTTACAACCCCATTAAAGTGGAACTATTATTATTATTATATAGGATTTATATAGCACCAACAGTTTCTACAGCATTGTACAACGTTACGGCGACAGTACAATACAATTCAACACAGGAGGAATCAGGGGGCCCTGCTTGTTGGAGCTTACAACCTACACTGTATCTGAGCAACACAAATCAAAACCACTATTTTATTCAATTTTAATATTCGAAGCAAACTCTCCCATCCATCCCTCCATGTCTCCACGCTTTATTTTGATGAAAAATCACTTTGAAACCTCCCCCCCCAGCATTTCTTACTGCGGCCATATTGAGTAAGGGCAGGCGATTCTTGTAGCACTTACTTCCTGGAATCCATCTGCCCTTAGCTTAGGCATGCAGGCAGGAGGGTGTGCTTAGCTGAGAAAGCCCGTCCTATCTATTTACTAATGCTAGAACTAGAAGGATTAAAAATAGTCTGATGATGATTGTGAGAGTGAAGTTCCGCTTTAAAAATTTTAATTATTTTCTGCGCAACACGGAACTTGATAACAGAAGGTCCCGGGTATGTCTGACAGCTGTCACTTCTCAGCTGACCTGTCACTGCAGACCACGGAGTAAACAAAGTCCCACAAATAAAATGCCAGTCATTGCAGTAGCAGTTTGTCTCGTTATCAACTGCCACTACCTACCTATATATTCAACAATCTCTTCTTCTGTACCATAAAAGTTCCTGAAATGTAGCTGCTCCGACCAATCAGGCTGTAGAACACGACTGTCTGCACCAATGGAGAACATTCTCCTCTTCTATAGAGAAATAGAATGATTATTGAAGGATGTGGGGTGCACAATTCATGTAACAACAAGTCTTTTCAGAGATGCTTCTTAAAGTGGAGTTCCACCCACTTTTACAACTCTTCAGCATCCCTCACTAAACCGTGCACTGTAAACGAATTGGATATTTTTAATTTTTTTTTCTCAGCACCTACTGTATATCTGCTATGTTCATGCTTTACTTCCTCCTCCCTGGCCGCGGCCCATCGCATCATTTCCTGTTTGCAATGCCTTCTGGGACGGGGCAGCAACTTCCTCTGACACTGCCGTTGCTATGGAAACCTGACCTGAAACCTATTACACTGCTTGTGCTGCACTGAGCATGTGCGAGATCTGCAAGGATGAGATCCAGGAAGAAATACAGTCTGGCTTCAGATGCCCACACTTAAGATGGCCACGGCCTGCTGTAAGTTTATAAAATAACAAACTACTGCTATAAACTAACAAAACAGACCTTTGTCTACAGACTAACTTTACTAGAATACATTAAGCTTGTGTATTATAGGGGTATTTTTAATTAAAAAGTATAATTTCGGCCAGAACACCACTTTAAAGCTGAAGTTTAATCTTATATTCTGCCTTCCCTTGTTCTGCCCTTTACTCTTCAGCAACACACTAATGGAAGTTTAAAATGTAACCAGATTACATAACTTCTTTTGGACCCAGTGATGTCCTCACTGGGTCTTTGTGCTCCTCTATGCAATGCAAGCAGATCATGGCTGGTGGGAGGGGCCAGCAGGGTGCTGTACTTAGCTTAGCAATGAGGCTTCCTATCATGTTGAATTTAATTTGTCATGAGACATACAAAAGCAGACATTGATGATCTCCTGATAAGGATGCATTCACACCTGAGCTCGGTGTCTGAGCATTTGTCCGGCTTTTATTTGCGCATTTTAATGCGTTATTTTGGTGCTATTTATGCGCAATTTGTGCATTTTTAATACAGCGTTTTGAGCTTTGGCAATTTTTTTTTATTAACCAATAGAGAAAACTATCATCTGTTGCATCATTTGCTGCTAGGTTTTTCAGCTGCTTTTAGCTTTTCCATCAGCTTTTATTTTTTTTATCATTGTTATTATTACTATTATTAATAAAAATAATAATAATAATAATAATAAACACCCATCCCCAAACAAAACATACATTATTAATAAAATATATAGTTTTTATTATTCATTTTATTAATAATAATAATTATTATTATTAATACTATTTTGTGTTAGGGTTAGGGTGTTTATTATTATTAATACTATTATTATTGTTCATTTAGTTTCAGTTATTTGTTAGCGTAAAAGGTTAGGATTAGGGGTTACGTTAGGGATGGGATTAGGGTTCTTTATTTTTGTTAGGGTTAGGGTGTTAATACTACTACCACTACTACTACTAATAATAATAATAAAAAAAATAAACGTAAAATACACAGATAAATACAAATAATAAATAAATACATTAAATAAATAATTAATAAATAACCCCTAACCCTCAAAAAATAATAATAATAATAAAAGAACTAAACACTCTAACACACAATAATAATAGTTATTATTAGTATTATTAACAATATTAATAATAATAACATTGATTAATAAAAATATATTATTATTTGATTATTAATGATGTACGTTTTGTTTGGGGATGGGTGTTTATTATTAATAATAATATTATTAATTAAGGGTTAATTATTTTTTATTTTATTTATTTATTTCAGGTGCTTATATAACTCGGTCAATTTACGCAGCACTTTACATATACATTGTACATTCACATCAGTCCCTACCCTCAAGGAGCTTACAATCTAAGGTCCCCAACCCACATTCATATACTAGGGGCCAATTTAGACAGGATCCAATTAACCTACCAGCATGTCTTTGGAGTGTGGGAGGAAACCGGAGTACCACGGAGGAAACCCACGCAGGCACAGGGAGAACATGCAAGCTCCAGGCAGGTCGTGTCGTGGTCGGGATTTGAACCAAAGTCCCTTTTGCTGCTAGGCGAAAGTGCTATCCACTACACCTCTGTGCTGCCCTTTATTATTACATATAAACATACATATACATATATATATTTATGGTGATTTTTAGTTATTTGTGTATTTAAAATGTATTTATTTCTATATTACAAATTTTTTTTTTACATTTTTTTTTCATTTGAGCAGAAAATTGCGCAAAAATGCACGAATGTGCACAAAAACGCGCAAATTGCACATTTCCATTCATTTCTATGGGAATAAAAAAAACGCACCAAAAAAACGCGCAAATCTGCCCAATTTGAGCTACAAAATTGGAGCTTTGAGATACAAGCTACAAAACGCTGAGGTGCGAATGGGACCTATAAATAGTGTTGCACTTACAGACTACGTAGCATTCATAAATGTATAATATAATAAACATGATGCCGAGTCCACT
The DNA here is from genome assembly GCA_037952925.1 of Lithobates clamitans. Taxonomy (NCBI): domain Eukaryota; kingdom Metazoa; phylum Chordata; class Amphibia; order Anura; family Ranidae; genus Lithobates; species Lithobates clamitans. The sequence continues at coordinate 21,063 of JBBGZY010001897.1, forward strand.
GGAAATTCACACTTCTCCTGTATCAGCTTTCAGCAGGCATAAGTCAACATATCAATCTAGATTTAAAAAAAAACGGTAAAAATTAGACCATTGTCCTAGCTTCACCCCAGATCAGCTGCTATGAGAGACGCTGTTTACAGACGGGTCTGACCCAGGAATGCTGTCTCTCGTTTTTTTGTACTGTTTAAATAAGAATTTAGAAGTTGTGTTTGAACACTGAAAACATACAAATAACTTCAAAAACTCAGTAACCCCCGAGGTCATTGCTCTACTGATCAGCTGGCCCAGACCCACAGAGAACATAAGGATGCCCTGAGATGGCACAAAACCATAGCCAGTGGTGACCTGTGGTGACCCGTATACAGCTTCTTTGTCACTCTACACTTTGAGACCTCCATTGTAATTTGCAGGAGATAACACTTAAAGGGCAAGTCCATGCCTGCAACATACAGTAGCTTTATGCAGCACTGACTACCTAGAGATAGTTGCCAACAGTCCCAAATTTCCGGGGACATGTCCCGGTCTTACCCTGTCCCGGGAAATTTCACTGAAAAATTGGCTTTTTCCCGATTTATCGCCAGAGCCGCCGCTAGAGGTTCGGGGCCGGCACTGGTGACTTTGTCTCCGCCGCCATTTTAAAGAAGACCAGCTCTCGTGAGGAAGAAACAAGCGAGCTGCTCCATTTCTATTGACAGCCGCTTTCATTGCCACCCAGGCTCCGCCTCTTGTTTCTTCCCCACAAGAGCTGGTCTTCGGTAAAATGGCACAGAGACCGAATCACCAATACAGAGCAGCATGGACTAGCTGCATCTGTGCCGACAAGTGAGCGCTGCATCTGTGCCGACAAGTGATACGCTGCATCTGTGCCGACAGGTGACAAGCTGTATTGGTATCAGTGGTGATAAGTGACAAGCTATATCTGTGGTGACAAAGTGACACACTATATCTGTGGTGACAAAGTGACAAGCTGTATCTGTATCGGTGGTGACAAGTGACACGCTGTATCTGTGGTGAATGGTGACACAAACTGCATCTGTAGTGACAAGGGACACAAACTGCATCTGGTGTCAGGCGATGGTGGCAAGTGGCACGCTCAGGGTTCCCACTGATTCTGCATTATGGTGAGTTGAACTATTTCATTTTATATTACATTGTCATATAAGAAATAATGCGCTTCAATCATCCTGACACCATATTAACCATGGTGCCGTGATGATTGAAGCGCTAACGCCAGGTGTTTGGAGTATCTTTATCCGCCGATTGTTAAACTTTCTGGAATACACATATTGCTATTGTGGTGTAGGATCTGGGCCTGCTGTCCTTCCATCCCTCTTTCTTTCTTTCCTTCCTTCTCTCTCCTTCCCTCCCTATCTCTCTTTTTTTTTCTCTCCATCCCTCTCTTCCTTCTCCCCCCATCCCTCTTTCATCTCAGACTCTAACCACACCCCCTTTAAGCCATGTCCAATATTTAGTTTAGACTACGCCCCTTTTTCCAACGGGCCACACTACGTGCGCCGCATTTTCCCACCCCCTGCTTCACCACACCTACAAATGAATGTCCCACCCCCTAATTATAATAAGACTCCGCCTACAGACAAACATGTCCCTATAAATTTTTTGAGAATGTTGGCAACTATGCCTAGGGAGCTGATGGACTGTTTCCCCCAAGCCTTACTGAAAGTGCACTAACTCACTGTTTTCCCCAAAGCAATTAATGACCCACCAGAGAAGACCAATAGAAGGACATCACTCCTAAAATCCTTGCTTCTAATACCATCTAATACCACATCCTCTCCAGGACGTGTCTGGGAGGGTAGAGAACCATCTAACACCACATCCTCTCCAAGACAAGCCTGGGAGGGTAGAGAACCATCTAACACCACATCCTCCCCAGCACAAGCCTAGGAGGGTAGAGGACCAGCCAACACCACTGACTCTCCAGGACAAGCCTGGGAAGGGTGGAGGATTGTCTAACACCACAACCTCTCCAAAACAAGCCTAGGAAGCTAGAAGACCATCTAGCACCATATCCTCTCCAGGACAAGCCTGAGAATCTAAGAGTCTTTCTAGAAGTTCTCTAAATTCGTATCTCCTTCCTTAGCCTACATAACTTACTAGGAACCTTCTAGCGACTGGTCGGGGTTAAATATCTATAACTCATAACATTGTTTCTTCTTGTTCTAGCTCTACAGAACACTCTCCAACAACAGGAAGAAGCAAAAACTGTTCCTAGCTTAGGGGAACCCAATGAACACAGTTCGGGGCTGCATCCCTAAATTTACCTAGAGGCACTCCAGCTTTGACAGGCCCAGTACTTATAGAACAGTGGTGGTCAACTTACTTGACCTAGTGGGGTTCAAGTGCAGGCTCCTGACATCACCAAAGAACCGCACATAATATTCAGTGAATGTAATGCTATAGAAAGCTTTCACAGACTGCAGACAGGCAACATGAGATGGTTAAAGACTACCGGCATGCTACAGGAGATGGTAACAGACAGCAAGCATGCGATGGAAGTGAATGGAGACTTGGGACATGCTTCATGAGATGTTCTTCATAGACGGGGGGTATATTACATGAGACTATTATTAGAGATTACTGCTACTAGAGCCTATTTAGGGCACTTTCACACTGATCTGTAGCATATGCGTTTTTGCTGCTATTTTTTTCCTGTGATTTTGACGCGTTTGCGGTGCGTTTTTCACAGGACATGTGACTCAAAAACCGCATCAAAAACTATGCATTTCAATAGGAAGGTGCACCAAAAATACAGCAAGCAAGATTTTATTAAATGCAGCCGACCCACGAGGGATCAGTGTGAAGAGTTCCATAGGATTACATTAATGTTAATAAACATTGCTGGCTGCTTTTTTTTTTTTTTGACAGCTCCAATTACCGGACTTCTTTAAGCGCTTCCCTACCGCTTCACGCAGATTTACTGCGGCAGAAGGGCACGTCGCACGACCACGCAATTGTCAGTTAAAGCGACGCAGTCCTGAATCACAAAAAGTGCTCTGGTCAGAAAGGGGGTAAAATCTTCCGGGGCTTAAGTGGTTAACACTTCAGCTGTCAACAGGGGAGGCCCACTGACAGCTCAAAGAACCGAGCCTGAAAGTATCGGTTTCAGGTATCGGTGCATTTGCACGAGTACCGATACTTGTACAAATACTCGGTATCGGCACCAATACCGATACTAGTATCGGAGCAACCCTACCATACACTATATGAAAAATCGGCCGAACCCATTTTCGAAAAACGGACATTCGGAGCAAACGATGGTGCCATCATGTAATGACCGATAAATCGTTCAGTGGACATAAATAAAACGATTTTTTGTTCGTTTTTTTACATATACCTAGTGCAAACAGTTTGGACGAGAAACACATTAACCTTTCGATTTATCATTCGTTAGAAAGTTTCCAAATTTGTCCTTTGTTTTTTTCGGCTCAAAAACGTCCCGACCGATTATCGATTTTGTGCCCATTAACTGGCCGAAAAATGAATGAACTGGCCAAATGACCGAATTTCGGCCATTTTTTCGTATAGTGTATGGCCAGCATAAGGCTGCTTTCACACTGAAAGCGCGGCGCTTTAGCGCTGTTTAAGCGACGCTTTTGCAGAGATGATCAAATACAACCAAATGAAAGCTCTATTCGTGGGGAAAAAAAGGATATAAATTTTATTTGGGTACAGAATCGCCACGACCGCGCAATTAATCAGTTAAAGTAACGCATGGCCGTATCGCAAACGATGGCCTGGTCATGAAGGGGGGTACATTTTCCGTTCCGGAGGGCAAGTGGTTAAGGAAAACACAAAAAACACACACTACTGTTTGCAGGCGCTTGGCCCCCGCCACGTCCACAACCTTCTGCTCACATCACAAATCTAAGGAAGCTACCGGAAAATATCATATCAACCCCAACCAGAAGATCTTGCGCATGTGCAGTGGGCAGCCAGCTGCCAGCCATTTAAACATGTCCCTTGATGAGTCCTAAAATGTAGAATTTTTTTTTTAATGCCGATTTGTTTTTTTCTATACGATATTAAATGCAAATATGATGGAAACTGTGCGCAGGATGTGGAATTTGCCACTAAAAATAGTCCCCCCATCTAAAAAGTTTTTAAGGGGTTCATCAGTTCTTATAAACACCTAAAACCTCAACAATTCACTTCTCCAAACGTTATAAAATGAACTTTTGGCTCATTAAAAAAAATGCATTTAGGTCTGCAGAGCCTTTGAGGTCATCATCTGATTGAATTTCAGCAATGCACCAGGCATGCCGGCACTGAGATGTGACAAAAATTCCATGGCGCTATTCCAGGCATGTTAGTGCCTCTGGATAGAAGAGGCCAGGTTAAAAAAGGAAGGGAACGTTTTCATAGAAAGACATGACTTGATATTCCTAGAGGGGCGCTCACACCAGCAGCTTAAATTTAAAGAGAAATTCCAGGCAACGTGTATAAGTGATCGGAGAGGGGCTCGCTTTTCCAGGAAGCAGCTGTGCAACTGACCTTAGATAGACATGGAGGCATGGCACTCTATAGCCCAGGAGGCCTCGAGGTCTCTCAATAATACCTCTATGGTCGAAGTGAATTATAAAGTGCTTCTGAGATGGTACATGGTACCAGCTAGGCTGGCAAATTATATACCGGGAGCGTCTCCCCTGTGTTTCCGTGGATGCGGGCACGAAGGGACGATGTACCACATTAGGTGGCAATGCCCTAGGGTAAGGCGTTACTGGATCGGGGTGTACAACTTTATCTACTCTCTCACTCAAGTAAACCTTGTCGAATCCCACACAAGCCACAACCCTATACCTGCATGGTTCATAATCCTGGTGAATCATTCTGGAGGACTCACATGGACTATCCAGGGGAATTCATTTGGCCACATGTGTTTACTAGGCACAGGACCCAGCCGGGATGTTTTTTTTTTTTTTTTTAAACATCTGACACACCTTAGCACGCTTACCTAAAGAAAAAAAAAAAAACACACACAAGCCACAACCCTATACCTGCATGGTTCATAATCCTGGTGGATCATCCTGGAGGACTCACATGGACTATCCAGGGGAATTCATTTGGCCACATGTGTTTACTAGGCACAGGACCCAGCCGGGATGGTTTTTTTTTAAACATCTGACACACCTTAGTACGCTTACCTAAAAAAAAAAATAAAAACACACACAAGCCACAACCCTATACCTGCATGGTTCATAATCCTGGTGGATCATCCTGGAGGACTCACATGGACTATCCAGGGGAATTCATTTGGCCACATGTGTTTACTAGGCACAGGACCCAGCCGGGATGTTTTTTTGTTATGTTTTGTTTTTTTAAACATCTGACCTTTGTAAGCTTACCTAAAAATGTTTTATTTTTAAACGAGCCACAACCCAAGTTTCTATGGATGCTTCGTACTCCTGGTGGATCATCTTGTACTCCTGTTGGACCATCTTGGAAGACTCAGATGGACTATCCAAAGGAATTAGTGGTGCCACATGTGTGTACTAGGCACAGGACCCAGCAGGGATGTTTTTTTTTTGTTTTTTAGCATCTGACAAACCTTTGTAAGTCTTACCTAAAAAAAAAAAGAAAAAAAAAGAGGGGCCAAAACCATATCAAATTTTTATGCATGGTCTATACTCCTGGTGGATCAGCCTGGAGGACTCCGACTATCCAGAGGAATTAATGGGGCCACATGTGTGTATTAGGCACAGGACCCAGCCAGGATGTTTTTGTTTTGCAAAGCCCATGCAGCACCAGGGCAAGGTCAGCATAGTGAATAATTCGGAAGCAGAGATGAAGGTAGGTATTTTAGTGTGCAGTCTATGCTAGGGGGTCTGGTGTTGTATTTTACGGATAACTTGACTAAATGTCAAGTTATCCTTTAAATCATCTCTGAGTGCTGGCCTCAAATTTCTTAAACTGCAAATCTTCTCAGCGCTTTTTCCAGCTCATTACCCTCGTTACACTTTGCTATGCCGAAAAGCCACCCAGTAATTACAGAAATGTCATTTTTCACCAGGTGGAGAATTATCTACGGTCAGAGCGAGGAATATGGGCTGGTTTCGTGTGGCTCGTCTCGCCCCTATGAGCTTTTTCTTCACCACCATGTAGCGAAACACAATTCTGCAACAGAAAATGGCAATTGATGACAAGAAAAAGGACCTTAAAAGGAAAACAAAAGGCCCTTTTCGGCCACCTGTTGTGTGTATTTACAGCTTGGTGCTGGGACCTTGACAGATGACCCCCATGTTTTCTCTAGCCTCATCTTCTCAGTGACCTGAAGAGCCGGGTCTCCGTCTCTCCAATGAGGTATAAAGGGCAATCAGGGGTAGCTTCTTCCTGCTCGCCCGCCACCATATAATATCCCATCACCTTCTCAGCCCTCGCTCCATGCATGGGCACCCTCAGGAAAGTGAAATGCCCCACTCCAATATCCCCTGTCTGTTTACATTAGTCACTGCAGCAGAATAAAGGAAACTCACTCTCAGCCCTGCTAAGGATCATTAAACTCAACCAGAGGATGTAACCTGTTTTGCTGTGATGACTAAAGACCTTCATCTTTCATTCTAGGTGCAAAGGCAGGATTTATTATCTTCCATTATAAACTCCTCACTCCTTCTACAAGGTTGGGCGATTGCAGATTTTTTTTTCAGCTGATGCAGTCTGGGCATTCCTTAAAGGCAAACTCCGGCCTGCCCTTTAGTCTTGTACAGTTGTACCGGCTCTTCTCCTCTACTGAAATGGCTGGTTTCACTGCACACTGTGAGCTTCCCAGCATGCGCATTAGAAGCTGCAGAAGGTCAGATAGAGTCCACTTCACGTCCAGCATCCTCTAGCCTAGTGGTCTCTAAACTGTGGCCTGGGGGCCAGATGTGGCCCTTTTCTTGTCTTTATCTGGCCCTTGGGACACCATTTCCTCCACTGACTCAATCAACAGGGCATTATTCTTCCAAAACCAACAATGGGGCACTATTCCTCCCACTGACACCAATAATAGGGCACTATTCCTTCCACTGACACAAATAATGGGGCACTATTCCTCCCATTGATACCAATGATGGGGCACTATTCCTTCCACTGATGGGAATGATGGGGCACTATTCATCCAACTGATACCAATGATGAAGCACTATTCCTCCCACTGACACATGGGAGTCACTCCTGCATCACTCTGAAGGAACGGCACAGGTATGTCGTTCCTTCAGAGCGCATGGGTCAGTGACATCAGCGGCTGCATCTAAAGTAAATATCTCCTAAACAGTGCATGCTTATATTTACAGTGCCTATAGGTAAGCCTTATTATAGGCTTACCTATAGGTAAAAATCATACATAGGAGTGTACTCCCGCTTTAAAATTCTATTTTAACCACCATTTTATTCTACAAGGTCTCTGCTTTCAGAATGTTATACTGTATGGGAGTTTAACCACTTCCAGCCCAAGGACGTCATATGAAGTCATTGACCTTGAGTGGTAATATCTGAATGATGCCTGCAGCTGCAGGCATCATTCAGATATCATCTTTTACAGCAGGCGATTCTGTGCACCATAAGAACAATCATAGCGGCAGTTCAACCCCTTGATCGTCCCTACAGGCGGTGGGAGGGGACAACCCTCCGGTGCTTCTCTGGGCTCGCCCGTGCGATTGGCGACCCGGAGAAAGAACCCGCTGCTGCCGGATGTTTAACATAGAGATTTCTGGTGATCTTCGGAGGCCCGGGCACGACAATATGACATCACGTCCGGCGGAAGTAAACAAAGACGAGAATTCGGCTGGAAAGAAAGAGATCGTTCATTTTTTTTTTTTCATCTCAGTCTTTCCAGCGTGGAGGAGAGATGTGGGGTCTTATAGACCTCACATCTCTCCATAAAGAGGACCTGTCACACACCATTCCTATTAGAAGGGGTGTTTACATTACTTCTAATAGGAATAAAAGTGATAAAAAAAAAAATGAAAGAAAAAGTGTAAAAAAAAAAAAAAAAAACGTAAAACAATCAATAAGAAAAAAAATATTTTTAAGCGCCCCTGTCCCCGTGTGCTCGCACACAGAAGAGGACGCATAAGTAAGCCGCGCCCGCATATGTAAACAGCGTTCAAATCGCACATGTGAGGTATCACCACGTGCGTTAGAGCGAGAGCAATAATTCTAGCACTAGACCTCCTCTGTAACTCTAAATTGGTAAACTGTAAACAATTTTACAGCGTTGCCTATGGAGATTTTTATTTACCAACGTTTGGCACCATTCCACAAGTGTCCACAATTTTAAAGCGTGGCATGTTAGGTATCTGTTTACTCGGTATAACATCATCTTTCACATTATACAAAAAAAAAAATTGGCTAACTTTACCGTTTTGTTATTTTTTAATTCATGAAACTGTTTTTTTTCCGCCCAAAAAAGCTTTTGAAAAATTGTTGCCCAAATACCGTGTGACATAAAAAGTTGCAACGACCGCCATTTTATTTCCTAGGGTCTCTGCTAAAAAAAATATATATTGTTTGGGGGTTCCGAGTAATTTTTTAGCAAAGAAATTATGATTTTTACATGTAGGTGAGGAGTGCCAGAATTGGCCCAGTATGGAAGTGGTTAAACGAATCTTCAGGCCTAAAACGATTTTTTAAATGTGCGCAAAACAAAAAAAAAGCAAAAACGGCTCTGACAGCAAAAGGGCTTAAAGGGAACCTGTTCCGGGACCATGCAGGGCAAAGTACCATGTTCACTTTTTTTATTACCAAATTAATCACAAATCAAAAAAAGTTTTAATTAGCTTCACAGAACGTCCAATTTTGATCCCATTATTTGATCGTTGTGCTCACATACACAGTAAGACAGTCATCTTTCCCTTAACGTCCGCCATCACTTCATGCCTGTTCTGTCCATTACTGGTGAGAAGAAACATTTGAATCCTCAGTAATATCGGTGGTGATAACAATACAAAGCAGTGGAGCACAGCGCGATTCCGAACCTGATCTATCCAGACATTTATCTCAATTCACTCCCAGCATGATTATAGAGAGACGCGCCGCTAACAGGCAAGGTTGCAGCAATAAGCACAGTGCATCATGTCTAATTTAGCGGGTCAGCAGTTCCATGAGTAATACACACTGCTGCTTACCGCTGAAAAATGGATTTCTCTCGCTCCTCTGCTAACTGACTGCACACGCCAGACTTCGACTGATTGTACTAAGCGTCTAAAAGAATACTGAGTGACAGATTCTTAAAGGATCACATTTACCGTAGATTCACTATACATTCATGAGCGGACCATTCAGCTGATCTATAGCAAACATTCGCCAACGTTGTCCACTGGTACATTCACCAGTTCCAAAACCATTCATGTTATGGCAACTTGCTGTGTATGTAAACGTATGTGTGTATATTGCAGTGAGTTGGCATTCGTTCTTAAAGCACAAGTGCTGGACCTTCTAATAACTCTAGTTCGGCCTTCATCAACCAGGGTTCCTCCAGAGGTTGCTAGAGGGTCCTCAAGATATGAGCAATTAATGCCTCTCAGCAAAGTAACCACTAATACTGATGATATTTCTAGATATCTGTAAAGGGGTATTTTTCATGTAGACCACCAACGTAAGGAGCATTCTTCTTATTGGCCACCAATGTAAGGGGCTTTCTTTCCACTTATCACCAATATACGGAGCATTCTTTCTATTGGCCATCAAAGTAGGGAGAATTATTCCTACTGACCAACAATGTAAGGAGAATTCTTCCTACTGACCATCAGTGTAAGGAGAATTCTTCCTACTGACCATCAGTGTAAGGAGAATTCTTCCTACTGACCATTAATGTAAGGAGAATTCTTCCTACTGACCACCTATGTAAGGAGAATTTTTCCTAATGACCACCAATGTAAGGAGCATTCTTTCTACTGACCAACAATGTAGGGAGCATTCTTCCCACTGACCACCAGTGTAAGGAGAATTCTTCCTATTGGCCACCAATGTAAGGAGAATTCTTCCTACAGACCATCAATGTAAGGAGCATTCTTCCTATTGATCGCCAATGTAAGGGGCATTCTTCCAACTGACCACCAATGTAAGGAGAATTCTTCCTACTGACCACCAATGTAAGAAGAATTCTTCCTACTGACCACCAATGTAAAAAGCATTCTTCCTATTGATCACCAATGTAAGGGGCATTCTTCCAACTGACCACCAATGTAAGGAGAATTCTTCCTACTGACAACCAATGTAAGAAGCCTTCTTCCTATTGATCACCAATGTAAGAAGCCTTCTTCCTATTGATCACCAATGTAAGGAGCATTCTTCCTATTGGCCACCAAAGTAAGGAGAATTCTTCCTACTGACCACCAATGTAGGGAGCATTCTTCCTATTGGCCACCAAAGTAAGGAGAATTTTTCCTACTGACCACCAATGTAGGGAGCATTCTTCTAACTGACCACCAATGTAAGGAGCATTGTTCCTACTGACCACCAATGTAAGGGTCATTCCTTTTGCCTTGCTCTTAAAGAATTCCTTTGGTCTGTTTCATGCTGTGGGTGTTAAATTGGTGTCACCAGGATGGAATTGAGGGGTAATTTCCCCAGTAATGACACACATACAGTAGCAGAGGCTCTAATTCTTCCCAACTATTAAAATCTAAAAAAATTACAAACACCTTTTGGTTGGAGCTAAGCTTAAGTTTTCTAATTACTAGAGCTCCCAACTTGAGAAGAACATTCTGCTTATGAGACCGGAGTTCTTCTTAAAATTTAAACAATAAAACATAAAGAAGTCCCCCGACAAAAGTCTGAACAGAACATCTAATATTACCACACTGAGCGGACCCGACTGAGGCGTAGGTGTAGCACTTCTCTATCTTTATAGGGGATCAGATTTGACCCAGCACCGTTCAGGTCATGAAAGATTTCCAGGGTCAATGGCCTATTGGCCTTCTCGGGAATGTTCAGTCGTATCAGTTTTTAGAATCCCGACCCCCCTGATATGCTGAAAGGCCTGCCAGAAAAACTTATCATGACACTCTGCACTTTCAAGGAATCGGAAACCTTGTCGCCTTCATATACGATGACCTGCACACATGTTTTTCCAATTGAATTGTGGAAAAACACGTCAGGACCATGAGATGTCAGCAAACCGGCATGGGAGAAATTCTTCAATTAAAGCTGAACGCCAGGCAAGCACCTACATACAACCTGAAATACATCTGTGGGAACTGCTTTACCCACCAAATGAACTTTAATGCTGTTAAGACAGTTTTATTACCACTGAAACAGCATTTTTCCTATTGACCACTAATGTAAGGAGCATTCTTCCCTCTGACTATCAATCTAAGGAGCATTCTTCCCTCTAACCACCAATTTAAGGGGTATGGTTCACACTGACCACCAATGTAAGGGACATTCTTTCCCCTGACCACAAATGTAAGGAGCATTCTTCCTATTGACCACCAATGTAAGGACCATTCTTCCCATTGACCGCCAATGTAAGGACCATTCTTCCCACTGACCACCAATGTAAGGGGCATTCTACCCGATGTCCATCAATGTAAGGTGTTGTCTTCCCATTGACCATCATTGTAGGGGCATTTTTCCCACTGACCACCAATGTAAGGTGCTGTCTTTCATTGACAACCACTGTAAGGAGCATTCTACTCCCTGAGCACCAATGTAAGGTGCATTCTTTCCAGTGACCACCAATGTAAGAGTCATTCTTCCACCTGACCACCAATTTAAGGAGCGTTCTTCCCACTGACCACCAATGTAAGGGGCATTCTACCCCCTGTCCATCAATGTAAGGTGTTGTCTTCCCATTGACCACCATTGTAGGGGCATTATTCCCACTGACCACCAATGAAAGGTGCTGTCTTCCATTGACAACCACTGTAAGGATCATTCTACTCCCTGAGCACCAATGTAAGGTGCATTCTTTCCAGTGACCACCAATGTAAGAGTCATTCTTCCACCTGACCACCAATTTAAGGAGCGTTCTTCCCACTGACCGCCAATGTAAGGAGCATTCTTCCATCTGACCCCCGATGAATTGTTTTTTGTAGGGGTTCCTGAAAATTATTTCAAGAGCTCCTTATGGCTGAGAAGGTTCGAACAAGTAGTAAAAAAACAGAACCTCCGATTTTCCTGTCATCTAACCTGCTCTATAACAAAAATGTCAGCAGCAGCAATTCAAACTTCTAATATTAAAACAAAAATAAGTAATAAGATGATCTATGGCTGCCAAGCCCATTTCCTCCAGTCAATGAGCAGGATGTAGCCACAATGAGCAGAGACAGAAATTAATTAATGACGAGAGCTAGCACCCCGGGCCACGGCTACATGGCCCCGAGCCCTCGGGATTCCGAGTGGCTGCACATGAGCACTTGTGACACACTCAGATAGATATCAGTCACAGGGAAATCACATGGAGACAGTATGACAGGCCAAGAGAAAACACCTGAGGGGCAAGCCGGCTCTGATTTCAGATTCTTGACGTTCATTTCATATTTATTTACTGAATTCATACCAATAAAAACAGGTTTAGATCCGGCCGGAAAGAGAACCGATGTCTGCAGGGGGAGCCGGCTTAAAGGAGCACGTCCAACCTAGAAGTCACTTGTTATAAATCCCTATGGCTGCAGGAATCTTCATTTACCGAAAAAGCAAACCAAGATTTTCCCAGGTTCCAAGCGCCATTTTCTAACCGTGGCCTCTCCTGTACACATTTTGATCAGTGTTTTCATTTAGCCCAACATCATTACTGAAATGCCACTAATGCCGCGTACACACGAGCGGACTTTACGGCAGACTTTGCCCGGCGAACTGGATTTCGTCAGACAATTCGATAGTGTGTGGGCTCCAGCGGACTTTGTTTTCTCAAAAGTTGGACGGACTTAGATTTGAAACATGTTTTAAATCAATCCGTCGAAATCGAGTCCGGTCGAAAAGTCCGCTCGTCTGTATGCTGGTTCGACGGACAAAAAGCCACGCTAGGGCAGCTATTGAATACTGGCTATGAACTTCCTTGTTTTAGACCGGTCGTACGTCATCACGTAGGAATTCGACGAACTTTGGTGGATTGTGTGTAGGCAAGTCCTTTCATTCAGAAAGTCCGTCGTAAAGTCTGTCGAAAAGTCCGCCGAGCAAAGTCTGCCGTAAAGTCCGCTCGTGTGTACGCAGCATAACAGGTTAAGTGAAAAATGTTGATTATCTCGTTACAATGGCATCTGAACGTTGGTGGGATATATTGGGCAGCAAGCAAACATGTGGATCCTGAAGTTTATGTGTTGAAAGCAGAAAAAAATGGGCATCACAGTTTGTTGTGTATATGGGGCTGTATAGTCGCAGACTGGTCAGGGTGCCCCATGCTGGCCCATGTCCCCAACCAAATGTGCCTACAATGGGCACGTGAGCATCAGAACTGGACCACAAAGCAATGGAAGAAGGTGGCCTGGTCTGGTGAATCATTGTCACGTCTACCCCAACGCAGGTGGTCAGACACTATAGCTTGCTACTGTGTGCTTCACCTATAGCAGCCCCTTTCCCATAAGGCAAGCAGGCCTACCGGTACTCGGTTGCCCCCAGGACTTATACACATTGCTATAGTGCCTGGCCACCACGCCAGGGCAGATGCGAACTGAGCAAAGGAAATAGGTACTTGCGGTTAGCAGACAGCTAGCGTGGTTCCATGACAGTCCAGGTAAAAGGCAGGCTGAGTTCAGGGAATAGTCTAATAATCCGGTCAGAAGTCATACACAGGGAAATTCAAACTAGCAAAGCAGGGCAGACAGACAGGGAGCTTGATCAGGAACAACACAGGTATCACTCGCTATCACAAACACCAAAATGCTGGCTTATAACAGGCTTGGTTTCCACCCAGAGATTGATCACATTAATCAGCCTGCAGGTGGACAGGCAGACAAGGAGAGTGCCATAGCCAAAACCACGGATGCTAGAATGAGGAGCAGGAGCACTAAGTGATCCTGGCAATCATGTTTTCTTTTACATCATGTGGATGGCCGGGTGCATGATTGTCCCTGTAGCTGGAGAGGAAGGTAGCATGTCTCCCCCGAAACGCGTCAGTTTTCCATCCGCAGTGATTGTCAGCCCTGACATTGGAGTTGTGCATGATATGGGTATTTACTTTTCATGTTTGTGAGTATGTCTTTGGCATCTTTTAATAAATTTAATTGGTGTTGAATGCACTAGGCGTTTGCGGCCTCCTCTTTTTCTTTGACGTGAATTTGGAGTTTCCCTGCTCAAGGAGAGCAGCACCGCTAGAAATACCTTAGATTGTCAGAGTGAGCGCTGAGGTTTGATTGTCTTTGGAAGTTTCTACATGTGCATCCCTTACCCGGGGAATAGATGGCACCAGGATGCACCATGGAAAGTAGGCAAGCCGGTTTGGAAGCAAGGCACAGAGTGGTGCGGCAGCAATAATTCACACAGTCAGCTGCAATATAAAACTTGTATTGAAGTAATGCTGCAACAGTTCACAATAAGCCCGGTGCTAAGGCTGCCCAACTGGGTGCACTCACGGTTTCCAGCAACGTGGAAAGGAGCAGGTTTCAGCCGGACTGACAGCGTCTGTTGAGCTGGGCAGAATGTGGCTTGGCCGCCTGTGCCCAATCGTGAAGGAGTCCAGAAGAGTTGGAACCCTACGCTTTCCCTCCTTTCCCTAACGTTAGTACTGTCCCTATCAGGAGGGGAACCTTTCCCTACACTACTCACTCACATAAAGTGCACCAAAACCAGGAGCCAGGTCCTTAAATGGGCTCTGCCTTGCTCAAGATGGCCACCAGAGTCACATGGGGCAACAGCATCCAACCAGAGCGCTTCTCCAGTAACCCAGGAAACCAGAGAGGAACCGTGTTCCTCATGACTTCCTCTCCAGTTGCAGGGTCGATGCGATCAAGCGCCACCTGCAGTGGAAGAAGTAGACTGCACCTGCCTACAGGTGGAAGCAGTGTGATGCCTTGAGCAATGTTCTGCTGGGAAACCTTGGCCCTGCCCCTCTCCAGCACCATCATACTTAAAAATCCGGCACATGCGCATATGGGCCAAAGGCATAGCTCCCAACTGTCCCTGATTTGGAGGGACTGTCCCTGATTTGGAGCAATGTCCCTCTGTCCCTCATTCCTCCTCATTTGTCCCTCATTTTGATCTGAACTTATTTTTTTTTGTTAGGAGCCTAAAGCATTGCACCCACGATCAGCAGATTGTGGTTGTAATGTTACGGTCCTGCAGACTTGCCTGTACCTCCGGAACAGGCAGTTATTGAATGACAGGAAGCTCAATGAACTACCTAGAGTGCTCAACGGTGCCCTGGTAGTTCGTGGAGAACTACAAGCCAACAGCTGCAAAGGATGGTTGGTACTTGTAGTTCTCCCATTCACAGAACACGGTGAATGAATGACGTTGCAGGGTGGGTGGAGCCTTGCTTGGCTGGGTTGGTTTTTTTTTTTTTTTAGATTGTGACAGCAAGATCCCCCCAATTCGCTGTCACAACGGGGACTTGCGGGCGCTCTGATGCATCTGTAACCTGTTACAAAAGGTGAACTTATCCTTTAAGAATTCAGCGTCACTTTAATATTTCCCATAAAAGGCAGATTAAAAATGTGCATACAGCGTAGTTGGAAATTAATGCATATATTGATATAAATGACCACTTCAGCCCCCTTAATGAACAGGCCATTTTTTGCGATACGGCGCTGCGTCGCTTTAATTGACAATTGCGTGGTCGTGCGACGCTGTACTCAAACAAAATTGACGTCCTTTTTTTTTTTCCATAAATAGAGCTGTCTTTTGGTGGTATTTGATCACCTCTGTGGTTTTTACTTTTTGCGCTATAAACAAACAAATAGCGACAATTTTGAAAAAAAATTTTTTTTTTTACTTTTTTGCTATAATACATATCCCCAAAAAATTTTTTTGCAAAAAAATTCTCAATAGGCATATATTGATTGGTTTGCACAAAAATTATCGCGTCTACAAACTAAGGGAAAGATGTAAGGACTTTTATTTTTTTTATTGTTTTTACTAGTATGGACCGCGATCTGCGTTTTTTAACGGGACTGCGAAATTGAGGCGGACAAATCTGACCTCAAATGACACTTTTTGGGGACCGATGACATTATTACATTGATCAGTGCTAAAAAAATTCTCCGATCAATGTAAAAATGACACTGGCAGGGAAGGGGTTAACACTAAGGGGGCGATTAAGGGGTTAACTGTGTTCCCTAGGTGTGTTCTAACTGTAGGGGGGGATGGGCTGCCAGGGACATGACAGAGATCAACTGCTCCCGTACACTGGGAACAGTAAATCCTGGTCATGTCCCCTGTCAGAACGGGGATCCGCCTTGTTTACAAAGGCAGATCCCCGTTCTGCCCCTGTACTAGGCGATCGAGGGTCGCTGGTGGACATCGAGTCTGCTGGAATCGCGGGCCTGCCCGCAACTGCGCCTGCGTGAGCCGACGTACAGCTACGCCGATTCACACAGGAAAGCCAACCTGAAGCCGTATTATACGGCGGCTGGTCGGCAAGCAGTTAAAGAGAATGTAAATCCAACATTTCATGTTCCTGATATGTACCATGTACGTGTATGAGGGAAGATTAGTGTACTGCTGTTTCTCCTACCCCAGCTCTTCTGCAGCTGAGAACAGAGGGAATGTGATCACTTATAAAAATGGGGAAAAAGGCATTTAGAATGTGTTTTTTTTTTAATTTTTTTTTTTTATATGCATACACAAATGTTTTGCCTTTCATTTCTATTTTATACTAAATGGTTTGTTTTACAAGGTGAGGGTTTACATATACTTTAAAGACATTCAAATAGAAAGCAACGCTTTTTTTGTTTTGTTTTTTAACCAAGGGTTTAATACGACTTTAATGAAAACCGCAGATTTAAAAAATTGAAAATTGCTTTTGAAATAACAACAACATGTGGTTTTAGTTTCAATACACTTCAAGCTGACCTCCCTGCAGTGTAGGTCTACATAAAATGATTGCAGAGACTATTGGTTCCCTTTAATTCCTCCACCCCTGCTTTGTCAGCCCCTTCACCATCCCATGCCAGGCAATTGATACAATAACAACAAATCAATGAATCGGAACACAAAAGGCTGACCCGGAGCAATAGAGCCAAAGAGCGATTATTCATTAGCAAGCCCTCCCCCCCCCCCCCCGAGAGCCTCTCTTTCATAAATGAGATTGCGCTGACCTAATGAAAACGCAATGCAAACAATAAGACAAATCAACCTAAATGAATGTTTTCACTAACGAGCCACCATTAACATCGATCACAACTAAAAAAAAAAAAAAGAAACAATTTACAAGCCCTTGTAGCCATCGGATACTTACTTCTCCCTAATGAGTTAATCTGGAGATCAGAGATACAATGGAACCATCGACCATGCGCATTGTAATAAATGCGTCCAACCGTAGAGAACGCCAAGAGAGTAAAAAGACAAAACAAAAACACCAAATTTCTAGAACGGCAACAGGCGAAGGTTGGAGTGATGGTGGATGTGTTCTTACAATGAGAAATATTATCAGAACATAATATGACTACACCGACACATACCGATCGTCCTGGTGATAGCAAGACCGTCGTCCCCACCGCGTGTCGTGCCGTCCTCGTTCTGCTGATGGAGTCCACAATATTTGATTGAAGATCCTTTGTAATTCTTTTCTTCCAGTTTTTCTTTTTCTTATTGGGGTAGAACCAATGGTGTCTACGATATATCCACTGCTTTTACTGGGTCTGCCACATCTAAAAACAAAAGACATAAAGCTAAAGTTAAAGCTCAACTTTCATCTGCTCCTTTTACTTTCATCTATGTTATGGGTGGATTTCAGCAAACGCTATGTGTGTCGGCGGCGATCTAAATATGGCGTCCAGTTCTCGCACAGCCGGAAGGGACGTCACGCGCGGTTTCGTCTGGAACGCCGGGGACCATACAAGGCTGCTTACCCTCTTCTAATCAGACATTGCTCTATATAAGGGGAACCGTATTTAGGCAATGCACAACCCTCTATGTCTATGAAGTCGAAGGGGACACTACACCAGTCTCCACATCAGACAGACTGTCAGGGCTGGGCTCAGCCTTTCCTTCTCAGAGTTGGCCGCTCAGCTGTCGGCTAATTTCTAGCTCCCATCTCCACAGTTACTCAGCTGTTGATGATATCCTGCTCGTCAGTCCTGCCTACTTAAGCCGTCCAGCCCAGAGGATCTCTGCCTTCGTCTTGGTCAACATCACAGAGACTATCTCCTGCGTTCCTGTTTTAAGACTTGCTTGACATCCCTTCTGGCTCCAGATCCTGCTTGCTGTTCCACTACATTGATCCCTGACTTCTAGCTTGGCTGACTATCCGTTCCGGTTACTGAACTTTGGCTATGTTTTGACTAAGTTTGTTCTTTTTACTTTTATTATTAAACAAGTGTGATTTAACTGTACTTCTGTCTCGGTCTGATTGCATGGTTTCTGACACAAACATAGCTCTGGCCTACTGGCAGTGCTGCTGTTAGAAATCATGGGGCCCCATACAGCATTCCTGACGGGGCCCCACAGGGTGCAGTGGAACAGCGTCACTGACTTTATCCACCAACAGTCCAAAAATGTCCTGGGCCCCTCTATTGATTTGATGGGGCCCAGAGAAGTGTAATTTAAGCTCTGGCTAAGCAACAAGGAGTGGGGGTGTGGTCTAGTAAAATCCATTTATTCATTTAGGCAGATATTAACAATAAAGCTGCCTGGGCCCCCCTGTTTAGCTGATGGGGCCTTGGCCCAGTACAACAAGACAATAAGGTTGTACTGCCTTATCAGTGGCCCTGCCTACTGGGGGACGTTTACCATTCACGAGTAAGTCACTTCTTGGCAAAATGTATTTTGGTTTTTGATTTGCATTTTTGATTTCCAAAAAAAATTTAGGTTTTTTTTTTAACTTTTTATCTATTTTTTTATTAATTTCATTTTTTATATTTATTTTTCATCCTTTCATTTTTTCATTGATACTATGTGTACTCATATTATATTTTTAAATTTCTTTTTAATATTTTTTCTCAAATAATTACACATTTATCTACATCTCTTTTTTTGCATTGGAGGTGCTCTTGGCCAGAAATGTCGGGGTTGATTTACTAAACCTGGAGAGTGGAAAATCTGGTGCAGCTTTGCATAGTAACCAATCAGCCTCAGGTTTTATTGCCGAAGCTTAATTGAAAAAAAATAAGTTAGAAGCTGACGGGCTACCATGCATAGCGTTATCAGAGTCTACCCTCACATTAGGGTCCCTCTTACATCAGTATCTCAATCAGAGTTCCCCCTTACATCAAGGTTCCCATCAGAATTCTCTCTTACATCAGTTTCTCCATCAGAGTCTTCCCTTACATAAGTGTCCCCATCAAATCGCCCCTTTGCATTAGAGTCCCTCTTACATCAGTGCCCCTATCAGAGTTCCCCCTTACATTAAGGTCCGCCTCTTCATCCCCCCTTACATCATAACACCTCATACATCAGTGCCCCTATCAGGGTCCCCCCTTACAACACGATTCCTACAGTGAGGACAATTATTATTTGATCCCCTGCAGATTTTGTAAGTTTACCCACTTAAAAAGAAATGAAGGGTCTATAATTGTTTGAAAAAAGAGAAAAAATGTTGGGACTTTATATGAGGCCATGACATACCGTGCATTGGTCTCCATCCCATATTAGTTGAGAGATAAAAATAAGGGAGGGGGAAATGGGAAAATTGGGGACTTTATATGATACACATCGCTTGGGTTGAATCAATCAATCAATTAAATAGTTAGAATGTTTATTGTTAGCCATAATTAGGCACTGTGTACCGGTAACATTAATAGTAATTGACCAATATGTACAATACAGAATAAAGAAGGACATGATTGGTAAATCATATAACAATCCAAATAATATAATAGACATTATTGCACACATTAAATAATGAACCGGCAACATCCCCAATATATGAAAAGACATAGTAAAAATATAAAATAGCATTAATAGTTATAAGATTGATTCAAACAGTTAAACCCATAGTAAACCCATGATTACTCTGGCATAGCATCAAAAATACATGCTCGACGCGTTTCGTGGGTTGTTTCCACTCATCAGGAGCAGCTATACATTGGAGGTATCTATAATGAAATAAAAATCTTTCATCAATGATAATTGATCAAAGAATAGGAAGAAGAGGAACATAGAACTTATGGTCCAATCATTCTTACCTATGAGTAGCTGAATGTAGAATATGGGTAGTGATAATATTAAAGGTACATCGGAGGTACTAGGAGGCAAGAGACAACCCCCCCGGGAGCTGAGGTAATGGCTGTGCAGGCGGCGATAGGGCCAGGTGTATAGTAATAGGTGTTGGCCCCGTAGGGCTTCTGTATCGATAAATATTTATTTATCGATACAGAAGCCCTACGGGGCCAACACCTATTACTATACACCTGGCCCTATCGCCGCCTGCACAGCCATTACCTCAGCTCCCGGGGGGGTTGTCTCTTGCCTCCTAGTACCTCCGATGTACCTTTAATATTATCACTACCCATATTCTACATTCAGCTACTCATAGGTAAGAATGATTGGACCATAAGTTCTATGTTCCTCTTCTTCCTATTCTTTGATCAATTATCATTGATGAAAGATTTTTATTTCATTATAGATACCTCCAATGTATAGCTGCTCCTGATGAGTGGAAACAACCCACGAAACGCGTCGAGCATGTATTTTTGATGCTATGCCAGAGTAATCATGGGTTTACTATGGGTTTAACTGTTTGAATCAATCTTATAACTATTAATGCTATTTTATATTTTTACTATGTCTTTTCATATATTGGGGATGTTGCCGGTTCATTATTTAATGTGTGCAATAATGTCTATTATATTATTTGGATTGTTATATGATTTACCAATCATGTCCTTCTTTATTCTGTATTGTACATATTGGTCAATTACTATTAATGTTACCGGTACACAGTGCCTAATTATAACCTAACAATAAACATTCTAACTATTTAATTGATTGATTGATTCAACCCAAGCGATGTGTATCATATAAAGTCCCCAATTTTCCCATTTCCCCCTCCCTTATTTTTATCTCTCAACTAATATGGGATGGAGACCAATGCACGGTATGTCATGGCCTCATATAAAGTCCCAACATTTTTTCTCTTTTTTCAAATATAAATATGGGATGGATACACAGACTTGTCTATGTTGCTATTTCCATGATTTTTCTGTTGACTAGTTACAAGTGCCAGCGGTAGGGCACTTGCTATACTGGAATTTATATAATTTTTGTTGATTATTTTGTGAGGTCATCCTATGGGGGCTGCTGCAATCAGCCCCGGGAGCTGCAACGCACACCGCGGTCACCCCCAGCCCCCGATTCGACCAATATGGTCGCCGGGGTTGCGGTTGCGCATGCGCTGTGCGTTGACGCCACGCCCACACGTCTTGCGTGTGACGTCACTTCTGACGCCGCGGACAGACGTGTTTTCCATCTGCGTGCACCACGAGGGAGGATAGACGCCCATTTAAGAGCGCTGGTCGCTCTGACATGGTCGCCCCCTCTCTCCCAGCACGCCACGTGACGTTGGTGGGGCTCTGCCGGCGGACGGGCTTCTTTCACACCCCTACTCCTCCTTGGTCTACACTAGATATGTTTTATCTTGGTTTACTTGGTCTGCACTGTCTATTCTCAATTGGATCTCCCCATGTACACTTGAACTTCAGGTAATTCTTATCCTATGGATGTTACCTCTGGCCCTATGGTGGCAAGTGCACTTTCATAGTAATTTTATTTATTTTATTTTTTTTATTTTTATTTATTTATTTATTTATTTTTTTTTTTTTTTACTACCTTCACAAATCTTGACTATTTAACCTGGGGATCCTCCTTACTCTGCTATTTCTCTCACTTATTCTTTACTATCATTGTGTTTCTATACACCTCTTTTTTTCACTATTCTCCCCTTACATCCTATCTTGGTATTTCCCATCACTTCATATCCATACCCCCCCTTTTTTCACATTTATTCCCTCTAACCACTGCCATGGCCCCCTTTTCTATGCTAACACTTCTTCCCTATTTATTTATCGATACAGAAGCCCTACGGGGCCAACACCTATTACTATACACCTGGCCCTATCGCCGCCTGCACAGCCATCACCTCAGCTCCCGGGGGGGTTGTCTCTTGCCTCCTAGTACCTCCGATGTACCTTTAATATTATCACTACCCATATTCTACATTCAGCTACTCATAGGTAAGAATGATTGGACCATAAGTTCTATGTTCCTCTTCTTCTTATTCTTTGATCAATTATCATTGATGAAAGATTTTTATTTCATTATAGATACCTCCAATGTATAGCTGCTCCTGATGAGTGGAAACAACCCACGAAACGCGTCGAGCATGTATTTTTGATGCTATGCCAGAGTAATCATGGGTTTACTATGGGTTTAACTGTTTGAATCAATCTTATAACTATTAATGCTATTTTATATTTTTACTATGTCTTTTCATATATTGGGGATGTTGCCGGTTCATTATTTAATGTGTGCAATAATGTCTATTATATTATTTGGATTGTTATATGATTTACCAATCATGTCCTTCTTTATTCTGTATTGTACATATTGGTCAATTACTATTAATGTTACCGGTACACAGTGCCTAATTATGGCTAACAATAAACATTCTAACTATTTAATTGATTGATTGATTCAACCCAAGCGATGTGTATCATATAAAGTCCCCAATTTTCCCATTTCCCCCTCCCTTATTTTTATCTCCGGTCTATAATTGTTATCATATGTGTATTTTAAATGATAGAGACAGAATATCAACCAAAAATCCAGAAAAAAACACAATACAAATGTTATAAATTGAGTTGCAGTTCAGTAAAGTATTTGATCCCCTACCAACCAATAATAATTCTGGCTCCCACAGATTGACTACAGTTTGTGCTCATGTGGTACACAGATTAGTCCTGTCAATTTAAGAAGGTGCGCCTAGCGACTACTCGTTATGTGTATAAAAGACACCTGTCCACAGAATCTCTTTCTTCCATTCAAACCTCACCATCATAATCAAGACCAAAGAGCTGTCAAATGACATCAAGGACAAGATTGTGGACCTGCACAAGGCTGGAAAGGGGCTACACGACCATCAGCAAGAAGCTTGGTGAGAAGAAGACAACTGTTGGAGCGATTATTCACAAATGGAAGTAATGGAAAATAACCATCAATCGCCCTCGGACTGGAGCTCCATGCAAGATTTCACCTCATGGGGTAAGGTCATGAGAAGAGTGAGGTATCTGCTCAGAACTACACAGGAGGAGCTTGTGAATGATCTCAAAGCAGATGGGACCACAGTCACCAAACAAACCATTGGTAACGCAATACGCTGCCATAGATAAAAATCCTGCAGCACCCGCAAGGTCCCCCTCCTCAAGAAAGCACATGTACAGGGCCGTCTGAAGTTTGCCAATGAACATCTAAAAGATTCAGAGAAGGATTGGAAGAAAGTTCTGTGGTCAGATGAGGCCAAAATTTAGCTCTTTGGCATTAACTCAACTCGCTGTGTTTGGAGGAAGAAAAATGCCCCTAAGGACACCATTCCTACAGTCAAGCACAGAGGTGGAAACATTTTGCTTTGGGGCTGTTCCTCTGCTAAAGGTACAGGCTGACTTTGCCGCATTGAGGAGCCAATGGATGGGGGCATGTATTGTAAAATCTTGGATGAGAACCTTCTTGCCTCAGCCAGAACACTGAAGATGGGTCGTGGATGGGTCTTCCAGCATGACGATGACCCAAAACATACCACCAAGGCAACAAAGGAGTGGCTCAAGAAGCACATTAAGGTCATGGAGTGGCCTAGTCAGTCTCCAGATCATAATCCTTTAGAAAATTGATGGAGGGAGCTGAAACTTCGAGTTGCCAAGCGACAGCCAAGAAACCTTAAGGATTTAGAGAAGATCTGTAAAGAAGAGTGGACCAAAATCCCTTCTGAGGGAAAACCTGGTCACCAACTACAAGAAACGTCTTACCTCTGTGCTGGCCAACAAGGGTTTCTCCACCAAGTACTAAGTCATGTTTTGCTTGGGGATCAAATACTTATTTTACTCACTGAACTCAATTTATAACATTTGTATCATGTGTTTTTTTCTGGATTTTTGGTTGCTATTCTGTCTCCATCAATTAAAATGCACCTATGATAAAAATTATAGACCCTTCATTTCTTTGTAAGTGGGCAAACCTACAAAATCTGCAGGGGAGCAAATAATTATTTTCCACCGCTGTATATTTCTTATATTTTATATTATTATCTGGCCGTAGCTCAACTCCAAAACCAGGAATATATAACGCCGTTTTATCTCTGAATATTTCTTCTCTTATAAATGACGTACTGGGGTTATAAATATGCACATTGAACAGGTTCGTAGACGCTCCCCCTATAAAACAAAGCAGACTGAGCTACTACACAGCCAAGCTGCAGCTCACTCATATCCTTCCCCAGCATCTTATTTTATCTCCAGTGACACCCCAGAGCCATTTAATCATTTTTTTTCTAACAAACGGCTGCTCAAAATAGAGCTTAGGCGGAACAGCCGCTGACACCATTCCAAAGGGAAAGGGGGAGATGCTCGAAACAATGGTGCTCAGACCCCGGCGGTAAGACCTCTTGCCCTCGCCCAGCCTTATTCCTGGCAGTTACTGGCACGGGGAGGCGAACGCCCCGTAAGGCCGACACTTTTGTTGTGTGATTTTTTTTTTTTTTTTTTTAGCAAAGGTTATGCTCAAGCTTCTTAACTATTTCCTTTGAACAACAATGTCTGGAGGAACGCGTGCCAAAACTAGGCTAGGTTGTAGCATTGTATCCTTGCAACGAGGGCCTATTCACGCTAGGTGCAGCAAAACTCAGATGTTTTACTGCAAGAAAGAGATACCCAACATGTCAAGGCTTAAATTTACGTGCACCCGTGAAACTGCGGCAAACTTCAGTGCCCTATATTTTCCATAGGCGACGCTTTAAAAGTCCCCATACAGGTCACCAGTTTTAGCGTTAACCGCGAATAATGAGCCAGAATGTGCGACGATAAATAACATCTGTATCACAGGCAACATTTTCCCGTGTAGGCGCCCTTCACGTATGTATGTGTGTGTGTGTGGGGGGGGGGGTTTACGGGGGACTCCTCCAGTCATCACTCACTCAGACTATTGTTACATTATAACACATTTTTCTTGCACAAAGCCAAAAACTAGGATGGAAAAGGACCTGGGGGTCCTAGTAGATGATAGGCTCAGCAATGGCATGCAATGCCAAGCTGCTGCTAACAAAGCAAACAGAATATTGGCATTAAAAAGGGGATCAACTCCAGAGATAAAACGATAATTCTCCCGCTCTACAAGGCTCTGGTCCGGCCGCACCTAGAGTATGCTGTCCAGTTCTGGGCACCAGTCCTCAGGAAGGATATACTGGAAATGGAGCGAGTACAAAGAAGGGCAACAAAGCTAATAAAGGGTCTGGAGGATCTTAGTTACGAGAAAAGGTTGTGAGCACTAAACTTATTCTCTCTGGAGAAGAGACGCTTGAGAGGGGATGTGATTTCATTTTACAAATACTGTACTGGTGACCCCACAATAAGGATAAAACTTTTTCGCAGAAGGGAGTTTAATAAGACTCATTGGCCACTCATTAAATTTAGAAGTAAAGAGGTTTAACCTTAAACTACGTAGAGGGTTCTTTACTGTAAGAGCGGCAAGGATGTGGAATTCCCTTCCACAGGCGGTGGTCTCAGCGGGGAGCATTGATAGCTTCAAGAAACTATTAGATAAGCACCTGAATGACCACAACATACAAGGATATATAATGTAATACTGACATATAATCACACACATAGGTTGGACTTGATGGACTTGTGTCTTTTTTCAACCTCACCTACTATGTAAATAACATAGAAGCCTACGGCATGAACACCAAATTAAATAAGGCCCCATTCACACCTGTGCATATTAGAATCGCAGGCAGACACACAACAAAACATGCAACGCACTTAAGGTGCCATTATTTTTTAATGACGCTCCAAACGCGGTGCATTTTTTGCTGTGATTGTCATGTGGTAAAATGCATGTAAATTGCGGCAAAACATGCAATGCCAAAACGTGCTTGGCTCAGTTCCAAAATGTGGTACTTCCTTGGCGTGTTTTTGGAGCGCAAGGAGGCCCATTCCAAATGGATGCCGACCTTCCAAAAACCCAACACAAAAAAAAAACTAGCAAAAAAAGCAACGCGGCAGCTACTGATCAAGAAATGTTTTCCAAATTGTCTGTTTACTGCTGAACCGAATTCTGATCCATCAATGGCCAGCTTTACTCTGATCTATCCATCTACACCAGGGGTCTCAAACTGGTGGCCCTCCAGCTGTTGTGGAACTACAAGTCCCATCATGCCTCTGCCTGTGGGAGTCATGCTTGTAACTGTCAGCCTTGCAATGCCTCATGGGACTTGTAGTTTTGTAACAACTGGAGGGCCACCAGTTTGAGACCTCTGATCTACACTATATTACCAAAAGTATTGGGATACCTGTCTTTTCGCACACATTAAAGGGGTTGTAAAGGCAGAAGGTTTGTTATCTTATTGCATTCTATACATCAAAGCAGAGTTCCACCCAAAAATGGAACTTCCGCTTTTCGGATTCCTCGCCCCCTCCGGTGTCACTTTTGGCACCTTGCAGGGGGGGGGGGGGGGACCAGATCTCTGTCTAATACAGGTATTTTTCTCCCACTTCCGGGCATAGATACCCGAGCCACCCGCGGGTATCTGCCAATCGCTGTCTTCTGGGAGACACACAGGTCCCAGAATACAGCAGGGACTAGTGGGAACGCGCAGCGCGAGTCGCGCATGTGCAGTAGGGAACCAGGAAGTGAAGCCGCAAGGTTTTACATCACCGCGTTCAGAACGATCGGATTTTCCGACAACTTTGTGTGACAGTGTGTATGCAAGACAAGTTTGAGCCAACATCCGTCTGAAAAAATCCTAGGATTTTGTTGTCGGAATGTCCGATCAATGTCCGACCGTGTGTATAGGGCATTAGTCCGTAGGGTTCAATATTGAGTTGGCCCACTCTTTCCAGCTATAACAGCTTCAACTCTTCTGGGAAGGCTGTCCACAAGGTTTAGGAGTGTGTCTATGGGAATGTTTGACCATTCTTCCAGAAAAGCATTTGTGAGGTCAGGTACTGATGTTCGATGAGAAGGCCTGGTCCAAATCATTTGGTGGAGGGGGGATTATGGTGTGAGGTTGTTTTGCAGGGGTTGGGCTTGGCCCCTTAGTTCCAGTGAAGGGAACTCATAAGGTGTCAGCATACCAAGACATTTTGGACAATTTCATGCTCCCAACTTTGTGGGAACAGTTTGGGGATGTCCCCTTCTTGTTCCAACATGACTGCCCACCAGTGCACAAAGCAAGGTCCATAAATACATGGATAAGTGAGTTTGGGGTGGAGGAAATTGACTGGCCTGTACAGAGCCCTGACCTCAACCCGATACACCTTTGGGATGAATTAAAGGGGAGACTGTGAGCCAGGCCTTCTCATCCTACATCAGTGCCTGACCTCACAAATGCGCTTCTGGAAGAATGGTCAAACATTCCCATAGACACACTCCTAAACCTTGTGGACAGCCTTCCCAGAAGAATTGAAGCTGTTATAGCTGCAAAGGGTGGGCCAACGAAATATTGAACCCTACGGACTTATGCCCCGTACACACGGGCGGACTTTTCGGCAATAAAGGTCCGACAGTCTTTCCGACGGACTTTCGAACGAACGGACTTGGCTACACACGATCACACCAAAGTCCGACGGATTCGTACGTAATGACGTACGACCAGACTAAAATAAGGAAGTCCATAGCCAGTAGCCAATAGCTGCCCTAGCATTCGTTTTTGTCCGTCGGACTAGCATACAGACGAGCGGATTTCTCGATAGGAACTGGGTCCGGCGGAAAGATTTGAAACAAGTTCCAAATCTAAAGTCCGTCAGATTTTCGACAGGAAACAGTCCGCTGCAGGTGCAATGAAGCCCACACACGGTCGAATTGTCCGCCGGATTCGGTCCGTTGGACCAGTCCAGTCAAAAAGTCCGCCCGTGTGTACGCGGCATAAGACTGGGATGTCATTAAAGTTCATGTGCGTGTAAAGGCAGGCGTCCCAATACTTTTGGCAATATAGTGTATCTATCTATCTGTGAAAGAACATTCACTTTAAACAACGTGCGTTTTTCCACTCCTCCATACCCATTTATTTTACTTGTGTGTATGGAAGACGATCGTTTCTTACTGACGTAGTGACTGATGGTGCCAGGGAAACACGACAGCCCGCTCTCAGTAGATCCCAGCTGCAGAAAGCATCACTTTAATTAGAATTAGCTAATGTTCTTGGGCTAATGTTGTCTGGTGTCCGGGAAGGATTTGGAATGTCAAGGTCAGCACTCCGTCCTAATTAATTGTCTGGCTGGGTGAGATGTTTAGGGATTTGATGGTCGTTCAAGCAGAATTCTTACACCTAAAGCTGCTCATGGACAATAATGGCGGTCAGATGGTAGTGAACATAGCGGCCTCCTTTTTGGTTCTATTTCATACATAAAAGCGCTACTCTAATATTTTTAGAAACTGTTTTATGTAAAAGTTATGGGGGGGGGGGGCTGGGGGGCAACCTCCCCCCAGTTTTGTTCCTGTGCCACCCTGTCACATGCACACTTGGTGGAAGCTGGAAGTGGCCATGTCAGCACACATTGGGCAGGCATGGTCCATCATTATTGATATCAAGCAACCAGTCCAGGGCAATGATGCACAGCTAATGTCTTCAATCTACGGGCCCATGGGCCACTAAGATTATATATCCAGCCCGCAGCTGATGCACACAGTCTCTGCTTCCCCTCCCCCGCCTCCTATCAGTCCCCAGCGCAAGAATACAGGTCCCCGTCTGCATCCTAGCAAGCAATGGCGAGCTTCCCCCCAGCATTCACAGGAGGACAGAATTCCCTCCGCCTTCTGCTAGCCTAATTACGGAGGCAAAGGGAACATTAATGTAAGGGGGGGCTCTGTTGGGGATGCTGATGTAAGGGGAGGCTCTGATGGGGACACTGATGTAAGGGGGGCTCTGATGGGGACACTGATGTAAGGGGGGGCTCTGATGGGGACACTGATAAAAGGGGGGGCTCTGATGGGGACACTGATGTAAGGGGGGGCTCTGATGGGGACACTGATGTAAGGGGGGGCTCTGATGGGGATGCTGATGTAAGGGGGGCTCTGATGGGGACGCTGATGTAAGGGGGGGCTCTGATGGGGACACTGATGTAAGGGGGGCTCTGATGGGGACACTGATGTAAGGGGGGGCTCTGATGGGGACACTGATAAAAGGGGGGGCTCTGATGGGGACACTGATGTAAGGGGGGCTCTGATGGGGACACTGATGTAAGGGCGGGGGTTCTGATGGGGACGCTGATGTAAGGGGGGCTCTGATGGGGACACTGATGTAAGGGGGGGCTCTGATGGGGACGCTGATGTAAGGGGGGCTCTGATGGGGACGCTGATGTAAGGGAGGGTTCTGATGGGGACACTGATGTAAGGGGGGCTCTGATGGGGACACTGATGTAAGGGGGGGCTCTGATGGGGACACTGATGTAAGGGGGGGCTCTGATGGGGACACTGATGTAAGGGGGGCTCTGATGGGGACACTGATGTAAGGGGGGCTCTGATGGAGACACTGATAAAAGGGGGGGCTCTGATGGGGACACTGATGTAAGGGGGGCTCTGATGGGGATGCTGATGTAAGGGGGGCTCTGATGGGGACGCTGATGTAAGGGGGGGCTCTGATGGGGACGCTGATGTAAGGGGGGCTCTGATGGGGACACTGATGTAAGGGGGGGCTCTGATGGAGACACTGATGTAAGGGGGGGGCTCTGATGGGGACGCTGATGTAAGGGGGGCTCTGATGGGGACAATGATGTAAGGGGGGCTCTGATGGGGACGCCCATTCAACCAGCAGGTTGAACCTATGAAAATGATTTGATTCCCCCATCCACACACTCATTGTTGATGGGGGACTCCCTCCTGCTGTGCTAATACGGAGGCGAAGGAGACAATAATGTAAGGGGGGGCTCTGATGGGGACACTGATGTAAGGGGGGGCTCTGATGGAGACTGAGATGTGAGGCTTGCCATACATGAGTCTTTTTTTTTTTTTCATTCAACCAGAAGGTTGAACCTATGAAAATGATTCGATCCCCCCATCCACACACTCATTATTGATGGGGGACTCCCTCCTGCTGTTATTGCATTCTGACAGCGGAGAGTCTTCTCACCATCAGAATACAATGATCAGGACTGCACTATGGCTGGCGGCTAGGGTTGCCTACCTCATCCCTTTAAAACCAAACACATATTAATTACACAGGTTGTGTGGCTGATTAAAGTGGTAATTAAAATCACTTGGGGGGTTATTTACTAAAGGATAATCCACTTTGCACTGAAAGTGCACTTGGAAGTGCAGTCGCTGTAGATCCGAGGGGGACATGCAAGGAAAATAAAAAACAGCATTTTAGCTTGTACATGATTGGATGATAAAATCAGCAGAGCTTCCCCTCATTTCAGATCTTCCCCTTAGATTTAGAGCGAATGCACTTTCAAGTGCGCTTGCAGTGCAAAGTGGATTTGCCTTTCGTAAATAACCCCCTTGGTATCCGAATTAAATTAGCCACAGAACCTGTGTCATTAAAATGTGTTCGGGATTTAAAGGGATGAGGTGGCAACCCTACTGGCGGCGCTGATCAAGAGAATTTGCAAACAGGCTGGTTGTTCACAAGTCGATTGATACAGTGCTTTGAAAAAGTATTCACACCCCTTGAAATTTTCCACATTTTGTCATGTTACAACCAAAAACGTAAATGTATTTTATTGGGATTTTATGTGATAGACCAACACAAAGTGGCACATAATTGTGAAGTGGAAGGAAAATTATGGTTTTTAAAATGTTGATGTTCAAAGTTGCATGCCAAGTCACATAAGTGTGAATGGAGCCTTATGCACACGCTCGGATTTTCCGACGGGGATGTGAGCCTGTTGGCTAAAAGTCCGACCGCTCCATCGAACACTTGTTGTCAGATTTTCTGCCAACAAATGTTGGCTAGAAGGTTCTCAAATTTTCCGCCAACAAAACTTTGTTGTCGTCATTTCCAATCGTGTGTACACAAGTCAGTCGCACAAAAGTTCACGCATGCTCAGAATCAAGTACGAGCCGGAAGCGCTCGGTCTTGTAAAACTAGCGCTCGTAATGGAGATATTACATGACTATTGAACTTCCTTTTTATCAGCTCGTCCTACGTCTTGTACGTCACCGCGTTCCCACGTTCGTAATTGTTGGCCAACATTTGTGTGACCGTGTGTATGAAAGACAAGTTGGAGCCAGCAACCTTCGAACCAAAAAATCCACGGTTTTGTTGTCGGAAAGTCCGATCGTGTGTACGGGGCATTAGTGTTCAAATATTAGCACCCAAGCTCCTTCAGCTGAGATCACATCTATCTTTTATATTTGATATTTTATATATTGAAAACACAGTTCTGCTTTTCATCAGGAACACATGAATAAAATGTTGAAATAAGTCATCGGAACTGGCTGAGATTTCTTAAGGAACTGAGATTCAGGAGGTTAAACTATGTACATTTATTTGCTGATCATGCTCTGTTCATGCAAAGACCACTAACCAATGAAGTTAAATACAATTCTTTCGATTCCACTTCTGGTTTTAAAAAGGATGTCCGATATTATGTGAATTACCATTCTGCTGATTGAACTTTAAATGTACAGTGTGTACACCAACGATGACGTTTCTCTCTTGTGATTAAAAATGGTCCATGTTGATTGAGAGAGTGAAGTTATGCTTTAAGAAGTGGCAATTTGCATTATATATCATTTTTGTTCTTGGGTTTAGATATGCTTTAAAGTCCTACTTTGGGCAAAAACGACCTATACCTCCCTCTCACCCTCCACTAACCCATTTTAGCCCCCCCCCTTCCACTTCCACCTTACCATCTGATGGCAGATACACTCATCTAAGGCAGGAGATAAATTGTGCAATGTTCTTTCCTTCAACCACGGGTTGCAGTCAAGAAAATTGCTGGATTTGCCCATCAACACAATCCGTGTTGATAGGGGAATCCCTCTCGGGGGATCTATTGTGTTCTCCCGGTAGGGGGGTGCGGGGAGAACACAATGATTATTGCTAGCGGCTATAACCGCAGGCAATAACCACATGCTAGAAATTGGAAATGCTGGTTGTACCCAAGTTGATTGATGGATTGACTTGGGTACAATCTGCCTGCCCATAGATGGATCACATCTCATCCCTGCTGAACCGGCTGAGGCTCGAACCCTCTGTGGCCGGCTTTAGTCACCGGTCCAGGTGCCTAATGCTGGTGCAGAGGACTGCTGATCCAGTGCTGCAATGGCACCCCAAGATGACAGGTCCCTTGTCGTTTATGATGACATCAATCTCCTCTCTCTCCTAAAAGAACCCAGCCAGCAGCCACCCGATGGGAAGTGTCTACATCTTACAGGCATCGACATGGACACCCAAAGAAGGTCCATTCCAGAAGGAAAAAGGAGGTGCGGAGGCGGCAGCAGCTTCAGGAGAGTTAAAATGGGCATGTAGCTACTTTTTTTTTTACTATAGCAATCATTTAGAAGAACGTTGAAGGAAGGGGTGGCAATGGGGTCATTTTTAACTTGACGTGGCATATACACTATGCCCCTGGAAGACATCCGTTATGACGAATCGCGCGTAAGGCCGAGCCTAGCAGTGATGCAATCACACCTGCCAGAGCAAGCGGAGTCGTGGTTTGTTTGAAACCTGTATACCACACTGTCTTGTGAGTAGTTTTACCTTACTTTTAAAATAAAAGAGGCACAAAGTTTGCTACACTATGGAGTTTTATATGTGCTTTTTTTTTTTACTGAGTACTAGCGATGATGCTGGAAACCATTGTCTGAGCGAGTGCGGAGAACATAGAAAAAATTGCATTTGTCCATCTGGAGTTGGCTGGGGAATGCTCAGCTTGCTAAGACTTCCATGGTATTGGGATTTGGGAGTTTGGTAAGGGGGCTTATTACTTCTTTGGTAAAGGCACACTGGATTTACTATTACAACACAGAAGGCCTACATACAGTGTGAAAATAATTATTTGATCCCCTGCAGATTTTGTAGGTTTGCATGAAGGGTCTATAAATTTTATCATAAGTGTATTTTAAATGATAGAGACAGAATATCAACCAAAAATCTAGAAAAAAACACACGATACAAATGTTATAAATTGAGTTACAGTTTAGTGAGTAAAATAAGTATTTGATGCCCTACCAACCAAAAATAATTCTGGCTCCCACAGACTGGCTAACAGTATGTGCTCATGTGGTACACAGATCAGTCCTGTCAATTTAAGGCCTCTTTCACACGGGGCAGATCAGTCATGATCCGCCCCGTGAACATCTGCTTGCTCAGCGGGGATAGCTCCACCGATCCCCGCTGAGCAGGAAGATGACAGGTGCATCGCTGCACGCTGTGCAGCGACGGACCTGTCAGAGCGCCGCTCTCCCCTATGGGGGGATCGGATGATGATGGTCCGTAGTGTCCGTCGTCATCCGATCCGATAACGGAGGGAAAAGTAGGTTTTTCCTCCGTTACACTTTTCGGATCGGAGCGGGTCGGATGTCAGCGGACATGTCACCGCTGACATCCGACGCTTCATAGGGATGACTGTATGTCCGTTTTTCATCCGAAAACGGATGGATGAAAAACGGACATACGGATCATCCGTGTGAAAGAGGCCTTAGAGGGTTCTCCTAACGACAACTCGTTATGTGTATAAAAGACACCTGTCCACAGAATCTCTTTTATCCATTCAAACCTCACCATCACAGGCAAGACTAAAGAGGATATCAGGGACAAGATTGTAGACCTGCACAAGGCTGGAATGGGCAACAAGACCATCAGCAAGAAGCTTGGTGAGAAGGAGACCACTGTTGGAGCGATTATTCGCAAATGGAAGAAATACAAAATAACATAATAATCAATCGCCCTCGGACTGGAGCTCCATGCAAGGTTTGTCCTCATGGGGTAAGGATGATCATGAGAAAAGTGAGAGATCAGCCCAGAACTACACAGGAGGAGCTTGTGAATGATCTCAAGGCAGATGGGACAAGAGTCAGCAAACAAACCATTGGTAACACAATACGCCGCTATGGATTGAAATCCTGCAGCACCCGCAAGGTCCCCCTCCTCAAGAAGGCACATATACAGGCCCGTCTGAAGTTTGCCAATGAACATCTAAATGATTCAAACAAGGATTGGGAGAAAGTACTGTGGTCTGATGAGACCAAAATTTAGCTCTTTGGCATTAACTCGACTTTCTGTGTTTAGAGGAAGAAAAATGCTGACTATGACCCTAAGAACACCATCCCTGCAGTCAAGCACAAAGGTGGAAACATTATGCTTTGGGGCTGTTTCTCTGCTAAAGGTACAGGCCGACTTTGCCGTATTGGGGGGGCCAATGGATGGGGTTATGTATTGTAATATCTTGGATCTTTCTCCCTCAACCAAAACACTGAAGATGGGTCGTGGATGGGTCTTCCAGCATGACAATGACCCAAAACATACCACCAAGGGAACAAAAGAGTGGCTCAAGAAGAAGCACATTAAGGCCATGCAGTGGCCTAGCCAGTCTCCGGACCTTAATCCTATAGAAAATTTATGGAGGGAGCTGAAACTTCAAGTTTAAAAAAAAAAGCGTTAAGGATTTAGAGAGTATCTGTAAAGAAGAATGGACCAAAATCCCTCCTGAGATGTGTGCAAACCTGGTCACTAACTACAAGAAACGTCTTACTTCTGTGCTTGCCAACAAGGGTTTCTCCACCGAGTACTAAGTCATGTTTTGCTTGGGGATCAAATACTTATTTTACTCGCTGAACTGCAACTCAATTTATAACATTCATAACGTGTTTTTGTCTGGATTTTTGGTTGATAGTCTGTCTCTGTCATTTAAAATACATCTATGATTACAATTATAGACCCTTAAATTTTTTGAAAGTGGGCAAACTTACAAAATCTGCAGGGGATCAAATTATTTTCCCCACTGTAATTGCACATCTATCTATGGGACTATATTTTGTTTGATTATGCACTTCTGGGGCTTTATTTACATCTGTTGGAATGGTTAGAAAAGCCCTGATAGGAATGGTTAGAAATGCCTAGAAATGCCAACACGTTTTGGGTGCTCAATGCTTCCCCCTTCGTCAGGGCTTAGATGCTGAAAATAGTTAAAAAGAATAATAGACAACAAACTGCAAAATAAATGGATTTATAAAAAAAAAAAAAAGTGTTAGTTCTCTCTCCTGACTGCTTGTCATATGTAATAAAGAGTTATTGGACTCACTTAGATCTGAAGAACTCTCCTACTTTTTACATTCATTATAGTGTGAAGAGGAAGAGCCATTAGATATGGGGGGGGGGGCGAGACTATTCTCACTTTTAATGTTCTGAAAATATGAATACTATACTTTTTGGACCGTAGAAACGAAGAAGATGTACATATATGGACAAAATATTATTTTTTTTTAATTTGACAGGATAAAAAAAATGTAGCATGTAAATACTGGCACTTAAAAAGACATAGCCTGCTAAATAAATACCATTGATCTCAGTGTTCCTTCTCCTTTCACAGTGCCTTCCCAGGACTTGACATCACTGAAGTGGAGCAGCACAAAGTCTGCTATAAACTTAATCGACCTCAGAGACTCCTCTGACTGCCTGCGTGCCAAACATTCTGAACAGAGCTGCCAGTTTACAGACACTTGGAAGATGTTCAGCAGATGACGGGGGAAAGTAGCCGCAGAAATTTCCTGGAAAAACGCGTGGTCCAAAAAGGACTCTGTAACTGGTTTCACAAGTTGGGAGGATCCGTCTGATCTGAAATGACAGACCACGCAGCCCTTTAAACGCCCCCTTTCCAGCAAGCCAACGTTCCTTTTTTTTATTTCTGAGAATTCTGGTCCTGCTTGGAAAAGTCTCACTTTGGAAAAATATTGCACTAAAAAAAACATTTAAAGATCTCTGACTTGATAATACGAGCAGGATATTATTGTATTAAAGTGAGAAGCTGCTAAGATCAGATCACACCGCCATTAAAGCCGGCCATAGAAGGAGCATTTTTCTTTCACACAGTCAGGCTGGGTTTACACATACAGTGCCTTGAAAAAGTATTCATACCCCTTGCAATTTTCCACATTTTGTCATGTTACAACCAAAAAACGTAAATGTATTTTATTGGGATTTTATGTAATAGACCAGCACAAAGTGGCACATAATTGTGAAGTGGGAGGAAAATGATAAATGGTTTTCAAAATTTTTAAAAAATACATTTGTGAAAAGTGTGGGGTGCATTTGTATTCAGTCAATACTTTGTAGAACCTCCTTTCACTGCAATTACAGCTGCAAGTCTTTTTGGGGATGTCTCTACCAGCTTTGCACATCTAGAGAGTGACATTTTTGCCCATTCTTCTTTGCAAAATAGCTCAAGCTCTGTCAGATTGGATGGAGAGCATCTGTGAACAGCAATTTTCAAGTCTTGCCACAGATTCTCAATTGGATTTAGGTCTGGACTTTGACTGGGCCATTCTAACACACGAATATGCTTTATTTAAACCATTCCATTGTAGCTCTGGCTGTATGTTTAGGGTCGTTGTTCTCCTGGAAGGTGAACCTCCGCCCCAGTCTCAAGTCTTTTGCAGACTCTAATGCCCCGTACACATGGTCGGAAATGCTGCCAGCAAAACTCCGATGAGAGGTTTTGGTCGGAAAATGTGACCGTGTGTATGCTCCATCGGACTTCTGCTGGCGGAATTCCAGCCAGCAAAAGATTGAGAGCAGGTTCTCTATTTTTCGGTCAGAAAAAGTTCCTATCCGAGAATGTGTTCGTCTATATGCAATTCGGACGCGCAAAAAATCACGCATGCTCAGAAACAATTTGATGCATGCCTAAGGCTGGGTTCACACTTGTACGACAAACGTTTGGGAGCTCATGTCGCATGACGTGTCCAAATCAATGATTCCTTTTGAGAGCCGTCTTAACTGGTCCGACTTAAGTCAGTCCGACTTTGAAAATGCTCCCTAAACTACTTTGGTCCGACTTTGGTCCTACTTCAGCCCATTGAATATCATTAAAGTTGGATAAAAGTAGGACCCTTGTCCTAACCATCCGACTTGTAACATCTGACATGGTGATTACAGCAGCAGTAAAAAGAATGTTACTCTGGGATTGTTTTGATTGGTCAAAGGACAAGTCGGACTATCTCAAAGTCAGAGCAAAATCTTATCTTGTTCATTCAGGTCGGATGGAAGTAGGACCGATGTAGGACAGATGTGGAGGGGCAAAGTAGGATGATAGTCCTACAACAGTCGTGTCGTATCAGTGTGAACCCAGCCTTAGTGGCCATCTTCACCCACCCAGAATGCACATGTTCTCCAAGCAGAGATCTGGAGAGAGATTCAGCGATATCATTACTGAGCTGCTAGCTGTTCTCCTTGCTGGAGAATACTCCAGTGTCAAAAATCTTGGCAATGCTTGAGTACACTGATCTGGCCAAGAGCAAAACCTTCTGGTTGCTGGCAATATAATGTTCTAGCCACTCCTAATTCCAAAAACAAGAAACAGGGGGCACACCAACAGCCTGGTCCACTGGGCAAGTCCCAACCACGAGAAGATGTTCCAGAAGGCTAAGTCTTTTGGAACATCTTCTCATGGCTGGGACTTACCCAGTGGACCAGGCTGTTTGGAGTATTTTTTGGACTTTGATGTGCCTATTTGATGTTGCCGTTTGTGATTATACTGTACATCTGAACTTGTTTATATTAATAAAGTTATCTAAAAGGTAATGAACTAGATTGGTGCGCCCTCTGTTCCTTGTTTTTGGAATTAGGAATGTTTAGGACATTATATTACCAGCAACCAGAAGATTTTGCTCTTGGCCAGACAAGTCTAATCAAGCATCACCAGGATTTTAGCCATTAATAGATAGGCAATAATTAATGGCAGTGTTCTCCTAATATGTTCTTCCCCTTATCTTCAATGGTCCCTTTTCAGATAATGTGTATTGGCTGAAGTGTCTCAAGCCCTTTTCCAAAGAACAGAAAATTCACAAGGATGACAAGGAGATAAGCTTATCCTAGCCCATATACAAAGATGCCTTAAATCACAGACCTTTCTAAAGAGCCATCATCAAACTCCCTGCAGGAAATCTATTGACACAGCCATTCTACATAATAGAGGAGAGCTTCTTCATGGAATCCAAAGGATTACTGAACTCTGTAACTTGTGTACAAGAAACACACACACAGAGCAGGATTTGATACCAAGGGAATGCTCTTCACACAATGGAATTCCACCAATTATAAGGACAGAGGTCATTTTTTTCTAGCCTTTGTCCTAAGGGGACATTGGACCTTTGCAATGCCTCATAGCTTGCATCTCTAAATCCAGGTCTTAGGGGGATTCATCAAAAAGAAAATTATTTCAACTATGCCTCCATGTGATTTTTCCGTTTCAGTAATAAATGTAGTATCACTTACTGTTTTTATACAATTCGTTATACCACGATTATTTTATTTCAGGGATTTTTTTCACTAGTTACTTTCTGCTTTCGAGGGGTCAATCCACACAACAGCCACACACTTTGAAGTATTTGTTAACCTAATCAAACAAGCTTTAATAAGGTAATGTCAATGTAAAAGTTATTTTTTACAATTAAAATTTTACAATAAAACCTATACTAATACTCTATTGCCATAAAGGTCCTTGGCCTGGCACTTCCTGTTATAGGGTGACAATGCTCTGTCTCTATATTTATTCTCATTGCCCCCGATTATATTCAGGATGTATTATTTTTACTCGTCTGAGGTTCTTGTATATTGATTACAGTATTACTCAATGTTACTTGGCATTCATTTTTTTTTACATCCAATACTATTGACTATTTGGTTTTACTTATGATCCTACCTAAAATTGTATAGATATGTCTTTATGGTTTCTTTTAGCCCTGATGAAGGGGTCATTTTTGGACCCCCAAAAAGTGTTGGGCACTCTTTGGATTGTCCCCCTAACATTTGTTAAGATAAAGTTGTATTTTGAACCCTTTATTGGAATAAAGTTGTATTTGAACCTACCTAAGGAGGGGATGTTGTATTAATATTGTATAGATATGGACATGTTTCTATTTTTTTTTTTTGGGGGGGGGAGCATTTTTGGACACTCAAAAAGTGTTGGCTACTCTTTGGATCGCCCCCCTGACTTTTGATGGAATAAAGTTGTATTTGAACCTTTTAGCTATGATGTAAAACTACAATTTCTATTTTTGTTACCTTAGGCCAACCATAGGTCTTCATTCCCCCATCAACACAGACAATGTTGACAGGGAATCCCTCCCACTGAGCCATTGTGTTCTCCCGGGGGGGTCAAGGAGAACACAATGATTAAATGATTATTGCTAGCGGCTATAACAGCCTCTAGAGATAATTAATCGCATGTAAAATCCAGCAGGCCCATTCTACCCAATTGATCGATCGATCAACTTGAGTACATGCAGCCTGCCCATACATGGTTTAAATCTCAGCCGGTTCCTGTCTTTGGCCGGCTTTACACAAGAAGATTGTGGAGATCCTCCGGGGTATAGAAACTGCCTGTGCAGAAATCGGATTACAGTATTTACATCAACATCAATACTTTAAGATAGCAATACCAATAAGAGAACCCTACAGGTCTAATGCAATTTGTCTACTTCCCTCAACTACCATTTGTGTTCCTGCATTGATATCGTGCATCACGTTGCCTTTTAGAGGAGACCACAAGCAACCCTTTCAGCACACTTTACATGGACATGGTCCAATGTTGTAAAAATATTACTTAGGCTAAGTGCTACCAAGCTAAAAGTGGCAATTACGGTCAAACGGATGAATGCCCTTCCTGTGCTGTCTCAGTAAGTCAATTGGCTGGATTCAATTTTCTCCTGAGACAGGGCGGTAGCAAGCCGGAATGGATGGTGGCCCTTTTCTCTCCCCAATGGTCATAAGCCTGCATGTTCACCCAATGCACAAAGGCTTTTTGCCTAACTTCAGGAGACCACTTTAAAATAGTTGTAAAGCCTTACTGATACTCAGTGAAGTGACTGGCCGCAGGCGATACCCAGGGATTAAACAAATCCTCCTACACAAGTTGTACCTGTTTATCTGCAGCACCCTCTACAGCATTCAAAGTCCAGAATTTATGCAGCTTGTCGGAGCTGTCAGAAAGCAGGGGGCGGAGATCTGAAGGTACACTCTGCAGAGCTGAGCAAGAAGAGCTCTGAGAGCTGATTGGAGGGAAGAGACACACCCCCATTCATACAGCACACTGGAACAGAGCTGAGGCTGTCAGTCACAGGCTGGGTGCTTGAGCTCCCTCTCCGTCGCCATTTTCCTCTTGGTGTCAGAAAAACTTTTCAGAAGTGACTCATGTGGATAGCAGAGGAACAAGGCAGCAGACAGAAATTAAACTTAGTGCTCTGGATTGAGACAAGCACACACTTTAGAGGGATATGCTTTGTTCATATTTCATGTCTGAGGT
The DNA here is from genome assembly GCA_037952925.1 of Lithobates clamitans. Taxonomy (NCBI): domain Eukaryota; kingdom Metazoa; phylum Chordata; class Amphibia; order Anura; family Ranidae; genus Lithobates; species Lithobates clamitans. Next base: position 61,766 of record JBBGZY010001897.1, read on the forward strand.
TTACAATCAATTTAGGAGACCTGTGTTGCCATCACTGCTTCTAAAAATGTTAGTTGTCTGGCTGTTAATCTGCCCCAGTTTCTTCAATATTCTGGGCCAAAAAACCTAGAACAAGTATGCATTTTAAGGGATCTACCATCTTTTGACTCCACTTGCTGCACCTTAGCTTTTTCTACGTGGTTCAAAGTCTTGGGAGTCAGAGGTGTAAAGTAGCTAGTAGGATCTTCAATAAGCCAGCGATGGCAACCTATTTACTTCTTGCAGTTCCAGATTCCTTTCACAAGTACTTAAAAGTGTCAGATCATACTGGACAACATCACAGCATTAACCAATTAAATCCTTAAAGTGGTGTTCCGGCCGAAATGATACTTTTTAAATAAAAATATCCCTATAATACACAAGCTTAATGTATTCTAGTAAAGTTAGTCTGTAAACTAAGGTCTGTTTTGTTAGTTTATAGCAGTAGTTTGTTATTTTATAAACTCACAGCAGGCTGTGGCCATCTTAAGTGTGGGCATCTGAAGCCAGACTGTATTTCTTCCTGGATCTCATCCTTGCAGATCTCGCACATGCTCAGTGCAGCACAAGCAGTGTAATAGGTTTCAGGTCAGGTTTCCATAGCAACGGCAGTGTCAGAGGAAGTTTTCGCCCCTTCCCAGAAGGCATTGCAAACAGGAAATGATGCGATGGGCCACGGGCAGGGAGGAGGAAGTGAAAAATGAATACAGTAGATATACAGTAAGTGCTGAGAAAAAAAATAAAAAAATATCCAATTCGTTTACAGTGCACAGTTTAGTGAGGGATGCTGAAGAGTTGTAAAAGTGGGTGGAACTCCAATTTAAAGCGGAGTTCCGCCTGCAAAACAAAAATTAAAAGTCAGCAGCTACAAATACTGCAGCTGCTGACTTTTAAAATAAGGACACTTACCTGTCCAGGGCGCCTGCGAAATCTTCACCCGAAGCCGACCCGTCCCTTGGCTCTGGGTGGAGGCGCCAGCATCTTCAGTAAGGGGAACAGGAAGTGAAGCCTTGCGGCTTCACAGCCCGTTTCCTTACTGCGCATGCACGAGTCGCGCTTTGAGTTCTGACTGGTCCCTGCTGTCTTCTGGGACCTGTGTGTCTCCCAGAAGACAGCGGGGGGAATGGAGGAGGGGCCAGACATTCAGTAGATTGCCGCGGATTCTGCAGCAATCTTTCGCCAGAAGCGGGAGAAAATACCTGTATTAGACAAGTATCTGCTCCCCCCTTCCAAGGTGCCAAATGTGACACCCGAGGGGAGAAGGAACCGGATAAGCGGAAATTCCATTTTTGGGTGGAACTCTGCTTTAAGTGGCCTTAGTTTGGTTCCAACATTTATGTCTTATTAATTTTATCTGACTTGTTCTGTTAGTTATATGTTTCCTCAAGAGTTCACATGTAAACACGTTAGATAGGCAACTGACTGTCCAATACAGAGGGCAATTGGTTAGCAGTGTACAGATCTAAGCTGGTACTTCCTACTTATAGCAGTATTAAAGAGGAGTTCTTCTCCCCCCCACCCCAAAAAAAAAAACAAATACTGTAGCTGCTGACTTCTACTATCAGGGCACTTACCTGTCCAGGCATCCAGTGGTGTCCTCACCCAAACCGGCTTGAATCAGCTCTTGGGTGCTGGCAACGCCATCTTGGCTAAAGAACACCATCCGGTTTCCTATTGCTCAAGTGTGAATCTCGCTTCGCTTTGTGAATGGGCCGACTGCAGGGGGAAGAAGGTGGGGGGTTAAACTTACGACTGACCGCAGCACAGCTACCAGGAAATGGGAGCAGGTACCTGTCAAAACCAGGTACCCGCTTCCCCCCTCCCCCTCAAAAAGGTGCCAAAAGCGGCATTGGAGGGGAGGAGGCAGACAAGCAGAGCTTCCCTTTTTGGGTGGAGCTCCGCTTTAAACCCCAAACCAAAAATGTAATATAATATTTTCAAGTGTATATTTAGAATGAGCAGAGGGGGAAAAAAACGCTTATAAATGCAAACGCACATAAATGTGGATAAATGCATGGGCAATACGAGCACATATGAACATTTTTTTTATGCTGCATTTTCTGCCAGCTGCTTAGTGTGCATAGACCCTAAATGTACTTCCCCACATAGCTGCTGTGCACCTTGAGAAGTCCCGTCTAATAATTTACAGATGACAGGTGCTATTCAAAGATCCAGGAAAGAAAAAAAAAAATTCTTCTAGACCTGACAAAGCTTCAGTGTCAGATGTCACAGGGGTAGCTAAAAGGTAAGTTCAAGCCCTACTGGGGGGTCATGACCTTTGGAAGTAACCGTTAAACGACCATGATATCGCAACTATGTAGAAGGAAAAAAAAAGTATGACCTTTCTCTGTGAAAAGGGAACAGCGCTAGCATAGTGTGCTGACTCGGCACTCCGGCAAATTTGTGTGTTGCAAGAAATAGGCACGCAAGAGTTCAGCTTTGAAGAATGGATCATTTGTCAATCATTCAAGACATTTTTGAGTAGTCAAATAGGAATCAAAGTGAACCTCTGAGTCGTTTATCATTAGGGCCAACAAGAACGATAATGTAGACAAATCATGGTTTTAAATGACTTGGAACATAGTAGAAACTTATCGACATGTCACACTGGTGATTTTGCCAATGGCGTCAACACTCCACAGACAATTGCCAAAATGAAATTTCTAGTCTCCCTGTGGACCAGACCCCCTCCCTGATGGAAGTGCTGCAGAATCTCAAACCCCAGTAGGGAAAAGGAGTGAGAAAGCCAGGAACAATGCCGTCGGAAAGGGTGAGTGGAGTCTTTGCCATCCAGTTGACTCGTTGTGGTCCATACAATGGAAGTGATGAAGATCTTAAGGTTCCAAAATGGGGATGCACAGATCAGTGGAGCAGTGAGAGTCTGATACCAGCTTGGTGGCTTGGGTATAGCGATATGCACCTTAACGAAAACCCATCCTTGTGGCTACCAGCTCTAAAGGGGCTTCCAGCAGGTGGGTTCTTAAAGACCAGTCCATCTCTCACATGGAAGTAACTTGGAAGTAGACATGTTAACCACTGCATCACAAACCTATGAAAGCAAGCTCATTGTAAGGTAAACCGGAGTCCTATCATCAGAAAGCCAGTGCGGGTTTGTGCTCGTGCTCAAATCTGAGTGAAGGACCAATGTTAGATTTATTGTGCCACTTCATCGGGGTGCATACTAATTAGAACTGGACTTCCAGTGGCCTATTTAAACTGGTCTATCACTATGAGCAGTTGCTGAATGGTCTTCAGCTTGTTCCTGTGTTTCCGTGATCCTCATCTGCTGTACCTGCTTACCCATGTATGACCCAGCTTGCCTTAGGACTTCGCTTCTGCTCTTGCTCTAGCTCCGTTACCTAACTACTTCAACCATGGCTTGTTTATTGGACACGACCTGCCTGCACACTCTGTACCACTTTGCCCAGCTGTTGCTGACCTTGGCCTGCCTACTGGACTTGCTTTGGCTGCTGATTCAGTTGTTGCTGACTGCTGCTCATCTCCTGGTTCTGCTTCCGTCTCTTGCTTTGGTGCCAAGCTGCTCTTGCATTCTGTTCCGAGGACGGCAACTACCAGCTCTACCCACTTACAGAGTGGACATCACCAGCTAGCCTCTACGGCACTCGTGCCACTCCTTGCCCTTACACTCTCCTTCTCCACCTTCAGAAGTGTTGGGCAGGAGGTGCAAGAGAGGCCTCCACAACGTTCAAGTCTTCACCAGGTATGTGATACTCATGTTACACTAGCAATACTGTCGCTGGCATCAACTTGACAAGAGAACCCTCACCTACTACTATGGCTTTGAAGAAGATCTTAAAGTTCCAAATTGGAGATGTCCAGATCAGTTCAGTAAAGCAGTTATAATCTGATACTTTCCAGGGGAAAACCAACTTGGTTGGCTTGGGGTATGGCTATATGCACCTTAGCTAAATGTGTCCTTGGGGCCACCAGCTCAGATGGTTATTTGGCAGGTGGGTTTCTGAAGACCAGTCTATCTCCCACATGGTAGTCTCTCTGAAGTAGGCATCATGTTATCCACTACACCACCAATGGCAAGTGTTTTTGAACCCATAAGTTCAAGCCTATGTCACACTAGCAATCCTGTAATTGGTGTTATCTTGGCAACAAGAGAACCCTCACCTACTCCTATTGCGTCATTCCCTTGCTGGCTTAAAATGCTGAAGGGTTTCAAAAGTAGTAATGGAGCAATACTTTGATTATTCAGTCATCACGTGAAAAGGAAAAGATGTGCGCGCTCTCTTTGCTCTTAGTGATCTTGTTGCTGGCAAATTTCCCTGTGACAGGGGCTTAAATGCCAACTGTCCTGGATTTGCCGGAACCTATAATTAGGACCTCTGTCCCAGTGATGCTGTGCCCTAGGTTGCGTCCCAGGATTGTTTGAGCTATTCAGCATACTTAATTGAGGGGGGTTCATGGTTGTGAGTGGGCAGTTCCTACATATTTAGGGGTGGGATAGTGACAGAAAATGGGTGTTGTCTGGGAGCTGGCTACAGTGTCCCAGAGATTGGGACTAATATGCTGAAGTATACATGGGCCTAAGGTAAGGCACACACACTTGATGCCCCTTTATGAATGCATTGCACAGGTAGGCCTCGTCTGCACAAGTGTAGAGTTTTCCTAGAGTTCAACCTTAACCGATTGCCGACCATCTCACGTAGGGGTCCCGAGGCAAAGCGGCTGTCCTGCGCTGGATCACGTACTTGATATGTGACCCAGCACTTCTGGGTAGGGGCCACGCCAGCTGTGCTTATTCATAGCACGAGCCAATCAGCGGGTCCCGGCCAGTGGATGACCGCCAGCACCCGCTGATCAGCAAGGAGGAACACGGAACAGAGCTCTGTCTATGTAGACAAAGCAAAGCTCTGTTCTGTCAGAAGCAATGCAATGGATTTTCTTTCCCTGCTAAAGCAGGGAAAAAATCCAGCACATCTTTTAGTGAAAGCAGCACACAGTGTACACAAAAACACTGGCTAGGCACACAGTTAACCCTTTGATGTTTATCCCCTTCCCTGCCAGTGTCATTAGTACAGAGATCACTGTATTAGTGTCACTGGTTCCCACAAAGTGTTAGTGTCACATTGTCCGCCGCAATATCGCAGTCCCGCTATAAGTTGCTGATGATCGCCACCATTACTAGTATAAAAATAAATAAACACAAATTCCAGTATATATAGTTTATAGACGTTATAACTTCTGCGTAAACAAATCAATATACGCTTATGGGGATTTTTTTTTCTTACCATAAATATGTAGCTGAATACATATTGGCCTAAATTTATGAAGGAATTTTATTTTTAGTTTTATTATTGGATATGTTTTATAGCAGAAAGTAAAAAATATATATTTTTTTTTTTTTCAAAATGGTCGGTCTTTTTTTTTTTGTTTATAGTTAAAAATTTAAAAACGCAATGGTGATAAAATACCACCAAAAGAAAGCTCTACTTGTGGGAAAACGTAAATGTAATTCATGTACAGCGCGCAATTGTCAGTTAAAGTAACGCAGTGCCGTATCACAAAAAATGGCCTGGTCATTAAGAGGGTAAATCTTCCAGAGGTCAAGTGTTTAAGGCTGGGTTCACATAGGGGCGGCTGCGGTTTGCAGTCCGGGGTGTTCCTGTTTTCCCCGTTTTAGTTGGAAATTTTTGCCTGAATTCGCACCTGAACCAGCCCCAAAAAACGCACAGGACCTTTTTCGAAATCACACCGCGGCCGCCCCCCCCCCGGACATGTGTGAACCGGCTCCATTGAGAGCCGGTCACGTTCACATGTCATGCGAATTGGATGCGTTTTTTTAAACGCATCCAATTTGCATATATGTGAACCCAGCCTAAAGAATATGTAAACCCAACCTTTCATATTCCTGATATGTGCCTGCTGTACAATGTACTTGTATTTAAAAAAAAAGTCTCCTATTCTCTTTCTATTGCTTCCTTTGTGTGAAATCCCTGGTGTTCCTGCCAGTCCCTCTGCCTTCCTATTAAAAACTGACTACACTAGGCATGAGAGCACAGCGTGGTCAGTTCTCCAGCTATGCTGGGAACTCAACCTGCTCTCCTCAAATGATTAGACTTCTGCTGACACATCCCACCTGCACAACCATTCACTGGGAACACCAATGTGCTGCTGTTTCTCAATTTGCAGCTGGAAACAGAGGGAATGTGATCACTTCTAAAAAAAAAAATGGTATTTGTAATGTATTTTTATATCTATACATAAAATGTTTTGCATTTCATTTCTATTTTAAACTGAATGGGTTGTTTTGCAAGGTGAGGGTTTACATATATTGTTGATAGATATACCCTGTTTCCCCGAAAATAAGACCTAGTGTGATTGTCGGTGATGGCTGCAATATAAGCCCTACCTCCCCAAATAAGCCCTAACCTGTTTCCCCGAAAATAAGCCCTACCCTGAAAATAAGCCCTACAAGGACTTTAACTAGGGCTTATTTGGGGGGTAGGGCTTATATTGCAGCCATCACCGACAATCACGCTGGGTCTTATTTTCGGGGAAACAGGGTAAGCTGGCAAATCTTTATTGGCTACACAAGTACACCCAGTAAAGCAATACTAACGCGTTTCGGCCACTGTGGCCGTACTCTATCAAGGTTAAATCAGATTTACTTCCCAGGGCTCACTTTTTATTATTATTATACAGGATTTATATAGCGCCAACAGTTTACGTAGTGCTTTACAACTTGAGGGTAGACAGTACAAATACAATACACTTTAATACAGTAGGAATCAGAGGGCCCTGCTCCTTGGAGCTTACAATCTAAGACCTTAGAGCTTACAATCTAATCACTTTAAAAAAGAATGCATAAAAAAATTGTTCATGGAATGTATTCAGCTTTTTTTTTTGGGGGGGGGGGGGGGGAACTACAGTATAAAATGTTCTCTATGCTGTACAAGCTATATATAAACTATATTGCCTAAACAGAACACTACTCGACTTCTTTCCTTGTAAAAGAAAGATAAAAATCTAAACTATGTGAGCAAAACACATGTGAGAGGCCGATCTGTCCTGACAGTGACGTTTTTATGGGCTAATTACAAACTAGAGAGTGGGAATGGGACAGTTGTGAGAGACGAAACACTCGGGGTCTTCCTCACATGTATTTATTACCCATAACGAGCGACTTTCTCCTGTAGGTGATGTAACCTTCTATTTGTTTTATAGCTGAAATGACGAGTTTGCTTTGATTGTATATTAGCAAACCAAACCGCAACGGAGAACTTCTAAAAGACACAAATAATGCAGAACTCTATTCATGATGTTAAGCCCTGATTTTCACACCAGTGCGACTTGTCATGCGAATTGAGAGTTACAAAAGTCGCATGTCAGGTCGCACCCCATTTGCGTCAACCGAAGTGGTCACATCGCTGCGTCTCCAGTCTCAGCGACTTTGGAAAAAGGTTCCTGCACTATTCTTGTGTGATTTCAGTGCAACTTGCATTGACATCTGTTCACCACTTGCCTACCGGGCGCTTTCACCCCCTTCCTGCCCAGGACCATTTTTCATCTTTTAGCGCTGTCACATTTTGAATGACAATTGCGCGGTCATCCAACACTGTACCCAAATGAAATTTTTAGCATTTTTTTTCACACAGAAAGAGCTTTCTTTTGGTGGTATTTAACCACCACTGGGATTTTTATTTTTTGCTAAACAAATTACATTTTTCTTAGTTTCTGTTATAAAATTTTGCAAACAGGTACATTTTTCTTCTTCACTGATGTGCGCTGATGAGGCTGCACTGATAGACATTAAAAGGCAGCACTGATGGGCACTAATTAGGGGGCACAGATGGGCACTGATGAGGTGGCACTGATGAGGTGACACGGATAGGCTGCACTGATAGACATTAAAAGGCAGCACTGATGGGCAGTGAAAAGGGGGCACTGATGGGCACTGATAGGTGGCACAGATGGGCACTGATGAGGTGGCACAGATAGGCTGCACTGATGGTCACGGATGAGGCAGCACTGATAGGGTGCACTGGTGGGCACTGGTATGCGGCACTACTACGCATTGATAGTACTTTATTCTTTTGGGGGTATTTAACCACCACTAGGTTTTTTATTTTTTGCTAAACAAACGAAAAAAGACCAACAAGGGGAAAAAAACGATTTTTTTCTTAGTTTCTGTTTTAAAATTTTGCAAACAGGTAATTTTTCTTCTTCACTGATGTGCGCTGATGAGGCTGCACTGATAGACACTAAAAGGCGGCACTGATGGGCACCAATGAGGCTGCACTGATGGGCACTAATGAGGCGGTACTGATGAGGCCGCACTGTTAGGCGGCACTGATGGGTACTGATGAGGCGGCACTGATGGGATGAGGCAGCACTGATAGGCAACACTGATGAGGCGGCACTGATGAGCACTGATGAGGCAGCACTGATTGGGCAGCACTGATGGGCACTGATGAGGCACTGATATGCGGCACTACTGGGCACTGATAGATGCCACTGATAGGCAGCACTACTAAGGAGGCACTGATTGGCAACACTGATTGGCAGCACTGGTGAGCACAGGTTGGCACTGATAGGCAGCATTAATGGGCACTATTGGGGCTGCACTGATCATCAGGATACTAATGATCAGTGCCCTGATTATCAGTGCAGATGTTCCCTTTCACACTAACCGGTTACCAGCTCTCTCCTCTCTTTACGCGGTGACAGCATGAAGAATGCCGATAACCGGCAAGTCTGTTTACATGGTCGTTGTCATATGGATTTAGCCGATCAAGTGGTAAAGAGCCGCCGTCATTGGTTCTTTACCCTGATCAGCGATGTGCTGTTTTCTACGGACACAGCTAAACACCGATCGCCGCGCCGGGCGTCCCCGAGGGCACGCATACGTGGCAAGAATGGGAGGACATCATATGACGTCCTCCCAGAACTAGAGCGGTCTCGCCCGGCCGTCATTTCACTATACGGGGTACGGGAACCGGTTAAATGAAGTTGCAGACGTTAGCAAGCCGCTCATGAAATCGCACTGAAAGTCGGACTTTGAAGTCAGGCTGAAGTAGTGCGACTTCAAAGCCGCTTAGGGGTGACCCAGGGCTAAATGTAATTTTTTTTAAAGCTAAACTCTAGGTAGAACCAAAAAAAGAAATGTTTGTTTCCCCCAGCGTACCAGTAAAAGGGACTTTTACTTACCAGATCCCTCCCTCCTGCAAGCTATCTCCATGCTATTAGACCAGCCCCACAGCTTCTTCTCTAAAGCAAGCCATAGATGATGCAATTTTCTTTCCTGCAACCATGGGTTGCAAGAAAGTATACTGCTGGATTCCCCCATCCTCACAGTCAGTGTTGATTGGGGGAATCCCTACCGCTAAGTTATTGTGTTCTGCCACAGGGAGCCTTTCCTGCCACCAGAACACAATGATCACTGCTGCTGGCTATGGCCGCCAGCAGAAATCATATGTAAAAAAAATCTGACAGGCTGGTTGTACTCAAGTCGATCAATGGATCGACTTGAGTACAACCAGCCTGCCCATAGATGGATGGAATCTCAGCTTGTCAGCTTGGCTGAACTGGCCAAGATTAGATCCATCTATGGCTGGCTTAAAAAAACGATTTTTCTGCTATCTGGTCATAAACAAGCATTTAGAATTCGTACCTGAGCCGGACTGAAATTGCACTGCAGCTGGTCTGCACATGTGAACAGGCTGTAAAAACTCACTAAAATGTACAAGAAATCTGATGTGAAACTGATGTCTCTGCAAGTGAAACCTGTGCAGATTTCCCTTCAGGTTTTCATGCATGTATGGTGTGAACGAGACCTAAAAAACTGTCACATGACACTAAAAATAGGTAATTGGTATTGGTGAGAAAAAGTATTGGTACTCGTATTCAGTCTTAAAAAACTGGTATTGGTGCATCCCTAGCTCTCATATATGCATTTCAACTTTTATTTTAGCTGTTTGCTGTACATAGCCTGTGCAGAGAGCAAAGCTGTGGGAGGGGCCCAGAAGTCTCCACCCACTACAGGCTGCCTGCAGAACACTACAGGAGGGGGCGGAGACAAGACCAGTCACCCTGCACAAGGAGAGAGAACAGAGTCGTGGGAGGGGCCCAGAAAGCTCCACCCACTACAGGCTGCCTGCAGAAAACTACAGGAGGGGGGCGGAGACAAAGAACAAAAACAAGTCCTGGACAGCTGCACACCAATAAGGCACTTTTATTGAAGATAAAAATCCAATACAGTCAGTTCATGCTGCAAAGGCAGGGAATAATAGCTGACGCATTTCACACCATGATTTGGTGCTTAGTCATAGCACAGAGGGCAGAGACAAGACCAGTCACCCTGCACAAGGAGAGATAACAGAACCCTGGGAGGGGTCGAGAAGGCTCCACCCACTACAGGCTGCCTGTAGAAAACTACAGGAGGGGGCGGAGACAAAGAACAAAAACAATTCCTGGACGGCGGCACACTAATAAGGCACTTTTATTGAAGATAAAAATCCAATACAGTCAGCTCATGGTGCAAAGGCACGGAATAATAGCTGACGCGTTTCACACCATGATTTGGTGCTTAGTCCTTGCTCAGGGGGCGGAGACAAGACCAGTCACCCTGCACAAGGAGAGAGAACAGAACCAGGGGAGGGGCCCAGAAGGCTCCACCCACTACAGGTTGCCTGAAGAACACTACAGGAGGGGGCGGAGACAAGACCAGTCACCCTGCACAAGGAGAGATAACAGAACCCTGGGAGGGGTCGAGAAGGCTCCACCCACTACAGGCTGCCTGCAGAAAACTACAGGATGGGGCGGAGACAAAGAACAAAAACAATTCCTGGACGGCGGCACACTAATAAGGCACTTTTATTGAAGATAAAAATCCAATACAGTCAGCTCATGGTGCAAAGGCAGGGAATAATAGCTGACGCGTTTCACACCATGATTTGGTGCTTAGTCCTAGCTCAGGGGGAAGAGACAAGACCAGTCACCGTGCACAAGGAGAGGGAACAGAGCTGTGGGAGGGGCCCAGAAAGCTCCACACACTACAGGCTGCCTGCAGAACCCTACAGGAGTGGGCGGAGACAAGACCAGTTACCCTGCACAAGGAGAGAGAACAGAGCTGTGGGAGGGGCCCAGAAAGCTCCACCCACTACAGGCTGCCTGCAGAACCCTAGAGGAGTGGGCGGAGACAAGACCAGTCACCCTGCACAAGGAGAGAGAGCAGTAGTGAGTGGTCTTTATTACAGGGAGAAAAAGTATCGCACTGGATTATTGCACAGATCTGGAAGAAATACACAAAGCTCACCAAGATTCAAGGAAGAATACACATGATGAATGGATTTGGACAATATTTGATTATCCTGGAGTTCCGCTTTAAATTTTAGGATATAAATCCAATACCAGTACATGTTAATCTGAATCATTGAACACCAAGCAGTAGATTACCTGGGAACAGGAAACAGGTGGTGACACAGATAAGAGTTGTATCTGACGGAGACCAATCTCTGGAATTCTACCTATGGATGTTAACTGATAAGTCAGCAATTACATGGGGACAGGATGCACTGAACAGCAAGACAGCTGAGATGAGAAGCTTTATGACATCCATCTACACCTCGCCGCAGGTAAGAGGAAAAAAAAAAAAAAAAAAACTAAAAATGCTTGAGATTCTAAACCTTGCACTACTGGAGGAAACCAGAAAATTCTTGAGTCTTGTAATAAACACACCCCTACTAGACAGTATAGCCGAGTCCTGGACCTCCCAGCTCACCCAACAGGACCTGCAGCAGCCTATCATTACACACTGAGGGGGCGGTGCTGCTGGCGAGGTCATTCCAAGTTCCCTACTCCTGTAAGCATGTCCCCTGTAAGCAGGAGGATCCCGATTGGTTTCTGGTACAGCCCCTCTCTCTCCCCTAGTGTGAGTGCTGCTACACATAAGGAAGCCAATATTATGGCAGATTTTGCACAATTAGGTCGTATGTAAAAATTACATCAAGACCCCCAAACACAATATATAACTTTTGTTGTCCGATTTCCTTTAGATTTACAAAAACCATGGAGTGCAAGGTCCTGGCTCAGTGATGGCGAACCTTGGCAGGCCCTAGGTGATTGCATACAAATTGAAACTCTTAAAGGGGGGTTCCGGCCGCGAAAAAAAACATTTAAAAGTCAGCAGCTACAAACACTGTAGCTGCTGACTTTAAATAAGTACTTACCTGACCTGGGTGCCCGCGATGTCGGCCGCCCGAGCCCGACCCATCCCTCAACTCTCGGGTCCCGGCACCACCATCCTAAGTAAGGGAAACAGGCAGTGGAGCCTTGCGGCTTCACTGCCCGTTTCCTACTGCGCACGCGCGAGTCGCGCAGCACTTTGTGAATGGGACGCGATGTGTTGTGGGACAGACACAGTTCCCATAACACACCGCGCCCCATTCCCTAGAAGACAACGCGGGGAGGAGAAGACTGAACATCACCGCGGCGTAGGAAGAGGCAGATTAGGAAGACTGCCTAGCAACAGCCATTTCAGGTGAGTTAAAATTTTTTTTTTCTTTCCTCCAATTTTTTAGGAATTTTTTTGGTGCGATTTTTTTTTTTTTTTTTTTTTGTGGTGGACCTCCACTTTAAGGTTTGACCTCATATTATATGGTTTTGGTAGATCTGAAGGGGAGAAAAAAAACCAACAGAAAATTGTATAGTGTGTATCCAGCTTTAGACCCCTCTACACCCATCCGGAGCGCTGTAGTGCCTCACCCAATGCATGTTAAGGCTGACATTTAACCTCTTAGCGCTGGTGCCTCCCGGCCCTTTAAGAGGTTTATGATGGTGGGAGGCGGGGCTTAAGCTCACATGACCGCCGTGACTCGCAAGGAGAGATCAGGAGCTTTCGGTTAGGCGACGGTAACAGGTGTATTGGCAGCAATTAACGCAAATACGTGCCCCGCCTCTGCACTATGGACCAGGCTGCATATTTGCGTACGGCTGGCGCCAAGGGGTTAATCTGCTTGTATTTTGCTAATGACATTTTAAAATGAAGCCTTTCCATTTTCATTATAATCACTGGATCTCTGTGCTTCTCTATGCAATGCAGGCAGATCATGGCTGGTGGGAGGGCCCCAGCAATGCACTCCGCCTCAGTAGACCCTTTAGAGCTGATGCAAGCAGTGAGCTGGCTCTTGGGAGGGATTATGCAAATGTCTTGATTGGCGGATGTCAGTCTGGTGGAGTGGGAGGTCCTAAACAGGCTGTTTTTTGCATGCAGACCACCTTCGGTAACGCCCACGTGTGATGCAGAGCGCCCGTGATTGGAAGAACTGAAATCCAAACAATGAAAGGGGCGGGCCAGGGACAGCTAGGCTGGAAGAGAATAATGGGTGATTCTGGACATCCTCTATCCAGGAAATGAGGCGGAGCTCTATCTGCCTTGCTGTAGTTTCACAACGCATGTTGTGAGAAGCTCACAGTGTGCAGTGGAATCAGAGCCAGCCATTTCAGTACAGGAGTGGAGACGACAAGCCTGCAGGGAAGGTCGGAGGTCAGCTTTATAACGTGATGTAGATCCAATTCAGATTTGGAATACGAGGACTGCAAAGCCTCCGGCAGTTAAAGGAAATTCTTAGACATGTGCAAATGTTTCATTTGTTTTTTGTTTTTTGTTTTTCCATTTCCGGGCATTCGTTATGATCGCAATTTGTAAATTCGAAGAATCGAAAATAAGAAAGAGAATCTGATAGAATAACGAATAATAATAACTAATAAATTATAGGTATTGGAATTGCCATTCAAATGTGGCTGTTAGTGAACGTAACGAATACGAATTTATCCGAAGTTACCAATTATCTGAAATAACGAATGTCCCATCTAAACGAATGGAACAAATTAATAATATAATGTTTATTATTATTATTGTTATTTATTATTAATAATTAATTACATTTCATTCGTTTAGATGCGGCATTCGTTATTTCGGATAATTCTTAACTTCGGATAAATTCATATTCGTTACGTTCACTAACAGTCCAATTTGAATGGAAATTCCAATACTTATAATCAGGACTCGGCCTCGCCCTTCACTCCCTTGTCACTGTAGTTGATTGACAGGAGTGGGAGCCAATGGCTCTCGCTGCTATCAATCTGCCCAATGAGGAGGGAGACAGCGTGAGAGCCGCTGCTCTCATTCACATCGCTGGATCGGATCAGGTTCAGGTTAGAATAAGGAGGGGGGGCGGGGGGCTCCTGCAGCAGAGAAGGTTTTTTTTTTACCTTGATGTAAAGAATGCATTAAAGCGGAGTTCCACCCACATTTTTCACTCCTCACCATGCAGCACTAATGTGCATTCTTGAAATGAATTGAATTTTTGCATCTTTAAAATGAATTTTTCTGTTCACTTACCTGATTTAAGCCTATATCTAATTTCACTTCCTCCTCTAGGGGGCCGCGGCCGTCATTTCCGGTTTTGCGTTTGCTTCTGGGAGATCTTGGTCAGCTTGGCATGGCACTGCTCCAGTAACATTTAACATTGGCGTCTATGGAAATTCTTGGTCAGCTTGGCATGGCACTGCTCCAGTAACATTTAACATTGGCATCTATGGAAATTCTTGGTCAGCTTGGCATGGCACTGCTCCAGTAACATTTAACATTGGTGTCTATGGAAATCCTTGGTCAGCTTGGCATGGAGCGGCTCCAGTAACATTTAACATTGGCGTCTATGGAAATTCTTGGTCAGCTTGGCATGGCACTGCTCCAGTAACATTTAACATTGGCGTCTATGGAAATTCTTGGTCAGCTTGGCATGGCGCGGCACCAGTAACATTTAACATTGGCGTCTATGGAAATTCTTGGTCAGCTTGGCATGGCACTGCTCCAGTAACATTTAACATTGGCGTCTATGGAAATTCTTGGTCAGCTTGGCATGGCGCGGCACCAGTAACATTTAACATTGGCGTCTATGGCATGGCAAGCGGACCAAGATTGCACCACACTGCACATGCGCGAGATCGGCAGGGGCATGCTGGGTAGCCAGCATGCACGGAATCCAGGGAGAAAGACACTGTGGCTTCAGATGCCCACACTGGAGATGGCTGTGCTGTGCAGAAACTTCACAAAAGTAAGAAAACGATGCAGCACAAATAGAAAACTGGGCATAGTTTACAGCATACCTTTGTTACATTGCATGAGGCATGAGTATTCTAGGGGTATTTTTATCTTAAAAGTCATATTTCGACCAGGAACTCCACTTTAAGGTAAAAAACCTTGAGGCTTTAGAACCACTTTAATGAATGGACTTTATGAATAAACTTTATGCATGGACTTTAAAGTGATTGTAAAGGTAATTAAAAAAAATAAAAATAACAAACACGTCTATACTTCTACAATGGAATTGCACAGAGCGGCCGCGAACCTCCTCTTTTCCCGGGTCCCCCGCCCCGGTGCTCCTGGCCCCTCCCCTCTGTCCCATGCCCCCATGGGAAGTCACCTCCCAAGGGGGCACTCATGCGAACTTGCACCCTAGCCCTGCTGCTGCGTCCATTGACACAGACAGTGGGACTTGGCCCCACCCCCGCTCCTTCGTCACTGGCTTTAAATGATGGCACTGGGAGCCAATGGCCAGCGAGACCCAGAAGTGAGCTGCAGACATGCACAGCGCTGGATCGAATGAGGGCGATCGATCTTCCGATTTTCGGATCGTTAGTACGGTGCTTTCGACAGCCAATTCTGATTTTTCGTACAACAAAAGCTGGATGCGCAGACTATAATATTTTTGGTGGGTGTGAACACAACGTTCAATTTTCATTTAATTAGTTCGGTTTTCATCCGAAAAAAATAATAAGAGCAAGACTACGCATGCTCAGAAAAGAAAGAATACATACAAAACTATTCAACACATGACATCACTTCTGACGCTGTATTCTGTCGTACGAGAATTTTTGTATGGTGATCAACCTCTTCACTTTCCACATGAGACCAGCATGGCACAAAAAACTGACAAACGGTCGTCCAAAAATCAAAGCTTAAGAATGGGCTTTAAAAATGGACTTTAAGAATGGACTAAATCATGGGTGATCAACCTGTGGCTCTCCAGCTGTTGCGAAACTACAAGTCCCATGAGGCATTGCAAGGCTGATAGTTAAAAGCATGACTCCCAAAGGCAGGGGGATGATGGGACTTGTAGTTCCACAACAGCTGGAGGCCTACAGGTTGAGCACCCATGGACTAAATGAATGAAATTCGTCACTGCAATGGCAACCATATAGACTTCTATTGCTCATCTCATTCACTTATCTCCTGCTGTTCTTTTCAGAGAAAATTCCTGGAGATTCCGTTGAGGGCGCACATACCCTATTGAGCTGGGGTGTTATTCATCATGAACAGCACCCCAACACACCTGAATTGCAGCGCATCACAACATAAGGCGCACACTTTTTTTTTTTTTTTTCTTTTAGGTACGTTGGCAGACTATTATATTCAATGGGTTGCCTTAACGCATCAAATGATAATGCGCGACATAATGCACGATAATACACTTGCATTAACTCAGTTCACACTGGCAGTGGGCGGGGGGGTGATTGATCTGCCATCATGACCCCCTGTATGCGGGGACACAGACAGCAGTAAAAAACAGACAGAGGGTTTATCCCATCCCCACTATCTAAAACTATAAAAAATATATACGTTTTGACATTATTATACGCGTTTTATATAGCGCCAACAGTTTACGCAGCGCTTTACAATGTAGAGGGGGGACAGCACAATTACAGTACAGTTCAATACAGAAGAGACAGGAGGGCCTGGCTCATAGAGCTTACATTCTAAAGGGGGGGGGGGGGGTGGTTTTACAAAAGGTAATAGGTGCGGGGAATAATTTGATGGGGGGTGACTCGGGGACATTACATGGACTTTAAAGAGACCAAGTGACCAACTTGCAGTTAAAAACATAAAAAAACTGAGGATTTAAAATTCTTACTTGGGAGTGTTTCACCTCCTGACACGCAATAGTCATTCTCTTCTGAAGGTGTCTGTGCTGGCCCAGCTCCTTTGCCCCTCCCCTCACCTCCCCTATATTATCTTTTATGTAGCTGCTTAGGAACAAGTGAAGGGGAATACTATAGATTGTCACCTGAGTGTGCTGGGGCTACCGACATCACATCCAAGATGGCGGCACCCATCTACCTTGTTTAATTATTTTTTAATTTATTTCAGGTACTTGTATAGCGCCGTCAATTTACGCAGCGCTTTACATATACATTGTACATTCACATCAGTCCCTACCCTCAAGGAGCTTACAATCTAAGGATCCTAACTCGCATTCATACATACACGTACTAGGGCCAATTTAGACAGGAGCCATTTAATTTACCAGCCTTTGTTCTGGTCCAATTGTTCTTCCCTACACTAAAGTCGTATCTGCTTCATAGGAGTGTAGGATATTATACCTGCCATTTGACAAATGACAGACAATTATGTGGGCAGATCATACTTTCCCTTTAACTAGCAACACACGTGTCCCCGCGGGCAGCCTTGTGTAATGTAAGGACCAGCTGTGTAATGCCGGTATGATGACAGCAACAAGTCTGCAATTTATGACGGCCTGGAGCCATGGTACTGGAAAATCGAGTGAATTCCTCCTTTCAGGGCTGAGCTATGTAATATACTTGCTGAGGGCAAGTCTTTGCTGCCGGCATTCTTGCTTCATCATAAAAATCGGTGTAAGGCCGGAGGAAAGAAATGAAGACAATCCACTACGGCCATACACATGGAGACATGTCAGAGAGTAGACTCTCCCAACCTTCCAACACCGAGGAATCTTTAACATAACTTTCAGGTCTCAGAGAACCCCTGCTAATAAATAGCATATGTATCAAAGCTTACAAGACATTCGTGTGAACAGCAAGTTGCAGATAGAAGAGTAAATAAAAGAATAAAGGAATTTGGTGTACTCAGGGCCTTAGTACATTGGTGGTCAGTGGGAAGAATGCCCCTTACATGGTGGTTAGTAGGAAGATTGTCCCTTACATTGGTGGTCAGAGAGAAGAATTCTCCTTGGATTGGTGGTCAGAGGGAAGAATGCTCCTTGGATTGGTGGTAGGAGGGAAGAATGCTCCTTGGATTGGTGGTCAGAGAGAAGAATGCTCCTTGGATTGGTGGTCAGAAGGAAGAATGCTCCTTGGATTGGTGGTCAGAGAGAAGAATGCTCCTTGGATTGGGGATCAGTACTAAGAATGCCCCTTACATCGGTGGTCAGTAGGAAGAATGTCCCTTACATTGGTGGTGGGTTGGAGGAATACACCTTACATTGGTGGTTAGTGGGAAGAATGCCTCTTACATTGGTGGTCTGTAGGAGGAATACTCCTTACATTGGTGGTCAGAGGGAATATTTACCCTTACAGATAGCTAAAGAGACCATTGGGGGGTTCATCTTGGAGGTAGAAACTTAAAATTGGTGATAAAAGGGAAGAATGCTCCTTGAAATGGTGGTCAATGGGAACAATCCCCCTTATATTGGTGCTCCGAGGAAGAAATGCTCCTTACATTGTTGGTCAGAGGGAAGAATGTTCCTTGCATTGGTGGTCAGAGGGAAGAATTCTCTTTACATTGGTGGTTAGAGGGAAGAATTTCCCTTACATTGGGGATCAGAGAGAAGAAAACCCCATTACATTGGTGGTCGGAGAGAAGAATGCCCCTTACATTGGTGGTCAGTTGGAAGAATACTCCTTACATTGCTGATCAGAGGGAAGAATGCACCTTCATTGATGGTCAGTGGGGGAATACGCCTTACAGATCGTTAAACAGACAATTGGTGTCATGGGGGGGAGGGGGGCTGCTCATCTTGGAGGCAGAAATTAAAAATTGCACAAGGAACTCCTAGCAAGCTCTGGAGGAACTCTAGGGTTCTGTGGATCCCTGGGTGAGGCTGTCATAAAGTCTCAGAACAAATAGTTGGTAAGACATTGGCCCATTTTTGAATGCTTCGTTTTGAGAGGACCCGGTGCAGTCTTCTCTATGACTTAGTTCTTAGGGACGTGTTTCGTCTTTCTGCCTGTAATGCAGTGTTGAGTAACTGTCACATGTGCACAATTAACAGATACCCAATGCACTGAGAGACTTGAGGCTGGCTATAGATAGGCATTGATCATCAAACCCTTGAAAGACCCAATTATTCTTCGAATGTTGGCAATCTTGAATGGGGCACATCAATTGCAAAGACCTGTCCATTTGACACAGACACTCTTCATCATTTGCCAAGACACCTTCCTGCTTATCCCATCGGTCATAAAACTCCAATTATTGTGCTGATGAAAGAGTCTGTCACCCCAGCACTTCTTTGGCCTTTGTACTCAGGGACATAAAACAGTAGAAAATAATTTAAGACAACAGGTGACGCCACTGTCCAGGAAATGCTACAACTGCGCTAAATTCAGAATGCTCACAATAATTTCAATTCCAGGTAAAGATAATTCAGAATGGAGCACCACACCAACACCAACATGTCCAGATAAAGCAGTTATTTCAACCCCACCCCCCCCAAAAAAAAGAGAGGAATGGCCACCAGGCCAACACATTTTCGGGGGAGGGGGGCAAAACATCCCTCTTTATCAAGCCTTAAAATTGGTAAAATTGTGTCCCGGACTGGAAACTGCACTTGGTGTGGATGGAAGGTACATTGTTTTTGGAACACTTGGTATGTCAGTGGCTGGTTTAGGTGGCTATTTTTTTTTCCAAAGGAACCTTGAGAGCATGAAGGCTACAACTGCAGTAAGTAAGAGCTTGTGGGCAATCTTAAAGGATAACTCTACTCTTGCACAGTTATCCTTTAAAGAGGACCTTCCGTGCAAACAGAAGGTTTGCTTCCCTACAAACCCCCCACCAGCCAAACAAATAATACGTAATAAATATTTTACAAGAAATAGCATGAAATATACTCACCTCTGTCCTCCTTCCGGGAGGTGAGGGTGACATCACTGCTCCTCACTGCTGCCTCCAAACCACTTGAAATCTCACGAGTATGCACTGTTGCAATGGCCTGAGATGGGGATAGGATGCATTCTTGTGGGATTTAGAGTGATCAACTATCCCAGGAGGCAGCAGTAAGGCATGGTGACTTCACATGTGCCTTCCACTGAGCTGGCAGTGAAGCAAACCCTCAACCTTTTTTTGGAAGGTCCATTTTAACTTCTATTCATCCCACCCTCATAAAGTCTTATACTTGCCTATTCATGCTCCTGCCAGATCTAACCTGTGCAGACCATGGGAAACCACAATGATCGATCAGCTATCCCAGTAAGCATGGTGACGTCACATGTGCCTCCTGGGGGTCTGCCAGAGAAGTGGACCCTCCAATTTTTATGGAAGGTCCATTTTAACTTCTATCCATCCCATCCTCGTAAAGTCTTATACTCACCTGTCCATGCTCCTGCCAGATACAACCCGTGCAGCCCACAGAGAACCACACAGAGCTATCCCAGGAGGCAGCAATAAGGCATGGTGATGGCACATGTGCCTTCCAGGGACCTGGCAGGGAAGCAGACCCTCTATTTTTTATTTTTGGAAGGCCCACTTTAACTTCTATCTATCCCACCCTCTTAAAGTCCTATACTTGCCTGTCAATGCTCCTGCCAGATTTAACCTGTGCAGGCCATGGGCAAACCACACTGACTGGCCAGCTATCCCAGGAGGCAGCGGTAAGCATGGTGGCGTCACATATGCCTCCAGGGGGTCTGGCAGGTAAGCAGACCCACCAATTTTTATGGAAGGTACACTTCATTTATAGCATGTTCTTTGAATGGGAAGCCCACATTGTGCACTCCCATCTATCGACTAGGCACTTCAAGTCTGATTTGTACTTTCAGCTGGTGTGTGACCACTCAGAACATGGTTTTGTGACGATAGAGATAGAGATAGACATTAGAGATAGAGATAGAGATAGACATTAGAGATAGAGATAGACATTAGAGATAGAAATTAGAGATAGAGATAGAAATAGAGATATTTTAGGTTGTTCTTTATTTTTTTTCTGAGAAGTCAGTTCTTTTTTTGTCTCAGGCGGTCCTCCTCTATACCACTTCCGTGTCATTGTGCTTCGACTGAATCATCTCTTCTGCTTCCTCAAATCTACTGACCACCATTATTACATTTCCCCTGAGTTCTGCAGAAGGGTTAACCTTCATTAACATTACCATTAATAACATTTCCATCATGATAATAATGGATTAGTGCAATTCTACAGTCACCTTACTATTGGCTGAAAGAGACCCTTGTCACTGGACAAAAGGACTAAGCTTTGGGGGAGGAATAGTGCCCCTTCATTTGTATCAGTGACAGGAATAGTGCCCCTTTATTGGTATCAGTGGGAGGAATAGTGTCCCTTCAATGGTATCAGTGGGAGGAATAGTGCCCCTTCATTGGTATCAGTGGGAGGAATAGTGTCCCTTCAATGGTATCAGTGGGAGGAATAGTGTCCCTTCAATGGTATCAGTGGGAGGAATAGTGCCCCTTTATTGGTATCAGTGGGATGAATAGTGCCCCTTCATTGGTATCAGTGGCAGGAATAGTGCCCCTTCATTGGTGTCAGTGGCAGGAATAGTGCCTCATCGTTGGTATCAGTGAAAGGAATAGTGCCCCATCATTGGTATCAGTGAAAGGAATAGTGCCCTATCATTGGTGTCAGTGGCAGGAATAGTGCCCCTTCATTGGTATCAGTGGCAGGAATAGTGCACCTTTATTGGCAGGAATAGTGCCCCTTCATTGGTATCAGTGGCAGGAATAGTGCCCCTTCATTGGTATCAGTGGCAGGAATAGTACACCTTTATTGGCAGGAATAAAGCCTCATCATTGGTGTCAGTGGCAGAAATAATGCCTCATCATTGGTATCAGTGGCAGGAATAGTGCCCCTTCATTGGCATCAGTGGCAGGAATAGTGCCTCATCATTGGTGTCAGTGGGAGGAATAAAGCCCCATCATTGGTATCTGTGGCAGAAATAATGCCTCATCATTGGTGTCAGTGGCAGGAATAGTGCCCCATCATTGGTGTCAGTGGCAGGAATAGTGCCCCATCATTAGTATCAGTGTGAGGGGTAGTTCCTCATAGAAGTGGGAGGAATAGTGCAGCAAGGGCCAGATAAGTGTAAGAAAAGGGCTGCATCCGGCCCACAGGCTGCAGTTGGAGACCGCTGCACTAAGGTAACTCGCATGTACTGTAGTGAGCTGCAATGCACCACAGGGCACTGTGTTGCTGCGGGCATGAATGATGGCATTATGGCCATGGCACGCGTATAGCCACGAGTGGTTGTAGGTTACTGCTCAGGGGGTGGTAAAACCACAGCTCATCCGCCTAGTATTACTGTCCCCCAGTCGCACATGTGAATAAAGCCTTACTTATATATATGGTATATGCTCAGACTGGGACTCTGGAGGGTTTACCGTTGACTGCTAAGATGAATGGCCCCGGAATTGGCTTTTGGCTCTTGGATTTTGTTCTCTGGCTCCTGACTGCTAAATACTCGGCAGAACAATGCAGGGAATGCACAAAGCCGATCAGTAATGTAAAACTGTGCGGCAATCCGCTTACAGCTAGACCCCTCTCCTCCCCGCACCTTGGATATTCACACACAGGGACTTACGGAATGTCACCGGCTTTACCGAAGTGCTAAATAAGGATTATGCCCCGGTGAGCCCTCATAGGAGGTGTTCACCCGCTCAGACAATGGGAGGTCTAATGATCATAAGCTGGAATTGTTTCTTGTCTGCCGCAATTGTTCTCCATCCACACCTTTCACATTGTAGACTAAAAATTTTATATGGGGGTGGGGGGGTTTGCCAAAGGATTTGTATAATGTCCATCCAGTCCTCAGATTTACACAGCTCCGCCACACAGCACAGGAAGTGAAGAAAGATCTCCCCCAGTGGGTCAAGAAATAAAAACAGAAATGTTAACGCTTCCCTACGAAGTTCAAATTTAAAATGTTGACTTTAGTTTTAAAGGGGACCTTCACCCTTGTTTTAATGTTGCGCTGCCCTGCTTCCTCCCCTCTCGCTATAACAAAATTGCAAAAAACAAAACAAAAAAAAATCCCCAATTTTTTTTAAAGTAATTTTTTCCCTATAGTTTAGGTCCGTCATTCTTGCCTAGCTGAGAAGGATGTCCCCGGACCTCACGCATACGCAGGAACACTACAGGTCACTCTGGGATCCATTGCGGCGTTTTGGCGCTTGCAAGAAAATCGTGCTTGATCAGTTTCTTCCCCGGTCAGCCCTGCCAGGGAATGACGGCCCTGATCCTGGAAGTGACAAAATTCAGCCCTATTTTGCTTCCCATCCCTACACATTGTACTTCCCATTCCTACACATTGTACTTCCCGTCTCTACACATTGTACTTCCCGTCCCTACACATTGTACTTCCCGTCTCTACACATTGTACTTCCCGTCCCTACACATTGTACTTCCCGTCCCTACACATTGTACTTCCCGTCTCTACACATTGTACTTCCCGTCCCTACACATTGTACTTCCCGTCTCTACACATTGTACTTCCCGTCCCTACACATTGTACTTCCCGTCTCTACACATTGTACTTCCCGTCTCTACACATTGTACTTCCCGTCCCTACACATTGTACTTCCCGTCTCTACACATTGTACTTCCCGTCTCTACACATTGTACTTCCCGTCCCTACACATTGTACTTCCCGTCTCTACACATTGTACTTCCCGTCCCTACACATTGTACTTCCCGTCCCTACACATTGTACTTCTCATCCCTACACATTGTACTTCCCATCCCTACACATTGTATTTCCCATCCCTACACATTGTACTTTCCGTCTCTACACATTGTACTTCCCGTCCCTACACATTGTACTTCCCATCCCTACACATTGTACTTCCCGTCTCTACACATTGTACTTCCCGTCCCTACACATTGTACTTCCCGTCTCTACACATTGTACTTCCCGTCCCTACACATTGTACTTCCCGTCCCTACACATTGTACTTCCCGTCTCTACACATTGTACTTCCCGTCCCTACACATTGTACTTCCCGTCTCTACACATTGTACTTCCCGTCCCTACACATTGTACTTCCCGTCTCTACACATTGTACTTCCCGTCTCTACACATTGTACTTCCCGTCCCTACACATTGTACTTCCCGTCTCTACACATTGTACTTCCCGTCTCTACACATTGTACTTCCCGTCCCTACACATTGTACTTCCCGTCTCTACACATTGTACTTCCCGTCCCTACACATTGTACTTCCCGTCCCTACACATTGTACTTCTCATCCCTACACATTGTACTTCCCATCCCTACACATTGTATTTCCCATCCCTACACATTGTACTTTCCGTCTCTACACATTGTACTTCCCGTCCCTACACATTGTACTTCCCATCCCTACACATTGTACTTCCCGTCTCTACACATTGTACTTCCCATCTCTACACATTGTACTTCCCGTCTCTACACATTGTACTTCCCGTCTCTACACATTGTACTTCCCATCCCTACACATTGTGCTTCCCGTCCCTACACATTGTGCTTCCCGTCCCTACACATTGTGCTTCCCGTCCCTACACATTGTACTTCTCATCCCTACACATTGTGCTTCCCGTCTCTACACATTGTACTTCCCATCCCTACACATTGTACTTCCCATCCCTACACATTGTACTTCCCATCCCTACACATTGTACTTCCCATCTCTACACATTGTGCTTCCCATCTCTACACACTGTACTTCCCATCCCTACACATTGTGCTTCCCGTCCCTACACATTGTGCTTCCCATCCCTACACACTGTACTTCCAATCCCTACACATTGTGCTTCCCGTCCCTTTACATTGTACTTCCCATCCCTACACATTGTGCTTCCCATCCCTACACATTGTGCTTCCCATCTGTACACATTGTGTTTCCCGTCCCTACACACTTCGCTTCCCATCTCTACACACTGCGCTTCCCATCCCTACACATTGCACTTCCCATCCCTACACATTGCTGATAGGAGGAGAGAGCAGAGTGACAGAGAGATGAGCTGATCTGCCTGCTGCTTCTCCCTTCCCAGTCCAATCACAGGCTGGGGGAGGGACAGAACCTGTAAGTGTTATGCAATTTCAGCAGAGAAAAATCAGGTCTCCTTGTCATACCTGGACAGAGCAGAGCTGTGTACATTTTAGTACTGGATGGGCAGACATGGTGAATGTATTGTATGCGGTCTCCTGCGCTCCCTTTTTTTGCTGTTTGCTCTCCTTGTGTATATACAGCCCATATCACACAATTCTTCACTCTTCTGTAGATACCTTTATCCTGCACTTCAATGTTGGAGATCCCAGTAATATAACCTGAGTATTTCTCCCACGAGAATGTGTGGGGTGGATGAGAAGAATGGAGTGCGGTGCTATGCATACATTGCTGGAGGGAGAGGCTGGGGAGATTATATGTTCCTGGGCGTGGAGATGTGTTCACACAGATATGTATCTCTGAGCCGGCCTGGAATGTGGATAGAACTATATAAGAGTCAATGTATGCAGGTCATGAGGTCGAATGTTATCGAGCGTGTGAGCGTCTGAAAGGAGCAAAAGAGAAGAAATGTTACATTATTGTGTGCAATCTACCAATATCATTAAAGTGGAATTCCAAGACAACCCTAACTACTGTTAAAACTGTCAGCCAGCGCCGCTGCAGGGGAGAAGAGGGAGTGCCCACAATGGATGGCCTATCGAAGCCTATGGGGGATGGCACCACTGCAGGCTTTACTAGCCACTGTCTGATCTCTCCTCTCCCCTGCAGCTGCTGTTGGCTGACACCGGGGCTCATGTGACTGGACTGGAGTGGGCTATGCTTACTAACCTGTTTAAGAAAGATGTATATACTTATTTATTTTCAGGTCACGTGATCCCCTGTGCCAGCCAGTGCAGCCACGGGGGAAGAGGAGAGAGCGCTCCAACTACAGCTAGTAAAGCAGTGAGGACGTCACCCATAGGCTTCAATGGTCCTTCCGTTGTCGGCGCTCCCTCCTCTCCCCTGCAGCCTCCACTGGCTGACACAGTAGAGCGGGGTCATGTGACCAGAGCGGCCTGAAAATAGGCAAGTATATACATCTTTCTTACACGGGTTAGTGAACATAGGTGTTAGGAGGGGACAGATTCAGGAGTAGTTAGGGTTACGGTGATTCAATAGAGCATTTTTTTTTTTTTTTGATGATAGCGTCTCTTTAAAACGGCGATTCTAAAAAGCGTTTGTGGCACTTTTCTAGTATTGGGGTCTCTTTAAAACCATAAATTCATTAAAACATTTGGGACATTTTTCTGGCGGTAGGATCCCTTTAAAATGGAAATTTAATATAGAGTATTTGCAACACTTTTCTGGCGGTAGGATCCCTTTGAAACAGCGATACAATAGAGTATTTGTGACTTTTTTCTAGCAGTAGTGTCCCTTTAAAAAGGCAATTCAATAAAGCCTTTGTGACACTTTTCTTTTCTTTGAAACAGTGATACAATAGAGCATTTGCAACACTTTTCTGGCAATAGGTTCCTTTTTAAAGACCGCAATTTAATGGAGCATTTGCGACATTTTTCAGGCGGTAGGGTCCCTTTAAAAACCACAATTCATTAAAGCATTTGGGACATTTATCTAGCCGCAGCATCACTTTTAAAAAGGCGATTCAATAAAGCATTTGCAACACTTTTCTGGCGGGAGGTTCCCTTTTTAAAACAGCGATTTAATCAGGCATTAAGGTGGCCGGCCGCAATTATACTTTTTAAATAAAAATACCCCTATAATACACAAGCTTAATGTATTCTAGTAAAGTTAGTCTGTAAACTAAGGTCTGTTTTGTTCGTTTATAGCAGTAGTTTGTTATTTTATAAACTGACAGCAGGCCGTGGCCATCTTATGTGTGGGCATCTGAAGCCAGACTGTATTTCTTCCTGGATCTCATCCTTGCAGATCTCGCACATG
Source organism: Lithobates clamitans (assembly GCA_037952925.1). Lineage (NCBI taxonomy): Eukaryota > Metazoa > Chordata > Amphibia > Anura > Ranidae > Lithobates > Lithobates clamitans. The sequence goes on from JBBGZY010001897.1 coordinate 88,724, forward strand.
CTCAGTGCAGCACAAGCAGTGTAATAGGTTTCAGGTCAGGTTTCCATAGCAACGGCAGTGTCAGAGGAAGTTGCCCCCCCTTCCCAGGAGGCATTGCAAACAGGAAATGATGCGATGGGCCACGGCCAGGGAGGAGGAAGTGAAGAATGAATACAGCAGATATACAGTAAGTGCTGAGAATTTTTTTTTTTTTTTTTAAATATCCAATTTGTTTACAGTGCGCAGTTTAGTGAGGGATGCTGAAGAGTTGTAAAAGTGGGTGGAACTTCACTTTAACAACATTTTTCTGGCGGTAGCGTCCCTCCAAAAAGGCGATTTAATTAAGCATTTGCGACACTTTTCTAGTATTGGGGTCTCTTTAAAACAACAATTCATTAAAGTATTTGGGACATTTTTCTGGCGGTAGGATCTCTTTAAAATGGAGATTCAATAGAGTATTTGCGACATTTTTTTTGGTGGTAGGATCCCTTTGAAACAGCGATACAATTGAGCATTTGCAACATTTTTCTAGCAGTAGCGTCCGTTTAAAAAGGCAATTCAATAAAGCCTTTGCGACACTTTTCTTTTCTTTTAAAATGAGGATTCAGTAGAGCATTTGCAACACTTTTCTGGTGGTAGGATCCCTTTTTTATAATGGCGATTAAATAAAACATTTGTGACACTTTTCTGGCGGTGGGTTCCCTTTTAAAATGGCAAATCACTAAAGCATTTGCAACATTTTTCTGGCAGTAGCATCCCTTCAAAACCGCGATTCAGTAATGCATTCAGGACCTTTTTCTGGTGGTAGGGTCTCTTTAAAACAGGGGTTCAATAAAGCATTCCTAAAAAAATTTCTGATGATTTGGTCCCTTTAAAACAGCCTGCGCCTAATTCACGAAAGCCATGAGATGGTTTGGATAAGAGTTCGAGTGTGCGACAGATTCAGGGGGTTCTTTAAGAACCTTTCACTATATGCAACAAATTCAAAAACAATCACAGTTTGCAGATTAGAGAACTGGCGGCATTTAAGGCTCCACCCATTACAGGCTGCCTGCAGAAAACTACAGGAGGGGGGCGGAGACAAGAGCAATCACCCTGCACAAGGAGAAAGAGCAGAGCTGTGGGAGGGGCCCCAGCAGGCTCCACCCATTACAGGCTGCCTGCAGAAAACTACAGGAGGGGGGCGGAGACAAGAGCAATCACCCTGCACAAAGAGAAAGAGCAGAGCTGTGGGAGGGGCCCCAGCAGGCTCCACCCACTACAGGCTGCCTGCAGAAAACTACAGGAGGGGGGCGGAGACAGGAGCAAATTTTCCTGCACAAGGAGAAAGAGCAGAGCTGTGGGAGGGGCCCCAGCAGGCTCCACCCACTACAGGCTGCCTGCAGAAAACTACAGGAGGGGGTCGGAGACAAGAGCAATCACCCTGCACAAGGAGAAAGATCAGAGCTGTGGGAGGGGCACAGCAGGCTCCACCCACTACAGGCTGCCTGCAGAAAACTACAGGAGGGGGTCGGAGACAAAAGCAATCACCCTGCACAAGGAGAAAGAGCAGAGCTGTGGGAGGGGCACAGCAGGCTCCACCCACTACAGGCTGCCTGCAGAAAACTACAGGAGGGGGGCGGAGACAGGAGCAAATCTTCCTGCACAAGGAGAAAGAGCAGAGCTGTGGGAGGGGCCCCAGCAGGCTCCACCCACTACAGGCTGCCTGCAGAAAACTACAGGAGGGGGCGGAGACAAGAGCAATCACCCTCCACAAGAAAAGAGATCAGCAGTGAGCTGTCTTTATTACAAGAAGGAAAAGTCTCACACTGGATTACTGCACAGATCTGGACGAAATACACAAAGTACACCAAGATTCAAGGAAGAAAACATAGTAAATAAATCGATAATTTTCCGCCCTGGCCGATCGACTCATCAAACATGTGTCTAATTCGATCTGGCGTCTTCACATATAATGCAGGACCAGCAGTATTTGTAAGCAGGGCTTTTTTTTCTCAGAGAAAAGGTGCAGGTACCTCCTATTCCGAGTCACCTTTTGTCTCCACCCTCTACCCACCTCCCAGTACCCCCCTTTTTAGAGAATACAGAAGTGAGTATCATTTTGTGGTATGTGGTAATGAAAAGCAGTAAAAGATTCCCTGTAGCCAGGAACAATAGACCCCACAGCAACAAAATATTCCCCCACAGCAACAATAGATCCCCCAGAGGCCAGTATCTGGAGACCCCTCCCTCAACAGTAGATCCCTTCCCCAGCAACAATAGATTTCCCATCAGTAACAATAGACCCCAACAATAATAGATCTCTCAGCAGTCAGCATCAGGAGACCCCTCCCTCAACAGTAGATCCCTCCCAGCAACACAAGACCCCCTTCCCCAGCAACAATAGATTCCCCACCAGCAACAATAGACCCCTCACAACAATACATCTCCCAGCAGCCAGCATCAGGAGACCCCTCCCTCAACAGTAGATCTCTCCCAGCAACAACTGACCTTCCCCAGCAACAATAGATCCACCGCCAACAATAGATTCCCCATCAGTGACAATAGACCCTCCAGCACTCAGCACCCCTTGCCATTACATACATTCAGTGCTGGAGGTGCTGGCACTGCGTTCCCCCACATTCCTGCTGGAAAAAAAGACCTGCTTGTAAGTACAGCAAGGACAAGGGGGTAGGGAGGGAGTACAGTTTTCACTTTTACATTTTTCTGTAAAGGAGAACTAACCCTTTATATTGCATAAATATCAACCAAACAGTACATGCAAAAATCAGAGACAGATACATTGATTTTTACTTTCTACACTTCGCCCAGGGGAGGAGTCACAACCTCTGTGTGTTTTCAGTGTTGTCCGTGTCCCAATCAGAGAAATTCTCAAAATATCCTGTCCGGGTGACACCAAAACATGAAATAAAACCAGTGCTAGGCATCCCTGTTTCTGCTTATGGCAACTCTGAAACTCCACTAACACTTTGCATCCACCTCAACCCCCTGATGAAGAGGGACCCATAACCCCTGAAACGTGTTGGAAACAAGTGTCGCTTTTGCTGGATCCTTTTATTGCAACATTCTATCATCAGGAATAAGGATAATAAGTGAGGCAAATGCTTTACTCTATTCAATTCTGAGTTGCTCTTTAAAAGCAGACCAGAGTTGCCGTCTCCTCTCTCAATCCTCCCGCAGTCCCTTAAATCTGAAGAAGTTTTCTTTGTAAAGCGAAAATATAAAAACGTAACACGGCCGCGTTACTTTCCTCTGTTTGGATAAAACACACTTGGGAGAAACTGCTGCACAAACAGCAAGCCTAGAATATTTTCCAGCCCTGAAAGCATCCCATAAAACACACACGGCGAGGGGAGAAATGCCAAGAATATCAGGCCGGGGACGGAGGATTCCTGCGGCACCAACACAGCACCGCGCTGTGATAAGGAGCTTCACCCGGCAACTCTGCTTGGAGGATGTGGGAGCAAAGTCACAGCTCAGGGATAATTCAGGTAATGGAATGTCAGACCGGCCAGTGTCTGAATTCCTGGCCCCACCCTTTGTTTATATTAAAGGAGAACTCCAAGAAGTATTAAAAGAAAGGACTACAGGAGTTGTGTGTATAATGTGTTAGTTATGTATACTGTACCTCCATGATGGGCTTTCCAATGGTACTTTCCATTCCTACACAATGTACTTCCCATCCCTACACATTGTGCTTCCCATCCCTACACATTGTACTTCCCGTCCCTACACATTGTGCTTCCCATCCCTACACATTGTACTTCCTATCCCTACACATTGTACTTCCCATCCCTACACATTGTGCTTCTTGTCCCTACACATTGTACTTCCTATCCCTACACATTGTACTTCCTATCCCTACACATTGTACTTCCTATCCCTACACATTGTGCTTCCTATCCCTACACATTGTGCTTCCCGTTCCTACACATTGTACTTCCCATCCCTACACATTGTGCTTCCCGTCCCTACACATTGTGCTTCCCGTCCCTACACATTGTACTTCCCATCCCTACACATTGTACTTCTCGTCCCTACACATTGTACTTCCTATCCCTACACATTGTACTTCCCATCCCTACACATTGTGCTTCTTGTCCCTACACATTGTGCTTCCCGTCCCTACACATCATGCTTCCCATTCCTACACATTGTGCTTCCCATCTCTATACATTGTGCTTCCCATCCCTACACATTGTACTTCCCATCCCTACACATTGTGCTTCCCATCCCTACACATTGTGCTTCCCATCTCTATACATTGTGCTTCCCATCCCTACACATTGTACTTCCCATCCCTACACATTGTACTTCCCGTCCCTACACATTGTGCTTCCCGTCCCTACACATTGTGCTTCCCGTCCCTACACATTGTACTTCCCGTCCCTACACATCGTGCTTCCTGTTCCTACACATTGTGCTTCCCGTCCCTACACATTGTGCTTCCCGTCCCTACACATTGTGCTTCCTGTCCCTACACATTGTACTTCCCATCCCTACACATTGTACTTCCCGTCCCTACACATCGTGCTTCCCGTTCCTACACATTGTGCTTCCCGTCCCTACACATTGTGCTTCCCGTCCCTACACATCGTGCTTCCCGTCCCTACACATCGTGCTTCCCGTCCCTACACATCGTGCTTCCCGTCCCTACACATCGTACTTCCCGTCCCTACACATCGTACTTCCCATTCCTACACATTGTGCTTCCCGTCCCTACACATCGTGCTTCCCGTCCCTACACATCGTGCTTCCCGTCCCTACACATCGTGCTTCCCGTCCCTACACATTGTGCTTCCCGTCCCTACACATTGTGCTTCCCGTCCCTACACATTGTGCTTCCCGTCCCTACACATTCTGCTTCCCGTCCCTACACATTGTGCTTCCCATCTCTATACATTGTGCTTCCCATCCCTACACATTGTGCTTCCCATCCCTACACATTGTGCTTCCCATCCCTACACATTGTGCTTCCCATCCCTACACATTGTACTTCCCATCCCTACACATTGTACTTCCCATCCCTACACATTGTACTTCCCATTCCTACACATTGTGCTTCCTGTCCCTACACACTGTGCTTCCTATTCCCACACATTGTATTTCCCATCCCTACACATTGTGCTTCCCATCCTTACACATTGTGCTTCCCATCCCTACACATAGGGCGGCACAGTGGTGTAGTGGATAGCACTTTCGCCTAGCAGTAAGAAGGGTCGCTGGTTTGAATCCCAACCACGACACTACCTGCCTGGAGTTTACATGTTCTCTCTGTGCCTGTGTGGATTTCCTCCGGGTACTCCGGTTTCCTCCCACACTCCAAAGACATGCTGGTAGGTTAATTGGATTCTGTCTAAATTGTCCCTAGTATGTATGAATGTGAGTTAGGGACCTTAGAGTGTAAGCTCCTTGAGGGTAGGACTGATATGAATGTACAATGTATATGTAAAAGCGCTGCATAAATTGACGGCGCTATATAAGTACCTGAAATAAATAAAAAAAATAAATTGTACTTCCCATCCCTATACATTGCGCTTCTCATCTCTACACATTGTGCTTCTGATCCATGTGTTTCTGTTCCCTGCATATTGTACGTCTAATCTCTGTTCGTCTTGTCTCTGCAATTGTGCTTCTACTCCCTGCACTTTTGTTCCCTGCATATTAGTGTTTTTTGTCCCTGCACATTGTGATTTTGTTCCCTGTGTTTCCGGTCCCTGCACATAATTTGAAAGGAATCATTCACAGTAATAGAAGTCTAGGGGCCACCATTGCGGACAATTGTTCTAATCTAACAAGGGCCGGGTTTTCAGCAGGCTGTCTCTGGGAAAGGACAGCACAAGGGTCATTGCAGTTTACACATGACCTCCTGCAGTTCTTTCCGCTTATATTTTTTACAATTCTCCTTTAAATTGGAACTAAACCCTCCTATCCTTTTTAAGTCCAGTAAGCTGCCATCTTAGCCTGTTTGATTTGCAACTGCCATGGTGCTGCACATGTGATCAGTTATGACAACAGCCAGTTGGGTTGAGAGCACAAGCAACTGTGACAGTGATCATTCACAGCATGCCAGGAATATAACTTTAAAACCGTTAAATCGATGGAGTTTGTTCCACTTTAAAGAACAGCTCTGATCTAATTCAAGAGCTATGTGAGCCCCTCCAAAGCAGACTTCTGATCTAACTGAAAACTGGGATATTACATGAAGCAGACCCCACACATCACAAAATCATTTTACAATCTCCTTTTAGATCTGTACTTGCACCCACATCTTACAACCATTTTGGTAAATATAAATAATTTTCAAACTCTTACATGTGAGGGTAGATTAGATTTAGGGTACATTAAACCTATGAAAACTCCAGGGCCTGGCAAGGATGTAAAGCTTTTTTACCATAGAAGGGACTCCTGTAACTTTCAGGTCTCAGGGAACCCCTGCTAAAAATTATTATATCACCAGCAGGACATTAGTGTGAACAGTAAGTTGGGATTATAAGAAATAATAAAAGAATAAGGAATGTGATGTATATTTGACCCCAAGAGCTATTCTATACAACATGGTTTTCAATAATAGTAATAGTTCCTTCATGTTGGTGATCAGTGACAGAAGGTCCACCTTATATTGGTAATCCGTGGAAAAATGCCTCCTGACATTGCTGGTCAGTGGTAAGAATGCCTTAAAATTACAACATTAGTCAGTGAATTGCCCCCTTACACTGGTAGTCAGTTGGAGAAAGGGCCATTATATAGGTGGTTTGTAGAAAGAATACCCCCTACATTGGTTAACACAGAGAAGAATGTCCCTTACCAAGGTGGTCAGAGGAAAAAAAGTCCCATACATTGGTGACCTGGGGGGGGGGGTGTTCCTTAGACTGGTGATAAAAGAGAAGAATTCCCCTTACATTGGTGATCAGAGAGAAAAACCCTTACATTGGTGATCAGAGAGAAGAATATCCCTTACATTGGTGGCCAGAGAAGAATGTTCCTTACATTGGTGGCCAGGGAGGAATGATCCTTACATTGGTGGCCAGGGAAGAATGATCCTTACATTGGTAATCAGAAGTAAAAATGATCCTTACATTCGTGATCACAGGGAAGAATGTCCCTTACATTGGTGGCCAGAGAAGAATGTTCCTTACATTGGTGGCCAGGGAGGAATGATCCTTACATTGGTGGCCAGGGAGGAATGATCCTTACACTGGTAATCAGAAGTAAAAATGATCCTTACATTGGTGATCAGTGGGAAGAATATTCCTTACATTGGTGATCAGAGGGAAGAATGTCCCTTACATTGGTGGCCAGAGAAGAATGTTCCTTACATTGGAGGCCAGGGAAGAATGTCCCTTACGTTGGAGGCCAGAGAAGAATGTTCCTTACATTGGTAATCAGAGGGAAGAATGTTCCTTACATTGGTGATCAGAGAGAAGAAGAATGTCCCTTACATTGGTGGCCAGAGAAGAATGTTCCTTACATTGATGGCCAGGGAAGAATGATCCTTACATTGTTAATCAGAGGGAAGAATGATCCTTACATTGTTAATCAGAGGGAAGAATGACCCCTACGTTGGTGATCAGTGGGAAAAATGTTCCTTACATTGGTGATCAGAGGGAAGAATGTCCCTTACCTTGGTGGTCAGAGGGAAGAATGTTCCTTAGACTGGAAATCAAAGAGAAGAATGTCCCTTACATTGATGATCAGCGGGAAGAATGTCCCTTACATTTGGTGGCTAGAGGGAAGAATGTGGCCTGCAGTAAGGGTCAGTGAAATAATACCTCTTGGTGGTCAGTGGAAAGAATGTCTCCTACATTGGTCATTGTAAACAACACCCCTTACGCAGATGGTCTTTAGAAAGACTGATAAGAAGGGAATTGATGCCACTGGTTATTTATTTGAGATTGCTCATGGCTGAAGTAACCCCTAGCAACCTCTGGAGGAACCCTGGTTGAGAAAGGTTGATGTAGAGTAGATATGAGTCAATTTACTACAGCATAAATAACCTTTGCAGAGATTTTATTACCCCTGAGATGTTTTTAATTTTTTTTATTATCAGAAATTACATTTTCAATGTACTACAGGTTTTTTTGTCGCACAGATCAGCTGAATATATCACGTGTGTTATGTGTTATGGTGGTATTTTGCATGTAAAAGTCAGATCCCAAACATTATCTCATGCGTTATTGCTCCTTCAACTACCACTAGCTTCTAGATAGAGAAAGATGTGAGCTTCTACAAAAGGTGTCTATTGAGGGGAGCAGAGGTTGCACACCTATGGGATATTTATGTGTTTCAATGAAGTTTTCCCTGAAGAGGGAAGTCTAGTGTGATAAATAAATAAGCACAAAATAATGACTTATGAAGCTTAGTGCATTGGCCCTATGGAGTTCTGATAGGATGGTCAGGTTAGCCAGAGGTGACAATGACAAACTGCAGAGGAGACTAACAATTGCATTCGTAAAGAGACATTTGACAAGATCTTGAATCAGCAACTTAGAAAGACCCCCCCCAAAGAAAAAAGAAAAAAAAAACCCCGATTTTGCTGATGAATGTGTTTTTGGCACCAGGACCTCGGTGTGGTGTAGAAATGAGCAAACTTGAGAGCTTTCAGGTCCTGGAAATTTCCATGACAATTGTGAGATTATTGTGAAATTTCGCCATTTTGGTCAGCCAATGCATGAAGTCAATGGGAAAGGCAAAATAAAGGTGTTCATTAAACTCACTCAAACAACTATTTCTTATTTTGTCCCCCCCCCTCCACCCTTATACAAATACTAACAAAATTGATTCAAATTTTACTTTGTAGTTACTCGATGTGCTGGTGTCTAGCCTAGGCCATACCCCACAGCCTCCTGGAATTGCAATGTCTCAGCTATCCTAGTAGGCAGTGGGTTCCTAAGCTGAAACTTCACGGCACATTTGAGTTTGCATGGAGGATTTCCGTGCATGTGCACAAATGCCGCCGGCAACTACATCGTCCATCCACCATTTTTGCACATGCATGGAAGTCCACCGCCGTTCTCTTGCAGCTCCCAATGGGCGTGGGGAGGCTTCCCGGCTGGCAGAACACAATGATTCGAGGGAAGAAGGGTGACCCCCTGAATGCCGCACATCCATAGGGGGTTATTTACGAAAGGCAAATCCACTTTGCACTACAAGTGCAAAGTGCACTTGAAATTGCACTAAAAGTGCATTTGGAAGTGCAGTCACTGTAAATCTAAGGGGTAGATCTGAAATAAGGGGAAGCTCTGTTGATTTTATTATCCAATCATGTGAAAGCTAAAATTTTGTTTTTTATTTGCCTTGCATGTCCCCCTCGGATCTACAGCGACTGCACTTCCAAGTGCAATTTCAAGTGCACTTTGCACTTATAGTTTGCACTTGTAGTGCAAAGTGGATTTGCCTTTCGTAAATAACCCCCATGGTGTCCTACAGAAATGAGTGGAGTGGCAACCTCAGCCACACCCCAATGCATTTCGCCCCGCCCCCCCCGGAGAACACAATGATCCCTCTGATCCCTCCTGTGTTGATTTGTATTGTAATTGTACTGTCTGCTCCCATGTTGTAAAGCGCCGCGCAAACTGTTGGCGCTATAGAAATCCTGTATAATTATAATAACAATAATAATTACTGCTAGCAGCTATAGCCACTGAATGTAATAGAATCAAAAAAAAAAAACCCAACAGGCTGGTTGTACCCAAGTTGATCGATAGACTGACTTGGGTACAATCAGCCTGCTCATTCATGGATCAAATCTCGGCCAGTCCCTGCTGAGCCAGCCGAATTTCGATCCATGCATGGTCGGCTTTAGACCCCCCCCCCCCCCTTTTCTGCAGATAACCTACACGTATATGGACATTTAGGCTTTAGGTGATGGGAGTGGGATTGGTTATCTGACATTCTACTGTCCTGGTATAGTCACACAATGGCTGCAGACAGGCCCTGATAAGAACTGGCCAAACTAGAGGGACAGGGGCCAATACGCCCCGGACAGGTAAACTTCCTCTTGTCCTATATTTACTGAGCAATAAAAGGCGCTGATGTTTGCCTGAGGAAGTCAAACACATTAGAACACCCATTATGATAATCTGATATTAGCTGTGTAAATATATCATTGTTGTTGATGGGGCATGGGGCGATCCCTCTTTGTCCAACAAGTCAAAGTGAACCTGTACTGCAATTCAAACTTCTGCCTAGGAGCAGCCACCCCAGGATCCCTGCTCTTATCATTTTCAGACAAAAAAGCCTCTTCCGTGCCCCTCTCTGATTTAGTTTCACTTTGTTACTGGGGTCAGACTTTCCTTGACTTCATGGCTGAGCCCCAACAGCTGACATTCCTCTGTCCAATGAGCACGCCATAAGGGCCAGTGGGTAAGGGAAGCTGCAAAGCTTTTATCCTGGGAGAAAAGCTTAGTTGGGTTGTATCTGAGCGAGAATCACTGCGAAGATAGAATTGTATGTTGTGATTTCTGCTGCAAAATGATTATAATCATCTTTCTAACTTGACACCGTCTCTTTAATTAGTTGTCTTGCCCGAGGGCCTCTGCTCCTAGCAGTCATCTACAGATTCCAGTTGTTTCTGTAAAAGTAAACTTCGCACAACAGGATCAGGATAAGTGTAGATGGCGGTTTAAAGTGACTCTATCATAAGAAAAGTGCGGGTTGTGCCACTGCTGGTCTTTTTTTGAAAGTCTAGTTGCCTGATTGGGTTGTTTTATCCGGCAACTGACCAGCAGCGTCAGAGCATTGTTACATCCTCCTGACCCCTGCACTTTACATAGTATTATATGTTACATCCTCCTGACCCCTGCATTTACATAGTATTATATGTTACATCCTCCTGACCCCTGCATTTACATAGTATTATATGTTACATCCTCCTGACCCCTGCACTTTACATAGTTTTATATGTTACATCCTCCTGACCCCTGCAATTTACATAGTATTATATGTTACATCCTCCTGACTCCTGCACTTTACATAGTTTTATATGTTACATACTCCTGACCCCTGCACTTTACATAGTTTTATATGTTACATCCTCCTGACCCCTGCACTTTACATAGTTTTATATGTTACATCCTCCTGACCCCTGCACTTTACATAGTTTTATATGTTACATCCTCCTGACCCCTGCACTTTACATAGTATTATATGTTACATCCTCCTGACCCCTGCACTTCACATAGTTTTATATGTTACATCCTCCTGACCCCTGCACTTCACATAGTTTTATATGTTACATCCTCCTGACCCCTGCACTTTACATAGTTTTATATGTTACATCCTCCTGACCCCTGCACTTCACATAGTTTTATATGTTACATCCTCCTGACCCCTGCACTTTACATAGTTTTATATGTTACATACTCCTGACCACTGCTATCTACACACTGGGGGTTATTTACGAAAGGCAAATCCACTTTGCACTAAAAGTGCAAACTACAAGTGCAAAGTGCACCTGAAATTGCACTGAAAGTGCACTTGGAAACGCAGTCGGTGTAAATCTGAGGGGAAGATGTGAAATGAGGGGAAGCTCTGCTGATTTTATTATTCAATCATGTACAAGCTAAAATGCTGTTTTTTATTTTCCTTGCATGTCCCCCTCGGATCTACAGCGACTGCACCTCCAAGTGTACTTTCAGTGCAATTTCAAGTGCACTTTGCATTTGTAGTTTTCACTTGTGGTGCAAAGTGGATTTGCCTTCAGTAAATAACCCCCACAGTGTTGTATGCTACATACTCCAGACTGCTACTATGTAGGGATGAGCCTGATGTTCGCCATACAGCCAATATGCGGTGTTCGCGGCATATTCGAAAGCAACGAAACGTCGTTAAAGTCTATGGGACACTAGCATGAAAAAACAAAAGTGCTCATTTTAAAGGTGTGGCACCCTCTACCATAGGTAGGTGCTAAAGGGGTAGTGTTGTAGGTTCTGTCAGTACAGGTACATTTTAGACATGTGCGATTAGTTTCGTACGAATCGAAAATTTGTACGAATTTCCGTAAATTCGTACATTCGGGAGGATCCGAAATACGAATTGCTATGCTTCCGAATTTTGTACGAAATTTCATTTACGAATTTCGGATCCAAATTCTGTTACAACGCAAACGTGACTGGTGTTTTGTTGACCAATCAGAGGTTTTCTTCTGCTGCTGAGTGAGGGTTGGGAAAATGACCTTCTTTAATATGGGAGAGGGAGACTGGCACTGGTAGTCTATGGGAGATTCAGAATCGGACAAAATAAGAATGTTCGTTAATTACGATTATTCGTTATGATTACGTTAAAAACCACAGGAAGTCAGCACAGCACAGGGATGGTGGGAGCCCCTTATAATGAGCACAGCACAGGGATGGTGGGAGCCCCTCATAATGAGCACAGCACAGGGATGGTGGGAGCCCCTCATAATGAGCACAGCACAGGGATGGTGGGAGCCCCTCATAATGAGCACAGCAGGGGTACAGTCTCAGGAGGAAGTCAGCACAGCACAAGGATGGTGGGAGGCCCTCATAATGAGCATAATGAGTCCGACGACTGCCATATTAAGAAAGGTATTTTTTGTTTTTTTGAATTCATCATAACGAACGTTCGTAATTGTTACGAAAAGTTAACGAACCTTTGTATTTCGTACGAATCCAAATTGGGTTTCGGACACAAATTACGGAATACGAATTAACCGCTAATACGAAGCGGAACGAAACGAAACAAATTTATTGACGGCGCACATGTCTAGTAAATTTAAGCAGGCCTATGCTGCAAGCTGTTTTTGATCTGGGGGCTGGGAGTGGTTAGTGTAGCAGTGGGTGTGACCACCTCTGCTTTAGTTCTGAGGCGCCTCCCCTGCTTCCAGGGAGAATGTTCTGGAAGAGGGGCAGGGCCTAGAACTGGAGTAGCAGGCAACTCATATGAGGCGCTCTGACCAATCCCCAGTTGGAATTGGCAGGGGGCAGGCCTCCCATATAAGCTGAAGTAACAGGCCTCTGGGGGGAGTTGTCGCCTGGGTGAACGAAGGATGGAGTGCTAGACTGCGTGCAGGAGGAGCACCCCCATCTGGGGGGGGGGGGGGTGCGACTCAGGCGGAGGAGCTCAGGAGCTGGTAGGGAGCCTCTCCTTGCACGGTAATGGGGAGGTGTCCTGGAACAGGAGCTGGAGAAGCAGTCGGTCCGCATGGCCCGGGAGAATCCTTCAGGAAGGACTCAGGGCAGAAGTCGTTGAGTGAGGCACAGTGGAGATCTGGAAGAGGCATGCCAGGGGAGCTGGGTAGGTGCAGAGCCAGAGGAGAGACTGTGTGGTTTTGTGTCAAATCGTTGCTGTCTGAGGGCACAAGATTTGCAAGTCGGGCTTGCTGGGATCAGTAGTCCCTCATCAAATATCTTTCTCAACTGAATGTTCAAGGCTATCAAGAAGTGGTACTGCAGGCCCCTGGCCTTTTAAGAATCATCAAGTGAGACTACTCCTCGGACTTATTCAGAGTGAGGCCTAGTCAGCTCAAGATGGTGGGACAGGATGTCTAATGCTGTGACAGGAAAGTGTGGTGCAGGAGGAGAAGTGTCCTGGAGGTAAAAGTCTGCAGGGAGAGCGCAGAGGAGGAGTATGACCTGAAGTAAAGCTGTCAAGATTAGAATCCACCATTTTTTTGTCTTATTCAAGTGAACGTAAAGCATAACTTCTAGTGACATTTGCCAATGTAAAGCTGGATCCGCTATATTATTGCAAATATTAATTTGTTCTATGGGCATCCCATACTCCCTTTCCCCCAACCAAGTTCAATTCCCTAAAAAAAACAACAAAACAAAGCAAAAGACTTTTGTCTACGAGTGTGACGTATGGATGTCTGGCAGCAGGGTGAATATGCGAGGATGTCAGTAACTAGTGGCAACACACCGCTACAAAGGCTTATATGCCAGTTATTGCCAAAAAAGGGTTTGGGGAACCGGGTCCTGCCCCAGGGGACATGTATCAATGCAAAAAAAAAGTTTTAAAAACGTCCGATTTTTAAACGTCCGATTTTTTCGGAAGAGGTGATTTTAATAATGCTTAAAGTGAAACAATAAAAATGAAATATTCCTTTAAATATCCTGCCTGGGGGGTGTCTATAGTATGCCTGTAAAGTAGCCCCTTTTTTCCCGTGTTTAGAACAATACCACAGCAAAATGACATTTCTAAAGGAAAAATTGTCATTAAAACTGCTCGCGGCTGTAATGAATTGTCGGATCCCGGCAATATAGATGAAAATCATTGAAAAAAACAGCATGCCCCCTACCCCAGTCCATTACCAGGCCCTTCAGGTCTGGTATGGATATTAAGGGGAACCCTGAGCCAAATTTTTTTTTAAAAAATGGCGTGGGGTCCCCCCCAAAATCCATGCCAGTCCCCTATCGGAGCACATAACCTGGCAGGCCGCAGGAAAAGGGGGGAGGGGACGAGAGAGCGCCCCCCCTCCTGAACTTTACCAAGCTACACGCCCTAAAGCACCTTGTCCCCATGTTGATGGGGGCAAGAGCCTCATCCCCACAACCCTTGCCCGGTGGTTGTGGGGGTCTGTGGGCGGGGGGACTTATCAGAACCTGGAAGCCTCCTTTAACAAGGGGACCCCCAGATCCCGCTCCCCCCTAAGTGAATGGGTATCGGGTACATTGTACCCCTACACATTCACCAAATAAAAAGTGTCAAAATGTTTAAAATGACGAGACAATTTGGGACATCTTTTTTTTTTATAATGTCCCGCGATGTCCATTCATCTTCGATCACAGCGCCCGACGACCCGATAAGAAGAAAAACTCCGCCTCCGCAAGAGGCTCCTGCTGACTGAAGCCTCTTCGCAATGACAGCTGTTATATAGCTGAGGTTGGGGCCACCCCGTGATGTAAACAGGTGACCCGTCCCCTTTGACGTTACATGATGTCACATGACGTCAGAGGGGGCAGGGTCACCTGTTTACATCACCGGGTGGCCCCGCCCTCAGCTATTTAACAGCTGTCGTTGCGAAGAGGCTTCAGTCAGTGGGGGCCTCCCATGGAGGCGGAGTTTTTGTTAATTTTTTTTTTATCGGGTCGCCGGACACTGTGATCGAAGATGAATGGACATCGCGGGACAGTTTTTATTTTTAATAAACGACTTGTCCCAAACTGTCTCTTGTCATTTTTAAAATTGACACTTTTTTTGATGAATGTGTAGGGGTCTAATGTACCTGATACCCAATTACATAAGGGATGCCGGGATCTGGGGGTCCCCTTGTTATAGGGGGCTTCCAGATCCCGATAAGCCCCCCACAGACCCCCAAAACCACCGGGCAAGGGTTGTGGGGATGAGGCCCTTGTCCCCATCAACATGGGGACAAGGTGCTTTGGGGGCGACCCCAAAGCATCCTCCCCATGTTGTGGCCTGGTACAGTTCAGGGGGGTGCTCTCCCCCGTTTCCTGCAGCCTGCCGGTTGTGTGCTCGGATAAGGGTCTGGTATGGATTTTGCGGGGGCCCTACGCCTTTTTTTTTTTACATTTTGACACAGGGTTCCCCTTAACATCCATACCAGACCTGAAGGGCCTGGTACGGATTTTGGGGGGACTCCACACAATTTGTTTTTTAATGCGGGTGCAGGGTTTCCCTTAATATCCATACCAGACCCAAAGGGCCTGGTAATGGACTGGGGGGGGGCCCAATGCCGTTTTTTTCAATGATTTTCATCTATATTGCTGGAACCCAACATTACATTACAGCTGCAAGCAGTTTTAAATTACCGTACTTTTTTTCCTTTTAGAAATGTCATTTTGCTGCACGGACTGTTCTAAACACGGGAAAAATGCGCTACTTTACAGGCATCATATAGACACCCCTCCAGGCACGGTATTTAAAGGAATATTTCATTTATATTGTTTCACTTTAAGTATTAATAAAATCACTGCTCCCGAAAAAAACGGCCGTTTTTAAAACTTTTTTTTGCATTGATACATGTCCCCTGGGTCCCCAAACACTTTTTATGGCAATAACTTGCATATAAGCCTTTAAAATTAGCACTTTTGATTTTTCATGTTCGTATCCCATAGACTTTAATGGAGTTTGCGTGTTCGTACAAATGTTTTGCCTGTTCGCAAGTTCTGGTGCGAACCAAACCAGGGGGTGTTCGGCTCATCCCTACTGCTATGTACCACTGTGTTGTATGTTACATACTCCAGACTGCTGCTATGCATACACAGTGTTGTATGTTACATACTCTTGACCACTGCTATCAGCGTGCAATGTTGTTTGTGACATACCCCTTTCTTTTGCTTTACAGTATATACACCTGTGTTGTATGTTACATACTCCAGACCGCTGCTATCTACCCACAGTGTTGTATGTTACATACTCCTGACTGCTGCTATGTATACACAGTCTTGTATGTTACATACTCCTGACCACTGCTATGTATACTAAGTGTTGTATGTTATATACTGCAGACCGCTGCTATCAGTGTGCAATGTCACATACCCCTGTCTGCTGCTATACAGTATATACACAGTGTTGTATGTTACATACTCCTGACTGCTGCTATCTATAAACAATATTGTATGTCACATACCCCTGACTGCTGCTATATACTGTATACGCAGTGATATACATCGTATACATCTGATTGCTGCTATCTATAGGCAGTGTTGTATGTTGGTATAGGGGGGTTGGGTGTTGAGCAGTAAAACCATGGTTTAGCTGCCTGTTTTTACTGTCCCCCTGGCCATCCATGTTAAATAGCCCCTAAGGTGGGGGAGGGCATTGCAATGAAATGTGTGACACTACAAGCTATAATTTCAAGCTCCCACACGTCTGGCCATTTCTCCCAAACCTGTCTGAGTCCCTCATTAGTTGGAAATGTTGGCAAGTACGGCTTCATGGCAACCCACAAAAATGTGGAAAAAAAGCGGGTGAGGTCAGAACTGTGAAAAACAGGAAAGAGAGGTCACTAGATGTCATTGGAAAAAATAAGAACACCGGCAATACGCTTGTAGATTTTATGACAAAAATATTCGACTGTAAAGTAAAAGTGGAAAAGCAGATTAGTAATTAGCAAGACCCAACATCGAAATGTCAGAACGACTCAGATCCAGTATATGAGGACATCTACAAATCCTGCAATATATTCACAGCTGACGTCCAAGAAGACACAGCAAATCTCTATTTAATCCAGTTATGTCTTCATTAGAAGATGAAAAACGTATTAGGTTCTTAATGATTGAAATGTATCCTCGTATCAACCTCCTGTGATCTCAGCACTTATAAGCCAATATTGTATTGTCTATGTGGTCAGTGCATACAGGAGAGCAGAGTGTGCTACCTGTTCTTCAAGACATACGAGGTGTGTCTAAAAAGTTTGGTGAATGGTCTGATAACTCAACGGCAACATGGGCCAGGTGTATGCACATGGCTATCCAGAGACACGTTGAGAAATGTGGACAGGGCCGTCTTTAATATTGATTGGACCCTGGGCAAAACTTTTCTTGGCCCCCCTCCCCCATGCAGTTTTGCTCTCCACCTGCTCTGAGACATACAGTCAATAGCAGCTGGACTCAAAATCAGTTTACTGAATCAGATCAGGCAGCTATTGCGATTGGTTGCCCAAGGTTACAGTGTATCATTACCGCTCACTGACTGGTTGCTAGAGGTTACAGCACACATTACAGCTCACTGATTAGTTGCTAGAGGTTACAGCACATGATTTCTGCTTGTTGATTGGTTGCTAGAGATTACTGTGGATATGACCTCAGGGGGGCATGATATACATATCAATGCCGCCGGTCGCCCCTATTTACATATGAATGCAGCTGCTATTTACATATGAATGACGGTAATTTACATGCAAACACAGGGTCTGCTGGTGAGTCATCTGTACACAACAATAGGGCAGAGCTGGGGAGCATTAGTAGCAGCACTTCACACTGAGATATTGGGACACAGCACAGGACTAAAACTTCAAGGGACGAGGGAATTTAAACCAGGATAGTTGGTAAATATGAGGCAGCTGCTTTGGGCCCCAAAACAGTGACAGGGCCCAGGGAAGCTGCCCCTTTTGCCCTGCCTTAAAAACGGCCCTAAACGCGGAATACACGTGACCATCAAGGTAAACCCACTACAGGCAGTCAAACGTAGTCAGTGTGAGAGGTAGGGTCACAGTGCGATGGAGCAACGAGTGAACATCAAGTTTTGCTACAAATTGGGGGAAACGGCAACAGAGACGCATGAAATGTTAGTGCAAGTGTACAGGATGGAAGCCCTGAGCAGAAAATGTCTTTAAACGCTTTTGCGACGGGAAGGAAGCTTTTGAGGATGAGCCGCGTGCGAGTCGGCTGTTGACCAGCAGAACCACCAGACATGATCAAGCGAGTGTGACAAATGTTGGCACGAGATTGGCTCCCCAGCAGTTCTAGGGACTCTACAAATGATGGCCGAGGAATTGAGCGTTAGAAAAGGACACGGTGCGTACCATCGTCCATGAAGATTTGGGTAATCCAAAAGATCTGTTCCCGGTTTGTGCCGCACAAGCTGACAGAAGAACAGAGAGCAAAACAAATGGAAACCTCTGGAGGACTTCATTACCATGGGTGACCAGGATACATCCTTTTTGTGAACCATTGTCACAGGGGATGAGACCTGTGCACAAATTCTTGGTTTAGAGCGACATACCTGTTCTCGATCATCCGCCATACTCCCCTGATCTGGCGCCTTCGGAATTCTTTCTGTTTCCCCACCTAAAGAGCCTCGTTTTTCAGATGTGGCGGCAATCCAAGAATGTGACAGCTGTTCTGCAATCGATTCCTAAGGAGGCCTTTGCTGCCATTTTCCAGAAGCTTTATGAACGTTGCTAAAAGTGTGTTGTGAAGGATGGTGATTATTTTGAAGGCCAATAAAAGTTCATTTCTTTGTATCTGCTGCTTTGTTTGTTTTCGGATACCATTCACCAAACTTTTTAGACACACCTTCTGAAGACAACATTATTGGGACTTTTTAGGTGCATGTTACGATTCCATTTATATATTAAAACGTATTCATATATGAACATAGTACCAATATCAGAAGAACAAGGACAGCTATGGAAAATTATTCCACACCTTCTGATTGAGTTTCACATATTGTACAGTATAGTCATCCAAACACCTATATACATATATTTGTTGTTATCCTTTACTGAAGTCCACCAAGGGGATAAGTTTGTCAACCAAAGTCTACTTCTTCAGGAAAACATACAAGGAATAGTACATTTATAAATATCTACCAGCCAAACATACTTGAATTAGCCCAAAACTGTTCAAAAAAACCCATCAAAATCCAAAAATGGTGCATTGCCACAAAGTTTGATTTGGGGTGTCATGGTCAGGGGTCAGGCTCAGAGACCAGTAGCTGTAGCATTAGAGAGGCTCCAGCAGAATAGATATACAAACAGGTCAAAGAAAACAAGCGTATAGGTGCTGCAACCTTCCCACATAAAAGCTCCGCCTGTGCTCCGACCTTGAGGCTGCTGACCCCTCCAACGTACCAAAATAAGGAAAGGGATGGCCGGCACTCACGATGACATCCAAAATAGTATTCCTTTATTAAATACACGTACAGAGCTGTAAAACACCTTACGCGTTTCGAACGTTAATCCTTAGTCATGGCTGATAAAAAAACATAAATAGTATATACAAAAGTCACATGATTAACCAACACAGGTGAATTTAAAAATGCAAAAGGAAAAACCCAGCAGGACTCCATGCAATGGAACACATGACAAGTAAACATATGAAAAACCAGGCATACAAAAAGTGACCCACAATTGCATGCGTAGTTAGTATTTTTTAAATTCACCTTTGTTGGGTAATCATGTGACTTTTGTATATACTATTTAAGTGTTACTAATTTCGTTTTTTCGTCAGCCATGACTAAGGACTATTAGTACCAGGCCACGGTCCTCAGAATCGCCCCACCAGGAGGTGAGGGAGCTGGGGTCCAGTAGCAGATATAGCAGGTAGGGATCAAGCAGTAAACAGGTCAAAGGTCGGTAACGAGTAGTTGCAATTTGGGATCAAGTGGAAGCATAGTCAATGAACAAGCCAAAGGTTGGTAACGAGCGGTAGTGAAGATATGGACAGCAGCAGGAGTGACAAGAGCAAGATATTGGCTGGACAGAGCACATTAATCTGGAAAACAGAACGTGTAAATGTATGGTTTAAATGGGCAGTTCATAGAAGGAGTAAAGCTTCAAGGTTCACCAGAAACGCAACACAAGACAAGGTTGTCTAAGGAATCAGGCAGGGAGCTATCCAGTATCTCAGCAAGAAGAGATACTGCCAGACACAGCAGAGGTTGCAGGTTCAGTCGGACCCAGGGGTGCCAATCGGGAGGAAACCCCCCCCCCCGGAAACCGTACTGTCCAAGTACTTTCGAAAGCTTAGGCTTCACGTTATGCCTAGAAAGTCCTTATGGATGGCCTTACAGTACAACTAAAGGCAACACTTTTTTTGAAGTTGTGGATAGAACGGAGAGGGATTAGAACACCTGTCATTTTTTATTGCTGTCTGTGCCCTCATTAGGGAGACACCCCCTCTCTGTTCGTCCTGTTTACTATTATCATTGAAAGTGAAAGTAAAAGAAAATCCTAAATTTTGGGTTGTTCCCAGAAAAGTAATAGAGGGGAAATCTTCTAATGGGACACTAGTTATGGTGACCTGGGGGACCCCAAGGAATTCCATTTATTTGAAGGGATTTCCTCTCACTTCCTGTTTTGGATATGGGACAGGAAGTGAAGGGAAATCTAGGTATAACCCTACCTTACTCCATCGATAATGGAAAAAAAAACGTTTTTGCCTATAGCTCTACTTTTAAAGCTTATGATGTATGATATATCTGAGTGTCACAGAGCTATATTTGCAAATGAACAATCCTAGAGGTCTTGTTGCTGGGATCTCCATATGAATTATTGTCTGTGCACCTTTAATCAAACCCCCTGTCAGGCCATTTCCCCCCCAAAATTCTACATGCTCCTCCAGCTTCCCCCCTATGGCCACCACAGGCCTAAATCATGTACTAATTATTCTTCACTGTTCAGTCACAGGCTGGGGAAGTTTTTTTTAACTACAGTGAAAGGTCCAGGACCTGGCTGTGATGTTTGGAAGAGGTATCTGGTCAACGTTATATTTGCCAGCACACCACGGATCATCAATGTCATCTCAAACGCTTATTTTATTGAAAGAAAGAAAGGTGCGCAGGGAGATGTCTGGATCACATGACTGATAGGACTAAGCTACGGGTCCTTTGGCAGGCAAGACCATATACAGTATCTCACAAAAGTGAGTACACCCCTCCCATTTTTGTAAATATTTTATTCAATCTTTTCATGTGACAACACTGAAGAAATGACACTTGTCTACAATGTAAAGTAGTGAGTGTACAGCTTGTATAACAGTGTAAATTTGCTGTCCCCTCAAAATACCTCAACACACAGCTATTAATGTCTAAACCGCTGGCAACAAAAGTGAGTACACCCCTAAGTGAAAATGTCCAAATTGGACCCGATTAGCCATTTTCCCTCCCCAGTGTCATGTGACTCGTAAGTGTTACAAGGTCTCAGGTGTGAATGGGGAGCAGGTGTGTTAAATTTGGTGTTAACACTCTCATTCTCTCATACTGGTCAATGGAAGTTCAACATGGCACCTCATGGCAAAGAACTCTCTGAGGATTTGAAAAAAAGAATTGTTGCTCTACATAAAGATGACCTAGGCTATAAGAAGATTGCCAAGACCCCGAAACTTTGCTGTAGCACGGTGGCCAAGACCATACAGAAGTTTAACAAGACAGGTTCCACTCAGAACAGGCCTTGTCATGGTCGACCAAAGAAGTTGAGTGCACTTGCTCAGCGTCATATCCAGAGGTTGTCTTTGGGAAAAAGTCGTATGAGTGCTGCCAGCATTGCTGCAGAGGTTGAAGGAGTGAGGGGGTCAGCCTGTCAGTGCTCAGACCATACACTGCACACTGCATCAAATTAGTCTGCATGGCTGTCATCCCAGAAGGAAGCCTCTTCTAAAGATGATACACAAGAAAGCCCGCAAACAGTTTGCTTTAGACAAACAGACTAAAAACATGGATTACTGGAACCATGTCCTGTGGTCTGATGAGACAAAGATAAACTTATTTGGTTCAGATGGTGTCAAGTGTGTGTGGCGGCAACCAGGTGAGGAGTACAAAGACAAGTGTGTTTTGCCTACAGTCATTCATGGTGGTGGGAGTGTCATGGTCTGGGGCTGCATGAGTGCTGCCGGCACTGGTTCATTGAGGAAACCATGAATGCCAACATGTACTGTGACATACTGAAGCAGAGCATGATCCCCTCCCTTCGGAGACTGGGACGCAGGACAGTATTCCAACATGATAACAACCCAAACACACCCCCAAGACGACCACTGCCTTGCTAAAGAAGCTGAGGGTAAAGGTGATGGACTGGTCAGCATGTCTCCAGACCTAAACCCTATTGAGCATCTGTAGGGCATCCTCAAACGGAAGATGGAGGAGCGCAAGGTCTATCACATCCACCAGCTCTGTGATGTCGTCATGGAGGAGTGGAAGAGGACTCCAATGCAAACCTGTAAAGCTCTGGTGAACTCCATGCCCAAGAGGGTTAAGGCAGTGCTGGAAAATAATGGTGGCCACACAAATTGACACTTTGGGCCCAATGTGGACATTTTCACTTAGGAGTGTACTCACTTTTGTTGCCAGCGGTTTAGACATTAATGGCTGTGTGTTGAGTTATTTTGAGGGGACAGTAAATTTACACTGTTATACAAGCTGTACACTCACTACTTTACATTGTAGCAAAGTGTCATTTCTTCAGTATTCAAACAAAATATTTGGGGGGGCACACCCTAAAAGATGCATTAAAGATGGTGCAGCCATAAGACCATACATCAGAACAAAATATTACAGCGCACACATGCAAAAATGACATTTACCTCCTGCAAGGCTTATTTAAAACACCTAGACATTTTCAAAAAAACATTATAAAAAAATATGGGGATTTGGTCACACCATATTGCTATATGGTGCTAAGCCCACTTACTGCGACAAAGTACCCCATGATTAGTGGGTCCTACACTATCCATAGACTGGGAGATCCTGCTTCTCTGAACCATGGGAGCATTACACTCTTCTATATGGGAGAACTTTGAGGTCTCCACCCATGACACAGGTGGACACTAATGAGAGGTACTTGATGAGGCAGTGGGGTGCTCCTCACCCAAAAGGATTTGGTCCAAATCCATACAATAGACAAACAAGATATTTGGGGGGCACACCCTAAAAGATGCACTAAAGATGGTGCAGCCATAAGACCATACAGCAAAACAAAATATTACTGCGCACACATGCAAAAAAGACATTTACCTCCCGCAAGGCTAGTTTAAAACACCTAAACATTTTCAAAAAACATTATCAAAAAATATGGGGATTCCTTCAGTGTTGTCACATGAAAAGATATAATAAAAGATTTACAAAAATGTGAGGGGTGTACTCACTTTTGTGAGATACTGTATATACAGTATGTGTATTTCACCTGTCTCTTCAGATGTGATTGTAGTTCAGTTTTTGGAGCTCCCAATTACGCAGTAGACCCTTGAGGAAGTGGAGGAACCCCTGAGAACCCTTGATGAAGAAACACAGAAGCAGCACTCCCAGAAGGGGAGACTCTTGATAAATCTGGGAGTTTAATCTTTCACTGAGCGCCCAAGCTCAAAGAATCTCCATCCATTATGATAAATATCCAAAAGAAAAGTAGCTGGCAACTCCAGGATCCAAGTATAAAGTCTTTATTGCTACATATAGGTAAGGTTAAAAAAACAGCTTACGCGTTTCGGCACAAAGCCTTATTTTTTTTAATATCACCTATATGTAGCAATAAAGACTTTATACTTGGATCCTGGAGTTGCCAGCTACTTTTCTTTTGGACCTAGAGGAAGTGTGGCAGTCCTGGCGCCAATGTTTTAGCCAACTTCCATTCTCCACTATTCTTGAATGGGTGGAAAATGGTCTGTGTAGGTTTCATGGATTAAAGTGGGTAAAACAAGCTCAAAGTAATCCTGTGTGATCATTTTTATGGATGCTGCTCAGTACTGCCCCACATTGCTGCCACTGGAAGCCTGGGGAACACCCTATATAACTTTTAGGTTTTGGGCACATAGGCGCACATCCTGTCCAGTGGGGCATACCTAGCCCTACACCAACAGCAACTTCTAGAAAGCTGGTATTTTCATAGGCCTAGGCACACCTCATGGGAGAGTACCTGGCAGGAAATCATGTACTTTTTTCCCCCAAACATGGTAGCACTGGGGTTTTCAGGTAGCAATAGAATGAAGTCAGAGTGGCCCAAGGATGGGGAGGGGGGGTTGTTCAGTGAAGTGAAAAGCAATCTGTTTCTGGTGTCTACTATACAAATTTGCATGCATTATTTTTTTTTTCATACATTGATGCACACTGCCATAACCACTTCTGGACTGCCCTATAGCAGATTTACTGCTACAGGGTGCCCTTCCTGTGCAGAATCACGTATACATCTGTGATTCTGCACTTCCGTATAGGGGGCGCGCAATGGATGGCCGCTGGCACCCGCCGATCGGCAGGCAGAGACACAGGCTGGAGCTCTGCCTATGTAAACAAGGCAGAGCTTCGTTCTGACGGGGGGGGGGGGGGGGGGGTGATGGATTTTGTGTCCCCGCAAAGCAGGGAATAAAATACATCACTTCCCTTAGTAAAAGCACCTCACATACAATGGCAACCCTAGGGGGGGGCCAGAGGGGGCCCTGACCCCCCCAACATTATGCTGTGCCCCACCATGTGCCCCCCCCCAAAAAAAAAAATTTTTACAAAAAATCAATGTCTAAGAGGGAGAGAGTCCCCCGTCAGCTCCTGCGGGTGATTCCTCCCCCCTCCCCTGCTCGCTGACACTTCATAATGCGAGCGCTCACACAACCACGGCCGCCCGATCTGCTCCTTCACCTGCATCCTCATTGGCAGGGAGAAGAGCGAGTTGCAGGAAGGACTCCACCAGGACTCTCAGTTACTGAAAAAACAGACTGATTTCTCCTGTCCTTAGGACAGGAGGACCAGCCTGTAAATTCCAAGAGATGCCAGACCAGCGCTGTCAATACAATAGCAGGGGCAGGACAGCAAGAGGAGGCTGGGGAACCCCACAGTGGCAGAACACCAGGGCCCAGAGGCAAGACAACCTTTGCAACCCTGATAGTTCTCCCACCGCTTTGGACCCTTATATTTTCTTGATATGCTGGTGACATATATCTCTTGTTTTCTGCCACCCTGGGGACCCCAATACAGTAGGAAGGGAGCTCACTGCAGAACATGTGAAAAGGCCCGTTGTGGGGTCGTAGTAAAGGGCCCCAGGAGATAGATTATATATATATATATATATATATATATATATATATATATATATATGCATTTTATAGTTGCCCCCCTACTTTTGTCCCTGTCCTCCCATGTGCCCCCCCCTAAATTTGAAAGCTGGAGACGCCACTGCTCACATAATACACAAAAACACTGGCTAGGCACCCATTTAATCCTTTGATCGCCTTAGATGACTGTGCATATTTTTAATTTACAAGTAAAACAGGCGCAGTGCAACAGTACCTCTATAAAGTATACCTTGATAGTCCAGGGGTGTCGGAAACTATATATAATGATTATATATATATAGAGACTGGTCTGTCAGGGCTGCCACCGATGGGACCAGAAGCAAGGTCCAAACAGGCTGAGAACAGACAAGGAAAATGGGGCGCCTCTGAGTATGTATCAATAAACATTTGTTATAAAAAATAATATCCACTCACATGGAAGATAGCATATCTGCATTCAGGCATGTCTCTGGATGAGAGGAGAGGAGAGGGACTGCAAGCTTCAGCATGTCCACAAATGGCTGGCGAATCCACATAAGACGATGTGAGGTGGTGGGGCACTGCGGTTCTTCTCCTTGGCACACAGAACTGAGATGCGATGGTATGTAGAAGCATCCAGGCATGTGTGGGTTCCAGTGGAGGGGAAAGGAGGACGCCGGGTCCTGTCACAAGCAGTGCCGTAATGTTGTCAGTCTCCTCTGGTAGCATGGCCGTAGGGAGGGAACCAGACCGAGGCTTGGCACGCACAGCAAAGCATGGCGCGGAGCCGTGACGTCACCAATGTGCGACGCGTTTCCGAGTATACAGGCTATGGATGGTCGGCATAGCAGCACTCCTTTGTCAAGCATGCTACAGTGTTGTATGACTGCCCAATTGTCATTCAAATTGCGACAGCGATGAAAGTTGAAAATTGGTCTGGGCAGGAAGGTGTATAAGTGCCCGGTATTGAGGTGGTTAAAATTTATTAAAAGTCAGCAGCTACAAAAAGTGTCCCACGCTCCAGTGATGCGCCCGCTCCCCCCCCCCCCCCGAAGCCTCGATTCTCTTCCTCTCCTCTCTGCGGTGCCGGCATGGCAAAAGTGGGCACCCGGCTGTGACCGCTTGCGGCTACACAGCCGGATTCAAAGGGGTGAGGAGTGCTTAAAGCGGAAGTTACAATTTTGGGTGGAACTCCGCTTTAATTATTGGCAAAGTTCTAAAATACAGGCCACCCATCTACCACCAGCATGCCAGGATGCTGTGATGTGCCTACCGTTCATACAGATAAATAATACTTTACTGTAAATGCACCACATGAAACAAAATGGCTAATATCTACGCACACCAAAACAATGCATGACAAAATATCAGTGGTACCAAAAACCTTCAGATCAGGAATGCACTGATACCGGTTTTTTTTTTATTGGCGAGTACAAGTAATCGCCGATACCGAGTACCGATACCTTTTTGTGGTGCGATTTGAGCCCATACAATATGAATGGGCTTAAAGTGGAAGGCCACCCTGAAAAAAAAAATTGCACCAAAAATCCTAAAATTTTTTTTTAAAAACTTACCTAAACCCTTGTTGCTAGGCAGTCTTCCTAATCTGCCTCTTCCTATTCCGCGGCGTGTTCTGCTCCTTGGTGAGCGGCCCCGTTGTCTTCTGGGAACTGTGTGTGTTCCCAGAACACCACGGGGCCATTCACAGAGCGCCGCGCCGCTCGCACGTGCGCAGTAGGAAACTGGCAGTGAAGCCGCAAGGCTCCACTGCCTGTTTCCCTTACTTAGGATGGCGGTGCCAGGACCCGAGAGCCGAGGGATGGGTCGGCCTCGGTTGGCCGACATAGCGGGCACCCAGGACAGGTAAGTACTTATTTAAAGTCAGCAGCTACAGTGTTTGTAGCTGCTGACTTTAAAACATTTTTTTAGCAGGCCAGAAACCCGCTTTAAATCTCACTACAAAGAATTACATGCGATTTGAACAGAAATGCAGTGCAATTCCTGTCCGAATGGCATGCAGTTTTCCGCACCGGTCCTGTGTGAACACAGGTTGAAGTCACTACGACAAGTCTTGGTTTTCACACAGGAGCGGTGGGGGAATCCGCATGTGATTTGGACAGGAATCGCACCGCATTCTTGTTCAATACACATGCGATTCTTTGCAGTGCAATTTGAGCCCATTCACTTTGTATGGGTTCAGATCGCATTGCAAAGGTATCGGTTTCAGGTATCGTAGCGCTCCTGAAAATGTTTAGTATCGGCACCGATATTAGGGCTGCCACCTGTCCAGGATTCACCCGGACAGTTCCGGTGTGGAATCATGCGTCTGGGTTTCAAACCACCAGAAACCCGGACACATTATTCAGATTGAGCTATGGCTTCTCAGCAGTTGCTGGCTGCGGTTGTGTAAGCCGATAATGTCTGTTACACTCTCTTTCACACTGCCCAAAGCCACCACTAACAATCCCCCCAGGCCATTTTTTGCGATACGCCACTGTGTTGCTTTAACTGACAATTGCGCGGTTGTGCGACATTGTACCAAAACAAAATTTATATCCTTTTTCCCCACAAATAGAACTTTCTTTTGGTAATACTTGATCACTTCTGCGTTATTTTATTTTTTTCGCTATAAAACAAAAAAAGAGCAACAATTTTTGAAAAAAAAAAAACAATAAAAAAAAAAAAAAAACACAATATTTTGTAGTTTTTGCTATAATAAATATCCCAAATTTAAAAAAAATAAAAACCCAATTTTTTTCCTCAGTTTAGGCCGATATGTATTCTTCTACATATTTTTGGTAAAAAAAAAAAAAAAAATCACAATAAGTGTATATTGATTGGCTTGCGCAAAAGTTAGAGCGTCTACAAAATAGGGGATAGATTTATGTAATTTTTATTATTATTATTTTTTTTTACTAGTAATGGTGGCGATCTGCGATTTTTATCAGGACTGCGACATTGCAGCGGACAGATCGGACACTTTTGACACCATTTTGGGACCATTGACATTTATACAGCGATCAGAGCTGAAAATAGCCATTGATTACTGTATAAATGTCACTGGCAGGGAAGGGGGTTAACACTAGGGGGCGATCAAGGGGTTAACTGTGTTCCCTAGGTGTGTTCTAACTGTGGGGGGGGGACGGGGACTGACCAGGGGAGGAGAGAGATCGGTGTTCATACTTAGTAAGAACACACAATCTATCTCTTCTCCCCTGACAGAACCGGGTTTTGTGTGTTTACACACACAGATCCCGGTTCTCGTTCTGTCACGAGCGATCGCGGGTGCCCAGCAGTCATCGCACCCGCCAGGCACGCACATCGGCTCCGGGCATACGTCTACTGTGACGTCATAAAGAACCGATTGGGAGTGGCTCAGAGTTTAGCAGCTGGTGACTCACAGGCAGTGCCACTGAGACCTCCCTCTTTCTTCTAGGGCAGGGATCTTCAAACTACGGCCCTCCAGCTGTTACGGAACTACACATCCCACGAGGCATTGTAACACTCTGACATTCACAGACATGACTAGGCATGATGTGAATTGTAGTTCCTGAACAACTGGAGGGCCATAGTTTGAAGACCCCTGTTCTAGAGAATTCTAGGAGGAGAGGAGAGGTGGAGCTGCCTGGGGTGTTCTAAGGAGCCCTGACCAATCCCCAACCTGGATTGGCAGGGGGCTGGCCTCCTTAAATATCTAGAGTCAGCCTAGCTGGGGAGGAGTTGTCTGGTGGAAGAACTGAGGATGGAGAGCTAGGCTGTGTGGGCCTTTGAGGGAGCTCCCCTGTCTGGGAAGGGGGAGAGGGTGACCTTGGGCCTGGGCTCAGGTGCACGACGGAGCCCTCCAGGAAATCGTGGAGGCCCTGAAAAGGAGGAGGCACAGGAGGAGCGAGAGAGGACAGCAGGAGCTAGTACTGCTGGGCAGGTCCTCAGGATGGAACCACCGGTTGCAGCCAGGAGGGCTGGTGAGTGACATATGCAGTCAGGAGGACTGGGGAGGCATGCCAGAGAGGACTGGGAGCATGCAGTCAGAGATGGGTGCAGAGCCAGTAGTGAGGACTGTAATGTCATGGGCAGTGGAGTCGGGCAGCTGCAGCCAGGATGGCTGGCAGGGCCTGAAGAGGACTGACTGGGAGCAGTAGTCCCCCTATAGGACAGCTAGCACAAAAGACTTTCCGCTACACCATAGGGGCCCACGGTCCTGCCTGCAAAGGGCAAGTTACTTGGGTCTGGCTGAGTCAGTGTCGGGCCTAACCATGTGCCAGCTGTTTCTGACAGTCAAGAGTTGTGCAGGAGGAAGGGAGAGAGAGAGCAATAGTCTGCGAGCAAGATTTGTGCAGGAGGAGACTCCAGAAAAGGCATCAACCGTAAACATTGGTATACGTGGTGTGCGGCCTGCATTTGTATTGCATCATACAGCTTGCGGATAGGGCAAACCCTGCAGTCAGCCTGTACACCCCACTAGGCCGCCACACTCCTCACCTGTTGTGGAGGAGTCTGAAGGTGAAGGTGAGGAGTCTCTAGAGGAGCGTACACACACCATTCTGTACACTCGGGCCTAGTTGGCAAATAAGGAGATTTTTAACAATGTTATTAATTTCCAAGGCAGAATATTTTTTTCCCAGAAAAGGCCTCAACATTAACGTCGGTATACATGCTGTGCGGCCTGCGTTTTGTACCGTGTCAAACATATTTCAGACGGGGGCGAGCCCCAGAGTCAGTTTTGCACCCCCCCCCTCGCTCATTCACACAGCTGAGGCAGCCTTTAAGCGGTGTAACCAAGACCTAAAAAGGCTTTGCTGGAACTTTTAGTTCCTCGCTATGTGCTGGCTATGTTCTGTACAGAGAACCCCTAAATAGAACCATAGGCAATTTTTTCTATCTATTTTTTTTTTTTTTTGGATAGAGTAAGAGATGGTTATAACCCCTGTCAGGTTATTTTTTGCCATTTGTGTCTCATTGGGGAGATTTTCCTTCACTTCCTGTCTCATAGCCAAACAGGAAGTGAGAAAATCCCTGCAAATTAAAGGGAATGACTTGGGGACCCCCAGGTTATCAGAACTAGTGTCTCCATTGGAGGATTACTTTTCTGGGTACAACCCCAAAATGTAGGATTTTCTTTTACTTTCAATAATAATGGTAAACAGGACAAATAGAGAGAGTAAACCTCCCTAATGGGGACACAGACAGCAATAAACAAATGACAGATGTTCTAATCCAGGGGTCTCCAAACTTTCTTAAACAAAGGGCCAGTTTACTGTCCTTAAGACTTTAGGAGGGCCGGACTGTGGCCAGTGGGAGGAGAAAAAGTCCCGAAAAAATAATGCTCCATTGCTTATTTCATTGGTGTAACTGGGAGGAATTGTGCCCAATCACTGATGTTATTGGGCCCCATTGTTGGAGTTATTAAGAGGAATTGCACCCCATCACTAGTGTTATTGGGCCCCATCGTTGGTGTCATTAAGAGGAATTGTGCCCTATCACTGATGTTATTGGGCACCATTGTTGGTGTCATTGGGAGGAATTGTGCCCCATTGTTGGTGTCAGTGGGAGGAAATGTGCCCCCTTCATTGGTGTCAGTGGAGGGAATTAGGCCCCATTGTTGGTATTAGAGGATGACATAGTTCCAAGGGCTAGATAAAAGCAAGCAAAGGGCCGCATCTGGCCCCCGGGCCGCAGTTTGGAGACCACTGTTGTAATCCATCTCAACTCTATCCAAAATTTTTTTTAAAAACTTTTGCCTTTAGGCACAATTCCCAGCTGTGTTTTTTTGGAATTGTGGCAGAAATCGCGGCGATGCTGCCCACGATCTCGAAATGTACTACAATGGCAAAACACAGGTTCAGGTACCATTTTTTTTTCAATGGCAGCTAAAACAAGGTGCGGTTTTACTGCGATTTATCACATTTTGTGAAGCTTGTCGCCCAAAAAAAGCTCCTGTTCCGTTTTGGGCGCCACGCTTCACGCAATTAGATTTGGCACGATTCATGCGTGAAACCGCATCGCGTTTTTTAGGTGCCATTGAAAAATAAATGACACCTGAACCTGCTTTTTTGCCATTGTAGTGCGTTTCGAGATCGTGGGCACGAACCCAAAATGCCTAGGTGTGAATGGAGCCCTAGTTGTACTTTAAATGGTCGGTATACGTGAGGTGTGGCTTATGTTTACAAACTGTGGACGGAGCGAGCCCCGGAGTCAGCTCTGCACCCCTAAATTGTTCACACAGCCAAGGCAGAGTTGAGGTGGTGCAACCAAAACCTGAAAAAGGCTATGCTGGAACTTTTAGTTCCTCAGGTGCTGCTACAGGCTGGCTATGTTGTGTACAATAAAACCTTAAAATGTCGGTATATGTGGTGTGCGGCCTACATTCTCTAGTGTCCTACAAAATCCAGACAGAGCAATCCCTGAGCAAACTTTGCGCCCCTAACCTGTTCCCACTGCCGAGGCAGCCTTGAGGCGGTGCAACCAAAACCTGAAAAGGCTATGCTGGAACTTTTAGTTCCTCGCTACTGCTACAGGCTGGCTATGTTATGTACAGAGAAACCATAAACGTTGGTATACTTGGTGTGCGGCCTACATTGTATTGTGTCCTACAGATTCTGAATGGGACAAACCTCAGAGTCGTTTTGCGCCGCCAGCTCGTTCATACCGCCTTTACGCGCTTACGGTGCAACCAAAACCTAAAAAAAAAGGCTATGCTGGAACTTTTAGTTTTTACAGGCCGGCTATGTACCGAGATTTAGCTCCTTTTAAACTCCATAGGTCCCTGACGAAACCACAAGGCATTACTAGTAAGTAATCTGACAGATATGCTTAGGTCTGGCATCCAAGGAACTACAACTCCCAGTATGCCAGTGCTGGCTTTTTTGTACTGTACAGCTCTTTCCAATAACCACATCAGTAAAGAGACCGGTCAAGAGAAAATGGCTGCCAAAGAGAGCATGCCAAAGCCACGAGGTGCTAACAGTCGTCCAAATGCGAGAATCCTGCAGCCCTGGCAGCCTACATTGGTCAAGGAACTACAAGTTCCAAGATGTCCGCCAACACACACTGGGACTTGTAGTTCTTTGACTGCTGCTGCAGATTCATCAGTGTTCCTAAAGATTTTTTTTTTTTTTTTTTTGCTTTTATCACGCCACATTCTCAGGCTTGACTCGATGCCAGCTTGCCTCCTGCGAGACGAGGATTCCTACAAATGCATAATCCTTTTTCTTTCCTGCTCTCTAGGCCAGCCATGTGCTTCCCAAGGCTGAGAATAGATGCAGCCAGGCCTTGCACTTTTTCAGACGGAATGCCACCCCCCCCCCCCCGGACTATCAAAAAAGAAACAATTCAATGCCAGCCATGCCACCTCATCTGTGCCCACTCTCCATCCAAGTAATAAAGACGCCTTTGAATTCTGAAGGCAAACAACTGGCAACGAACGTGTCTTTTTCTGAGTTTTGATAGATCAGGATCATATGAACGTATATTTTATATGACACGATGCATTAAAAACCTTTTGCAGCCCTGGAATGGTCGTACGACCACGGCTCGATTTACAGGCCTGACAATGGGCCAAATCCAAATTCCTGGTAAAATAACTTAAATCTAAAACACAAATATAAGATTTTAAAACATGGTAAAGCATTTTTGTTTATCGCGTCACATTATAAGATGAACCGTACAGCACAAAGTACCAAATGTTACAAGCTCGATTTTTTTCTTTTCTTTGCCATGTGCTTTGGCAATAACGTTTGCAGCCTAGACACCCTAATAACCCCAAAGTCCTCCAAACCCTCTTATATCCAACCAAAATCATCCCTTCCTCATTTCCCCTTGTAAACAAACATGCTCTTTCTTTTTGTTTCATTATTGATAATCACTGATCTGTCGATAGTGAAAGGCACACAAAAATGGCAGCCTCGACGAAGGGGGGGTGGGTGTTGAAAGAGGCACGTCCTCTAAAGGGTTAAAAATAAACTGGAGTCCATATAAAAATAACAAAACGTAAACTAGGCCACGACTTGGAGGGGGGGTGAGCACACATGCCTCAGGATCTTGCTCCAAAAACCCTAGAAAAGGAAGATTTTACGATAACCCGAGCGACCGAGTTTTCGACTTTTGCGTCGAAACGCGGATCGCTTCTGCAAAAACGGCGACAGGTTTTCTGCGGTTCCTAGTGCAATCACTACCTAAAAAGTCAGTGCTTTTGTCTAATGAGGAAATAAGCTTAAAAGATCGATACTTACGAATCGGGGCGCTCTTCGTTCCGGGGGAGGGGGTCGTACGGCATCGTATAATCCATGGGGGGAAAGTAAACCCGGGTGCGCCGAAATAATAAGTCCCCAGATGAGAAGATTTGCCCAGCAGCTTCCATGTGCTCAAAGTAGCACGCGCTCAGCTCAGTTGAACAATCTGCTGTCGGTCAGGACTGACGTCACATGCACACAGACAGGCAAACACACACACCCCCCTGACTGCCTACAGCCATACACCGCTCACTAGGAAGACAGGCTCTGGTGATGCTGCAGCACAAACATTACAGAGCCTAGCACTGGCTGATGGGGTGGGTGGCTGGTTTTGGGAAGCACAAGGTTTGTGCACAGCTGCAGATGGATTTTTTTTTTGTTTTAAGGAAGACGTTAGATCCTTTTAAGACTTTTTTGGAGGAGTTCGAAGACGAAAGAGCCTTGAGGGACTCCAGCTATGGACCTACAGAAAGTATATCGAGAGCCATTTACTTTTACAGACCAAAGTTCTGAGATTCCGACAGTTCTGCAGCCCATGCGCAAAGTCATCGTAGTTGTATTTGTAACAAAAAAGTTGCTGTATGTGATACTTTATTTATTATTTGCAAACTTTGTTGTTAAACAATTGCACAAATACAACTACGGTGACCTAGCGCATGAGCTGCGGAAATTTCGGAAACCTAGGATCCAAGCCCATCTGAGCTAATCACACGTCAACGGTAGAGTAGAACTCTTGAAAGTTTGTCGTCAACTGTTGCAAATAAAAACAAACTTTCAAGAGATCCACTCTACCGTTGAGGTGTGATAATCTCAGACGGGCTTGGATCCTAGGTTTCCGAAATTTCTGCAGCTCATTTGCTAGGTCACCGTAGTTGTATTTGTGAAATTGTTTAACAAAAAAGTTGCAAATTAAAAAATAAAGTATCACATACAGCAACTTTTTTGTTACAAGTGCACAAATAGAACTACGGTGACCTTGAACATGATTTGTAGAACAGTCGGAAATCGGAACCTGTCTGAGCTCAGCACTAGTCAATGGTAGAGTAGATGTCTCGAAAGTTTTAAAGTCAATTTTAACTGTTGCAAATAAAAAATAAAATAAAAAAGTATTACAGCAACAATTGATGATTGCCAAGCTTTCGAGAGATCTACTCTACTATTGATTAGTGATGAGCTCAGACAGGTTTGGATCCAAGGTTCTGAAATTCCGATAATTCTGCAAATCTTGCACAAGGTCATCGTAGTTGTATTAGTGCACTTCCAAAAAAATTTTTGTTGTATGTGATACTTTGTTTTCATTTGCAACAGTTGATGATTGACAAGCTTTCAAGAGACTTTCTCTACCATCGGCTAGTGATGAGCTCAAACGGGTTTGGATCCAGGGTTCTGAAATTCCAACAGTTCTACGACTCTTGAGCAAGGTCACCGTAGTTGTATTAGTGCACCTGTAAAAAGTTGCAAATAAAAACAAAAGTATCACATACAGCAACTTTTTTTTTTACAAGTGCAAAAATACAACTACGGTGACCTTGTGCAAGAGTTACAGAACGGTTGAAAAAGGGGGAAGGGGAGTTTGGGACTTTATATGAAGTATGCGGCCGAAATGAACAACATGAACAGAGAGTGACTCGTGGATAACTGATAATAAAAAAACCCAATCACATAGGGGGTTATTTACTAAAGGCAAATCCACTTTGCACTACAAGTGCAAACTTCAAGTGCAAAGTGCACTTGAAATTGCACTGAAAGTGCACAGTCGCTGTAGATCCGAGGGGGACATGCAAGGAAAATAAAAAAACAGCATTTTAGCTTGCACATGATTGGATGATAAAATCAGCAGAGCTTCCCCTCATTTCAGATCGACCCCTCAGATTTACAGCAACTGCACTTCCAAGTGCACTTTCAGTGCAATTTCAAGTGCACTTCACACTTGTAGTTTGCAATTGTAGTGCAAAGTGGATTTGCCTTTCGTAAATAACCCGCATAGTGTTATGGCATGTACATAGTAACATAACATGAACCAATAGCATGATTAAGAGGTTTATTAAACATGACAATCATATAATAGTAAGTTTAACATAGGTCACATGAAAAGTACATGACATTAACAACATAATAACAGGAAAGAGGGAAACCACCAGATTCAAATTCTGTGCTCATGTATTGTATCAGGTTCATAAATATCTTGGTAGAGGCCGGTAGAAACAACAAAATAGTAGACATGTTGTGGAATATCACTCTTGAATAAAATTGGTATTCTAGGCATCTATAGAGCTCGACGCATTTCATGGATATCTCCAATCTTCAGGAGCAGATGCAATAATCTATGAATGTAACGTACAGTAAATTGGTAAAACTGGCCAATTAGAAAGGGGAAATTGGAAAAAGAGGGGCTTAGGGGATGGGTATAACAAGAATTGGTATAACAACAATGATATAAAAGTATAGCCCGTAGACAACTTACAATTGAGCTGAGATAGTATGTGGCAGCGCAATGGGCCAGGACCAACTGGGAAAGTGGTCATCCTCCTGGGAGCTGAGGCAGTAAATCCCGCGGGCGAGGTGGAAAAACCAAAGTGGAAGAAAGATGGCTGAGGAGCGGTAAGCGTAAAGTGTAAAAATATTCAAAATAGTAGTGTTGGTGAAAAAAGTTAAAAAGTAGAAAGTGTTGGAAACATATTACTAATTAAATGTTAGGGGGTAAATGAGAGGGATCAAAAGATTACATAGTAGTCCATATCAGTGTACTAATAGTAATAAAGTATATGTCTTGTAGACATTCCCTGTCTATAAAAATATGGTGGTGCAGCATGACAATGCAATATTATTAAGGAATATACTGATAACCCAACCAAAAGGTTGATAATGTGAAAAATCCTAATTAAAAAGTACCACAACTGAAGATTACCTTGGTGAAACAAATACTCCCATGTGACCTAGCTGATGCCTGACGTCGTGCGTAAGACGCTAGGTGCGTGACGTCGATGCGCAATAGGAAGGTGCACCCCAACGCCCGCGTCACAAGCGTTGCAGAACTGTCGGAATTGTAACTTTGAAACCAATCCTGTCTGAGCTCATCACTAGTCAATGGTAGAGTAGATGTCTTGAGTAGATCTCTTGAAAGCTGGTCAATCATCAACTGTTGCAAATAAAAACGAAGTGTCACATACAGCAACTTTTTGTTACAAGTGCACAAATACAACCATAGTGATCTTGCATATGAGTTGCAGAACTGTAGGAATCGGAACTTTGGATCCAAACCTATCTGAGCTCATCACTAGTCAATGGTAGAGTAGATGTCTTGAAAGTTTGTCAGTTTTAACTGTTGCAAATAAAAAAATAAAGTATCACATACAGCAACAGTTGATGATTGACGGGCTTTCAAGAGATCTACTCTACCACCGACTAGTGATGAGCTCACATAGGTTCAGAAACCTGGTCTGAACCCACCTGAACGAGCCCGCCAGGAAGCTGTCACTGGGTCAATCGTCTGAGGCCAAGGTATTATCAAATGGGTGTGCATACATGTGGCTGCAGGGCAGGGAATGTCTTCGCCAACTAGGATTAGCTCAATACAGTGACAGCTTCCTGGCAGGCTTGCTCAGATGGATTCGGACTAGGATCAGAACCCATCTGAGCTCATCCCTAGTCTTGACCTATAAAAAAGAATAGATATCTTGAAAGCTTGTCCAGAAAAATAAACTGTTAGGCCCCTTTCACATGGCCATTCTGATCAGATCCACTTTTCAGTCAGTTTTTCAGGTGGATCTGAACAGAAGCTCAATGGAAGCCTATGGGCAGATGAATGGAAATGAATGCACATCGGATTACCTCCATGTCCATCTAGTTCCGAATAAAAGCAGAAAAGGTTTCAGTTCTTTTTCATTTTTTTTGGACCTAAATGTGACCGATTGGAGTTAAAAGATATATATAGAGCAGGGCCCTCTGATTCCGCCTGTATTGAATTGTATTGTAACTGTACTGTTTGCCCTAAAGTGCTGCAAAAACTGTTGGCGCTATATAAATCCTGTATAATAATAATAACAATAATAAAAATAGGGCTGCCCATAGACATAACATGGGTCCGTTAAAGCCCAGTTCCAAGAAACCTAAAAATGCTCCCTTGCTGTGGGTCGGTGCCTGCATGGCAAAGCTTAAGTCAGGGCTTGACTAATTTGCTTTGAATCTAAGAGCCAGCTAAAAAAGTTAGGAGCCAGTTTTTTTTTTAATTTTAACTAACAAAGCTTTATTTTCTGCTCAGAGTATAAAATGGAAGAATAAAATTAAAGCTATAAATTACTTGCACAGTGGTGTAGTGGGTAGCACTCTCGCCTAGCAGTAAGAAGGGTCACTGGTTCATATCCCACGACACTACCTGCTTGGAGTTTGCATGTTCTCCCTGTGCCTGCGTGGGTTTCCTCCGGGTACTCCGGTTTCCTCCCACACTCCAAAGACATGCTGGTAGGTTAATTGGATCCTGTATAAATTGGCCCTAGTATGTATGAATGTGAGTTAGGGACCTTAGATTGTAAGCTCCTTGAGGGTAGGGACTGATGTGAATGTACAATGTATATGTAAAGCGCTGCGTAAATTGACGGCGCTATATAAGTACCTGAAATAAATAAATAAATAAAATAAATAAATTATACTTATGTAACAAACAAATGGCCCCCGCCCCCCACCTATAACTGGCCTTCACAGCAAGGAGTAAATGGAAGGGCAAACACATGAAAGACAAAAACAGAACATTCCATAGCTCAACTCACCAACCAGTCTGCCAACTGACCAAATTAACCTGTCCAACAGTCTGCGTTAAACACAGGGGTTTAGTTAGTGGAGACGCTTATAAATTCAGTAGCTTTAGAACTGCAAGCAATACACAGGGTGCCATGAAGAGGCCTTGCAGCTTATGCATGCGTTTGCAAATGTGTGCTAACTAAACCCCTGTTTTTTAATGTTTACAGACGTTTTTCATTTTAACAAAAAAGAAAATAATAATATTTAAATTTTTTTTTACAAGCGCTTCTAGACACAAACGTGGCTAAACAGACGTTTTTAGACGCCGGTTTCTAGCTGTCAAGTTAAATCATTCAGGAGAGGTTAAACAACGTCCCGTGTAGATGAAGCCTTACAATGCTACTGAATTAGACAGGTAATTTCAAGGGATGTCGCATAGGGTTGCCACCTTATCCCTTTAAACCTGAACACATATTAATTACACAGGTTCTGTGGCTGAATAAGGTGATAATTAAACTCACTTGGTGCCTTATCTGCATTTAATTAGCCTCAGAACCTGTATAATTCATATGTGTTCGGGTTTAAAGGGACGAGGTCGCAACCCTAATGTCGCACAATATTACCGCAAAAGTTAATTTTAGGGCACAAAAATGCAATAAATTACCAGATTTTTTTGGTAAAATACAAAAGCCGAGGTTGCACCGAGTAAATAGATACCCAACATGTCAAATCTTACATTTGTGTGAAATGGAGACAAACTTCAGCATCCTATATTTTCTATAGGCAATGCTTTAAAAGCCCCTTATAGGTCATCAGTTTATCGTTACGGAGGAGGTCTGGTGCTGGAATTATTGCTCTCATTCCGGTGTGCGCGACAATGTGTATCGTACTCGACGTTTTCATACATAGGTGCCCCACTGTGTACGTTTGTACGTGTGTGTATATGTGGGGGGGGGGGATTTATGTGAGAAACCAAGAAACCATGAAATCAGACCGAGACAGAAATACATAATAATAATACAGTTACATCACACTTGTTTAATACTAAAAGTAAAAAGAACAAACGTAGTCAAAACATAGCCGAAGTTCAGTAACCGGAACGGATAGTCAGCCAAGCCAGAAGTCAGGGATCAATGTAGTGGAACAGCAAGCAGGATCTGGAGCCAGAAGGGATGTCAGCAAAGCCAGTCTTTAAACAGGAACACAGGAGATAGTCTCTTGTGATGTTGACCAAGGCGAAGGCAGAGATCCTCTGGGCTGAACGGCTCAAGTAGGCAGGAGTGACGAGCAGGATATCATCAACAGCTGAGTAACTGTGGAGAGATAGGAGCTGGCAATTAGCTGACAGCTGAGCGGCCAGCTCTGAGAAGAGAAGGGCTGAGCCCAGCCCTTACAGCATCCCAGCAACAGTGAATGGGCTGACAAAAGCCCAGGCACAGGACGTAATCTCTGGTCGCCGTGATGACCAGGCACCTTGGATTTGCTGAGCCCTGGCTTAAAGGGGTTGTAAAACTTCTGGATGCATTAAGGTGAAAAAGCTTCTGGCAGTGACCCCCCCCCCTATTTTACTTACCTGTGCCCCTTCATCCCCCTAATTCTCCTTTAAGGGGGTATGGCAGGGGGCGTATCCTATGCCTACATACATTTGCTAGTAGGTGTCCCTCATTCCCATCTCAAACTGTTGAGAATTATGGAAAGGTGCAGTTGATGCTTGCAGTGTGGGTGAATTCCCATTGCAAGAGGGAATTTTTATGATTCCAGGAGTTTAGCTTAAAAGTGATTGTAAAGGATCTTTTTTTTTTTTAAATAACTAACATATCATACTTACCTCCACTGTGCAGCTCATTTTGCACAGAGGGGCCCCGAACATCCTCTTCTGGGGTCCCCCGGCGGCTCTCGTGGTTCCTTCTCACATCAGATAACCTCCTAGGAGAAGCTCTCTCCCGAGGGGGTTACCTTGTGGGCGCTCTCCCGAATTCAGCATTTGCGTCCATAGATACGAATGCTGGACTCGGCCCCGCCTCTCCCCGGTGCCCACGTCATTGGATTTGATTGACAGCAGCGGGAGCCAATGGCTGCACTGCTATCAATCTATCTAATCAGGACATGAGACACCAGCTAGAGCTGGTGTGCTCATTCCCGGGGAGGAAAAGACCTGGTTCAGGTAAGTAAAACGGGGGCTCTGGGGGGCTGCAGCATGAGAGAAGGTTTTTCCCCTTAATGCATAGAATGCATGAATGAGGGTTTATAACCCCTTTAAGCTCCACTTTGTGGACAGAATAGACATGGTTTATTCTACACTACGATAGATCTGG
Source organism: Lithobates clamitans (assembly GCA_037952925.1). Classification (NCBI taxonomy): domain Eukaryota; kingdom Metazoa; phylum Chordata; class Amphibia; order Anura; family Ranidae; genus Lithobates; species Lithobates clamitans. The sequence continues at coordinate 129,362 of JBBGZY010001897.1, forward strand.
TTAACACTACCACCACCCACTCAAATAATAAGACACCACAGATCACTAAAAAGGAACAGCGCCACACCCTCACTCCACTTTCCAATTTAGTTCTTCCCACTTCATGTGGTGAGTGCACTCTGGGGGGCAGCAGTTCCAGTTCACCTGAAATTTACTGTAGATCGCCTCTCTTTATTTCCACTGCGCGGGTCACTATTATATTTTTTTTGCTCCATCTGACTTTTGCTGGCTGAATTCAAGCCAGCAAAAGATTAAGAGCATGTTCTCAATTTTTCGGTCAGAAAAAGTTCCTATCCGAAAATGCGATTGTCTGTGGCAATTCCGAAGCGCAAAATTCCTACGCATGCTCAGAAACAATTCAACGCATGCTTGGAAGCATTGAACTTAATTTTCCCTGCTCGTCGTAGTGTTGTACATCACCGCGTTCTTGACGGTCGTAAGTTCAGCAAACTTTTGCGTGACCGTGTGTATGCAATGCAAACTTGAGCGAAATCCCGTCGGAAAAGCCGTCATATCTTTTTCCGACGAGAAGTCCGATCGTGTGTACGCGGCATTAGAGTTCTCCTCACTGGAACTAAGGGGCCAAGCCCAACTCCTGAAGAACAACCCCAACACCATAATCCCCCTTCCACCAAATGATTTGGACCAGTGCACAAAGCAAAGTCAATAAAGACATGGTATGTATTAGGACAACGTATGTAGGAGGACTTGTTTCATCTCTGAGCACCACCTGAGGCCAGTCACTTCACTGGGTATACGTAAGGGTTTACAACCACTTTGAAGGAGCCATGTGGAAACAAAATTAGCTGAGCAGTGACTACAGCCAATCAGAAGCAGCCACTGTTCGATTCTGACACCGCATGTGCCAATTGTTAAAATACAATAGGTGGCAGTGGAAGGTTCATCCATCCAAGATGTTTAGCATGGATGGGGGGGAGATCTATGGATATTTTTTGCTCTTACCTGTCTTTAGATGTATGACCAGCTTTAGTGTTGGGCCTTACTGGCTGGGAAGGAGAGCCAAGTAACCAAATATTAAATTGGTTAACAAGGAGGATAAATAGAGGTCATTTACCTGATTGGGTAAATGTGGGCAAGTTATGAGAAACTCGAGGGGTGGAACTTAGGGTGAGGCAAAGTTCAGTTGGAGATCTGCAGACGCCCTATACTATTGGACCTGGACGATCTGGACAAAAGTCATAGCCGTTGGTGTGCGTTTTGGGGGTCTTTGAAAGTGGTTAATTTGGTGGCATTGTAAAATGGTCTGGAACCCATCTTAGTTGTGGTGTCCCCCATTCTGTGTGGTCAACTTTTGACAGATATCTTTGGATCAATATGTGTCCGTGGTTAGCTGATCTTCTTTGAGGCAGTGTACTGTGGCTGGGGCCTATTAAAGGTAACCAGTGCTGCAGACAAATGGATGGTATCTTGTATCTATGGTGCCTTCAGAAACATGGATGGTGTCTTGTATCTACGGTGCCACAGACACACAGATGATGTCTTGTATCTATGGCGTCTTCAGAAACATTGATGGTGTCTTTGTATCTATGGTGCCTTCAGACACATGGATGGTGTCTTGTATCTATGGTGCCTTTAAACACATGGATGGTGTCTTGTATCTATGGTTTCTTAAGACACATGGATGGTGTCTTGTATCCATGGTGCTTTCAGAAACATGGATGGTGTCTTTTTCTATGGTGCCTTTAGAAATATGGATGGTGTCTTGTATCTATGGTACCTTCAGATGCATGGATGGGGTCTTGTATCTATGGTGCCTTCAGATGCATGGATGGGGTCTTGTATCTATGGTGCCTTCAGATGCATGGATGGGGTCTTGTATCTATGGTGCCTTAAGACACATGGATGGTGTCTTGTATCTATGGTGCCTTCAGAAACATGGATGGTGTCTTGTATTTATGGTGCCTTCAGATGCATGGATGGGGTCTTGTATCTATGGTACCTTCAGATGCATGGATGGGGTCTTGTATCTATGGTGCCTTCAGATGCATGGATGGTGTCTTGTATCTATGGTGCCTTCAGACACATGGAAAGTGCTATGTATCTATAGTGCTTTCAAGGCACCTGGAACCATATCAGTCTTCTGATATGGTTCCAGGTGCCTTGAAAGCACTATAGATACATAGCACTTTCCATAGCACTTTCCATACCAGTCTTCCATAGATACAAAACACCATCCATGTGTCTGAAGGCACCATAAATACAAAACACCATCCATGTGTCTGAAGGCACCAATGCCTGCTGGCTGGTAATGCCTGGGAATAGTCAAGTCACCCATAGGCTTCAATGGCCCATCCGTTGTCAGAGTTCCCTCCTCTCCCCTGCAGCTGCTGATGGCTGACACAGGGGTGCCAGATCACACGACCAGACTGAGCTGAAAATAGGTAAGTATATTCATTTTTCCATTTTTAAGCTGGCCCCATGCAGACAAGGGGCCCCAGTATTTTAAAATACACTGTATGAATTGTAAAAATATTGTTTGATGCAAATGCCATACCTGTAGGCCTTTATTATCACACCTGAAGCCTGCCCAAGATACTCCCAATATTACCATTCCTATATCCTGACTTATTTTCAGGACAGGACGGAGGTTGGGCAAATGCTTCCAGCCTCGCAGAAGAGAGCACACTTCCTGATTCAAAAGCCACGCATGCGCAGTGCACGCTCCCTCTCCCCATCCCACCAGCGGCTGAGCTCAATGTCTTCTGATCACAAAAAAGAACCTGACAGAGGTCCTATCCTTCACCAACTATGGCAAAAACTGAAAGAAAAAAAAAAAAGAACAGTTTGGCTGAAATTTACATCTGCAGATTAACTAAAAATTAAAATCACTCCGAACATTACCCCTAAACGCCTGAGCAAATGTATACTATAACAGCGATAAACGGTATATTATCACAGCATTGAGGCCAAAATACAATCAACATTTTTTTTTTCTTGTTTTGGATGGAGCTATTTCTGTCTTGTGCCCTCTATTTTGAAATATTTCCATCACTTCCTGTCTTGTGACACCTGTGTAAACAACGAGGGTTGTGGTAATCAGAGACAGGAAAGCATCAACAGCAACAAAAATATTGTCACAGGTTCTAACCCTTCCCCATTCCACCAAAAAAGTGTTTTTTGTCAACTTTCCATTGGAAACTTTTCCTATTACTTCCTGTCCTAACAGGATGTGAAGGGAAATCTTCCCAACTGGGACACATACAGAAATCCTAATACTTCCTCTCTCTATCCAAACACAACAAAGCCCAGGTGGTCAGGTCCCAGAGGGCTGATCACACTGTGTAAGCATGTCCCTACACTGCCCCTGAATAGAATCCCCAAGTCTGTGCTGTGGGCAGAGAAAGTCACAAGGTGCAGCAGGGGCTGATCTGTGTCTGACATTTGTCTACACAACCAAGAACTGCACATTAGCTAGAATTTACATGACTACCGTATATACTCGAGTATAAGCCGAGTTTTTCAGCACATATTTTAGGCTGAAAAAGCCCCCCCCCACGGCTTATACTCAAGTGAGGCTCTCGAGTGAGGGTGCCCATCTGCAGCTGTACCTTTGATTACTAAAACAGCGGGTGTCTCCCGCTGTTTCATGCAGTCTGTTCGGCGGCCGTCCATTGTAACAAAGCCCCGCCTCCTCCTCATCCTCGTCCGTGATAGACGGAACACTAATACAATGCTGGGAAAATCAGTGTTCCATCTATCATGGCTGAGGAGGAGGCGGGGCTTTGTTACAATGGATGGGAGACACCCGCTGTTTTAGTTATCAAAGGTACAGCTGCAGATGGGCACAGTGAGGCTGCAGATGGGCACAGTGAGGCTGCAGATGGGCACAGTGAGGCTGCAAATGGGCACAATGAGGTTGCAGATGGGCAGTGATGATACAAGTGGGCACAGTGAGGCTGCAAATGGGCATGAGGCTGCAAGTGGGCACAGTGAGGCTGCAGATGGGCACAGTGAGGCTGAAGATGGGCACGAGGCTGCAAGTGGGCACAGTAAAGCTGCAGATGGGCACAGTGAGGCTGCAGATGGGCACAATGAGGCTGCAGATGGGCACTGATGATACAGGTGGGCACAGTGAGGCTGCAGATGGGCATTTTTTACCCAGTAGCTGCTGTATTTCCCACCCCAGGCTTATACTCAAGTTAATACGTTTTCCCAGTCTTTTGTGGTAAAATTAGGTGCCTCGGCTTATATTCGGGTCGGCCTATACTCGAGTATATATGGTATATCATCTCTGAGCCAGCATCTCAGTCCTGGAAGTCCCGGAAGTCAATACTGACCCTGAATGATGGCTGAACTAAGATTTTGGCAGCACACATCATGTATTGCAGTGAGTTGCAATGTTTGTTGGCACACGTGCATTCTGGAAGCACGGGGATGCCATTCCCAATTAAAAGACAACCCAACACACTACATGTGTGGGGTTCGCTACTGAAAACTGTTTTACTGTGCGATACCACAATGCAGGTAATAGGAATGAGCCTGAACAAGAGATGTAATCCTGGGCTACTGACCTCTGTCGCTGTATGCACTGTGGAGCAATTCATCCTCAAAGTTCACAGCAGAAGCACTGAAGTCACTCAAGATGTTCTCTTTGCAGTTCAGACTCCTCCCCACTTCTCTCTTCCTGCAGTGACTCAGGAACTCGGCTCCGCCCTTCCAGCACTGACTCAGCAGCTCCCTATCCTCTACAGCAGGGGGTCTCAAACTGGCCGCCCTTCAGCTGTTGCGAAACTACAAGTCCCATCTTTATACCAGTGCAGGGCGGAAGCGACATCAAAATGTCACTTCCGCCCATAGCTCTTATAGAGACATTTTTATTTATTTTTTATTTTTTCAAACAACTTTTTCTTTTTTTTATTGCATTTTAGTGTAAATGTGAGATCTGAGGTCTTTTTGACCCCAGATTTCATATTTAAGAGGTCCTGTCATGTTTTTGTTCTATTACAAGGGAGGTTTACATTTCTTGTAATAGGAATAAAAGTGACGCATTTTTTTTTTTCTTTTAAAGTACAGTGTAAAAAAATAAAATAAAAGGTAAAAAATAAAATACAAAAAAAAAGTTTTTAAACATGCCCCGTCCCGCCGAGCTCGCATGCAGAAGCGAACACATACGTGAGTAGCGCCCGCATATGAAAACGGTGTTCAAACGACACATGTGAGGTATCGCCGCGATCGGGAGAGCGAGAGCAATAATTCTAGCCCTGGATGTCTTCTGTAACTCAAAACATGCAACCTGTAGAACTTTTTAAACATCGCATATGGAGATTTGTCGCCATTCCACGAACGGGCGCAACTTTGAAGTGTGACATGTTGGGTATCAATTTACTCAGCGTAACATTGTCTTTTAGAATATAAAAAAAAAATTGGGCTAACTTTAATGTTGTCTTATTTTTTAATTCAAAAAAGTGTATTTTTTCTAAAAAAAAGTGCGTAAATACGGTGTGACAGAAAGTATTGCAATGGCCACCATTTTTTTCTCTAGTGTGTTGGAAAAAAATATATATATATGTTAGTGATTTTAAGTAATTTTCAAGCAAAAAAAAAAATTATTTTAAATCTGAAAAATAGGCCCGGTCTTAAAGTGGTTAAATACAGGATTTAGAAATCCGACGGACTGTTTACATGTTAAATTATAAAATCAGAGGTGTTCTGTCACATTAGCAAACCTGTGAGATCAACAGGTTTGCCGCTGCTTTTAAAATTGAACATGTAAACAGTCCGTCGGATTTCTAAAAACTCTTTTTTTCCCTTATAGGCTCCGTTTACTGTTAAAAATAAGTGTGAAATGCAAAACTCCGGTGGGTGTAGCAAGATGTCCACTTGCCCCCTTCTCAGTGTATCCTTACTGTGGAGGAGCAGGGGGTGTAGCAAGATGGTGACGACGGAAAGTCACTTCCATCACTGTGGAACCTAAGGGGCCAATCCCCTGCATTGTGTAAAAAGGACGTTTGATCCTGTCTTCTCTGATCCTCTCCGTCTTCCACTGTCCCCAATCTGCTGATAGAACAGAGCCTTAGAGGCACTCTGCACATGCTCAGTTTGGTATGTATGAGATTTTTTTTTTTCTTTTGCATGTTATTAACATGGGGCCAATCAGCACTGTCCAGACAGAGGGTCAGGGGTCATGCAGACAGTCAGAGGAGAATGAAAACTCCTCCTACAAGCTTTAACCAGACACTGATAGAAGTCACAAGACTTGGCAGTTTATATTTACTAAAACAATTGTATTTCCATGTTCTGTGTACTGTGGGAGACCAGATATAGTGAATGCAGGGTCCCGGGTTTAGTAACAGTTTAAAATTGCCATACACTGTTAGATATATTTTTTCTTAACCTGCGGGCTGAATAAGCAAAAAATCTAACCAATTCCTCCATCCAGCTAGATAGACAATTCCTCTGCTCCCCCTTATAGTAGTTACTGAGTTGCTCCGCTCTCCCTGCTTCCTCTCCCAGCAGTAACTGAATTGCTCATCTTTCCCTTCTCCCAGCAGTAATTCAGCAGCTCAGCTCACTCTGCTCCCGACTCCCAGCAGTAACTGTGTTGCTTAGCTCCCTCTGCTTCCTCTCCCAGCAATGAATTGGAAGCTTAGCTTTCCCTGCTCCCCCTCCCAGCAGTAATCGTGTTGCTCAGCTCCCCCTGCTTTCTCTCCCAGCAATGACTTGGAAGCTTAGCTTTCCCTGCTCCCCCTCCCAGCAGTAGTCGTGTTGCTCAGCTCCCCCTGCTTCCTCTCCCAGCAATGAATTGGAAGCTTAGCTTTCCCTGCTCCCCCTCCCAGCAGTAATCGTGTTGCTCAGCTCCCCCTGCTTCCTCTCCCAGCAATGAATTGGAAGCTTAGCTTTCCCTGCTCCCCCTCCCAGCAGTAATCGTGTTGCTCAGCTCCCCCTGCTTCCTCTCCCAGCAATGAATTGGAAGCTTAGCTTTCCCTGCTCCCCCTCCCAGCAGTAATCGTGTTGCTCAGCTCCCCCTGCTTTCTCTCCCAGCAATGACTTGGAAGCTTAGCTTTCCCTGCTCCCCCTCCCAGCAGTAGTCGTGTTGCTCAGCTCCCCCTGCTTCCTCTCCCAGCAATGAATTGGAAGCTTAGCTTTCCCTGCTCCCCCTCCCAGCAGTAATCGTGTTGCTCAGCTCCCCCTGCTTCCTCTCCCAGCAATGAATTGGAAGCTTAGCTTTCCCTGCTCCCCCTCCCAGCAGTAATCGTGTTGCTCAGCTCCCCCTGCTTCTTCTCCCAGCAATAACTCGGAAGCTTAGCTTTCTCTGCACCCCCTCCCAGCAGTAATCGTGTTGCTCAGCTCCCCCTGCTTCTTCTCCCAGCAATAACTCAGAAGCTTAGCTTTCCCTGCACCCCCTCCTAGCAGTAATCATGTTGCTCAGCTCCCCCTGCTTCCTCTCCCAGCAATGACTCAGAAACTTGGCTTTCCCTGCTCCCTCTCCCAGCAGTAGTCGTGTTGCTCAGCTCCCCCTGCTTCCTCTCCCAGCAGTGACTCGGAAGCTTAGCTTTCCCTGCCCCCCCTCCCAGCAGTGACTGGACAGTTCAGGTCTCCTGTTCATCCCTCCAGGATAAAAATCAATGAATTATTTTTAAATATTAATACAAATTGATAAGATTATTTATATCAAGCTGCTCCCTTAAGATATATAAAATAATAGTCACGTCTATGAATTGTCATTATTAATAATGTGAAGGATGTTCGGGTGGGGGGAGGGGGGAGGGTCTGTCTTATTATCATATTACCTCCTGCAGAGCTCACATAATACATAACGGAATATTTGCAGCATCTGCTCTTATCTCCGACGTCCCTCTGTGTGCGCAAACGCCAAGGTTGTCTAAATATGGAAAATAAAGAGCCCGCCGGGCACTTCAAGGTAATTTTGCTGTATAAATAGAGATGAAAGGCCGGGTCATGTCCACAGAGGAGGGCACAGTGACCTGCATTTTCCTTTTCTCTGCACTCTGCTCAATTGAACAATATTGCTGGTCATTCACCCCCAGCCAATAGTCAGAGTGCGCGGCGCGGACCTCATTTATACCTGCGGTGAAAATAAGCTACTGAGCCTTGTTATTACTGACCCCTGATCACCACCCTTAAAGTGGTGTTCCGGCCGAAATTATACTTTTTAAATAAAAATACCCCTATAATACACAAGCTTAATGCATTCTAGTAAAGTTAGTCTGTAAACTAAGGTCTGTTTTGTTAGTTTATAGCAGTAGTTTGTTATTTTATAAACTTACAGCAGGCCGTGGCCATCTTAAGTGTGGGCATCTGAAGCCAGACTGTATTTCTTCCTGGATCTCATCCTTGCAGATCTCGCACATGCTCAGTGCAGCACAAGCAGTGTAATAGGTTTCAGGTCAGGTTTCCATAGCAACGGCAGTGTCAGAGGAAGTTGCCGCCCCTTCCCAGAATGCATTGCAAACAGGAAATGATGCGATGGGCCGCGGCCAGGGAGGAGGAAGTGAAAAATGAATACAGTAGATATACAGTAGGTGCTGAGAAAAAAAATAAAAAAATATCCAATTCGTTTACAGTGCACAGTTTAGTGAGGGATGCTGAAGAGTTGTAAAAGTGGGTGGAGCTCCACTTTAAGCTGTAAAGGTAACGAGACCGGGTTGTACTCATGCAGAGTCGCAGTTGTGCGAATTGCACCCGGTTGCGAGGGGGCGGTTGTGGTACAGCCTCAAATACTTGCATGGGTCACAATCGGCCGACTGACTGTGACATGCCAGGTTTTCATGCTTCCTGGCCACACAAGTACAGTGCCTTGAAAAAGTATTCATACCCCTTGACATTTTCCACATTGTGTCATGTTACAACCAAAAACGTAAATGTATTTTATTGGGATTTTATGTGATAGACCAACACAAAGTGGCACATAATTGTGAAGTGGAAGGAAAATGATAAATGGTTTTCAACATTTTTTTTACAAATAAATATGTGAAAAGTGTGGGGTACATTTGTATTCAGCCCCCCTGAGTCAATACTTTGTAGAACCTCCTTTTTTACGGCTGCAGGTCTTTTTGATTATGTCTCTACCAGCTTTGCACATCTAGAGAGGGACATTTTTGCCCATTCTTCTTTGCAAAATATCTCAAGCTCTGTCAGATTGGATGGAGAGTTGCTGTGAACAGCAATTTTCACGTCTTGCCACAGATCCTCAATTGGATTTAGGTCTGGACTTTGACTGGGCCATTCTAACACATGAATATGCTTGGATTTAAACCATTCCATTGTAGCTCTGGCTGTATGTTTAGGGTCATTGTCCTGCTGGAAGGTGAACCTCCACACTCAAGTCTTTTGCAGACTCTAATGCCGCGTACACACGGTCAGACTTTTCGACCGGACAGGTCCAACTGACTTTCTGACGAACTTGCGAACGAATGGACTTGCCTACACACGATCACACAAAAGTCCGATGGATTCGTACGTGATGACGTACACCGGACTAAAATAAGGAAGTTGATAGCCAGTAGCCAATAGCTGCCCTAGAGTCGGTTTTTGTCCGTCGGACTAGCACACAGACGAGCGGATTTTTCGACCGGACTCGAGTCCGTCGGAAAGATTTGGAGCATGTTTCAAATCTACAGTGCGTCAGATTTTCGACTGGAAAAGTCTGCTGAAAGTCCGATGAAGCCCACACATGATCGGATTGTCCGCCGGACTCGGTCCGTTGGACCAGTCCGGTCAAAAAGTCCGCACGTGTGTACACGGCATAACAGGTTTTCTTCTAAGATTGCCCTGTATTTGGCTCCATCCATCTTCCCATCAACTCTGACCAGCTTCCCTGTCCCTGCTGAGGAAAAGCATCCCCACAACATGATGCTGCCACCACCATGTTTCACGGTGGGGATGGTGTGTTCAGGGTGATGTGTAGTGTTAGTTTTCCACCACACATAGCATTTTGCTTTTAGGCCAAAAAGTTCAATTTTGGTCTTATCTGACCAGAGCACCTTCTTCCACATTAGTGGATATATGTGAATGCGCTGCCCCCTTATTATATCACCACCTGTGTTACTTAACAACTACCAATCATAAATGTTACATGTGCATATATTTTAAATTCAAATCAATAAATCATATGTATAACAAAAAAAGTCCTTCAAATATGTTGCAAAAATCTTGTATCCTTTAAAGTGACTGGCGTGCTCCTATGTTACTTCAATTTTCATATGTGACTGAGTGGGACCCTCCACCATTCAGATTGGCCACTCACCAGATGCTTCACTAGGGGTACGCCTTTGGTTCATTTAGGGATAACCATTCCACTCCGGTACCACTTCTCACCAGTTTACAACTTGTGTTCTAATACTCCTCATAGGAAAGCATAGGAACAGAAGGCGATCATAGCGCAATATGTTTAAACTGTTTATTTTTAAAAGTATGTCAAAGGTTAAAATCACTCACATTTGAAGGTGCCCTTTTGCCGGCACGAAGCTTATCCAGCAGTTACGGACGGGTATCTAATAGCATGGTTCGCCTGATAACTGTAAGCGGCCTCCACGCTCGGCTTGCACTCCAAGCCTCGTTCCCGTTTTCGTCCGGTCACGTGATGCGTAAGATTCTCCCAGCAGCCTCTACGCGTTTCGCATCATCAAATGCGTCATCAGGAAGCTGCCGTTTGATTGGTGCCCTCTCTATTTATGCTCGGGAACGAGGCTTGGAGTGCAAGCCGAGCGTGGAGGCCGCTTACAGTTATCAGGCGAACCATGCTATTAGATACCCGTCCGTAACTGCTGGATAAGCTTCGTGCCGGCAAAAGGGCACCTTCAAATGTGAGTGATTTTAACCTTTGATATACTTTTAAAAATAAACAGTTTAAACATATTGCGCTATGATCGCCTTCTGTTCCTATGCTTTCCTATGAGGAGTATTAGAACACAAGTTGTAAACTGGTGAGAAGTGGTACCGGAGTGGAATGGTTATCCCTAAATGAACCAAAGGCGTACCCCTAGTGAAGCATCTGGTGAGTGGCCAATCTGAATGGTGGAGGGTCCCACTCAGTCACATATGAAAATTGAAGTAACATAGGAGCACGCCAGTCACTTTAAAGGATACAAGATTTTTGCAACATATTTGAAGGACTTTTTTTGTTATACATATGATTTATTGATTTGAATTTAAAATATATGCACATGTAACATTTATGATTGGTAGTTGTTAAGTAACACAGGTGGTGATATAATAAGGGGGCAGCGCATTCACATATATCCACTAATATTTTTACCCATCTAAGTGAGGGGTCTTTTTTTGAGTGCAGCATACCCAATATTTAGTATTTAATATAAGAAATTAAGGTTTGGTTTTGCGCCGGTGACACGCACATAGACCTTCTTCCACATGTTTGCTGTGTCCCCCACATGGCTTCTCACAAACTGCAAACGGGACTTCTTATGACTTTCTTTCAACAATGACTTTCTTCTTGTCACTCTTCCATAAAGTCCAGATTTGTGGAGTGCACGACTAATAGTTGTCCTGTGGACAGATTCTCCCACCTGAGCTGTGGATCTCTGCAGCTCCTCCAGAGTTACCATGGGCCTCTTGGCTTCTTCTCTAATTAACGCTCTCCTTGCCCGGCCTGTCAGTTTAGGTGGACGGCCATGTCTTGGTAGGTTTGCAGTTGTGCCATACTCTTTCCATTTTCAGATGATAGATTGAACAGTGCTCCGTGAGATGTTCAAAGCTTGGGATATTTATTTATAACCTAACCCTGCTTTATACTTCTCCACAACTTTATCCCTGACCTGTCTGGTGTGTTCCTTGGCCTTCATGATGCTGTTTGTTCTCTAATGTTCTCTAACAAACCTCTGAGGGCTTCACAGAACAGCTGTATTTATAATGAGATTAAATTACACACAGGTGGACTCTATTTACTAATTAGGTGACTTCTGAAGGCAATTGGTTCCACTAGATTTTAGTTGGGGGTATCAGAGTAAGGGTGGCTGAATACAAATGCACCCCACATTTTTTTGAGATGTTTTTTGTAAGAAAATTGAAAACCATTTATAATATTCCTTCCACTTCACAATTATGTGCCACTTTGTGTTGATCTATCACATAAAATCCCAATAAAATACATTTATGTTTTTGGTTGTAACATGACAAAAAGTGGAAAATTTCAAGGGGTATGAATACTTTTTCAAGGCTCTGTATGAAGCTCTTAGTGCAGAAGGACTGAACGGTGGCAGGAGAGGTAACAGGCTTTCTAACATGACCGGGTCGTCTCTTCTCATTCTTCTGATATAATAAAGTTTGTTATAATTGACCCGGTTACAGCATGACTCAGAATAGCGGCTTCTTCCAGGCTGACTCATGATCCAGCAATAGTGTGTGAGCCGAGTGCCCGCTGCTGAACTCCGCCATGGAGGAGATTTATAAATAATCATTAATCTAATGTCAGATAAAGGAGGACTCCGGACACACAGCTAAATACAGGTTCATGGGGACTGCATCCAATGCCAGAGGATGCCAAATTCTGTTCTGCCAGTCTGCCAGGGGTGACCCGGGCACCCCTTCTAATATCTATTCTGCCAGTCTTATGATCTGGGCACCTCTTCTAATATCTATTCTGCCAGTCTTATGATCTGGGCACCCCTTCTAATATCTATTCTGCCAGTCTTATGATCTGGGCACCCCTTCCAATATCTATTCTGCCAGTCTTATGATCTGGGCACCCCTTCTAATATCTATTCTGCCAGTCTTATGATCTGGGCACCCCTTCCAATATCTATTCTGCCAGTCTTATGATCTGGGCACCCCTTCTAATATCTATTCTGCCAGTCTTATGATCCAGACACCTCTTCTAATATCTATTCTGCCAGTCTTATGATCCAGACACCCCTTCTATTATCTATTCTGCCAGTCTTATGATCTGGGCACCCCTTCTAATATCTATTCTGCCAGTCTTATGATCCGGGCACCTCTTCTATTATCTATTCTGCCAGTCTTATGATCTGGGCACCTCTTCTAATACCTGTTCTGCCAGTCTTATGATCCAGACACCCCTTCTATTATCTATTCTGTCAGTCTTATGATCTGGGCACCCCTTCTAATATCTATTCTGCCAGTCTTATGATCCAGACACCTCTTCTAATATCTATTGTGCCAGTCTTATGATCCAGACACCTCTTCTAATATCTATTGTGCCAGTCTTATGATCCAGACACCCCTTCTATTATCTATTCTGTCAGTCTTATGATCTGGGCACCTCTTCTAATATCTATTCTGCCAGTCTTATGATCTGGGCACCCCTTCTAATATCTATTCTGCCAGTCTTATGATCCAGACACCTCTTCTAATATCTATTGTGCCAGTCTTATGATCCAGACACCTCTTCTAATATCTATTCTGCCAGTCTTATGATCTGGGCACCCCTTCCAATATCTATTCTGCCAGTCTTATGATCTGGGCACCCCTTCTAATATCTATTCTGCCAGTCTTATGATCTGGGCACCCCTTCCAATATCTATTCTGCCAGTCTTATGATCTGGGCACCCCTTCTAATATCTATTCTGCCAGTCTTATGAACCAGACACCTCTTTTAATATCTATTCTGCCAGTCTTATGATCTGGGCACCTCTTCTATTATCTGTTCTGCCAGTCTTATGATCCAGACATCTCTTCTAATATCTATTCTGCCAGTCTTATGATCTGGGCACCCCTTCTATTATCTATTCTGCCAGTCTTATGATCCAGACACCTCTTCTAATATCTATTCTGCCAGTCTTATGATCCAGACACCCCTTCTAATATCTATTCTGCCAGTCTTATGATCTGGGCACCTCTTCTAATATCTATTCTGCCAGTCTTATGATCTGGGCACCCCTTCTAATATCTATTCTGCCAGTCTTATGATCCAGACACCTCTTCTAATATCTATTCTGCCAGTCTTATGATCCAGACACCTCTTCTATTATCTATTCTGCCAGTCTTATGATCCAGACACCTCTTCTATTATCTATTCTGCCAGTCTTATGATCCAGACACCCCCCTTCTAATATCTATTCTGCCAGTCTTATGATCCAGACACCCCCCTTCTAATATCTATTCTGCCAGTCTTATGATCCAGCCCCCCCCCTTCTAATATCTATTCTGCCAGTCTTATGATCCAGACACCTCTTCTATTATCTATTCTGCCAGTCTTATGATCTGGGCACCCCTTCTAATATCTATTCTGCCAGTCTTATGATCTGGGCACCCCTTCTAATATCTATTCTGCCAGTCTTATGATCCGGGCACCTCTTCTAATATCTATTCTGCCAGTCTTATGATCCAGACACCTCTTCTATTATCTATTCTGCCAGTCTTATGCCAGGCACCCCCCCCCCCCCGTGCTGTTTGCCGGTCAGTCCGGCACTTACCCCATCGTGGCAGGCAGCGTGGTGCAGCGGCTCGGCTCTGAGTCCTCTCCTCCATGGCGGCTCCCAGCTCCTCCCCTCCTCTTAGGCATCCAATAGGATCGCCTGTCCTTTCAGCCAATCAGGTGATGGGTGTCAAAAGCCGTATCCTGATTGGCCAGGAGGAGGATCAGTGTTACAGCAGCGAATATTGATTTGCTGTCGTAACACACCTGGGTGGGCTCGGAGCGCACTCTCTGCAACCCGAGCCCACCCTAGATTGAAGCCTATTAGAGCCTCTGACTCTAATCAGTGCTTAAAAAAAAACCCACCCACCTAGCACCCCGCGCCGGTGTCCTGAAAGGGGCCAGACACATGGATAGGGGGAGGTGACGATGGATGGGGGGGGACGCCCATGTGCCCTTCATGGAGGGGCCGCCTCTGGATCCAGGCACACCTTCTCTGTTCAGCCAGTCTTATGATTCCGGTACCCCCCCCCCCAGACAGAACCTTCTCCTCCTCTGCAGACTACACTGCAATGTAGACCTTTGTGGTCTAGTGACAGGTAAGGAGCTCCATCACCCTGCGGATAAAATCCTCACTCTGCTCTCTTCTACCACTGATCGATGGACAGCACTGTGTAATGCACTGATCGATGGACAGCACTGTGCAATGCACTGATCGATGGACAGCACTGTGCAATGCACTGATCGATGGACAGCACTGTGCAATGCACTGATCGATGGACAGCACTGTGCAATGCACTGATCGATGGACAGCACTGTGTAATGCACTGATCGATGGACAGCACTGTGTAATGCACTGATCGATGGACAGCACTGTGCAATGCACTAATCGATGGACAGCACTGTGCAATGCACTGATCGATGGACAGCACTGTGTAATGCACTGATCGATGGACAGCACTGTGTAATGCACTGATCGATGGACAGCACTGTGCAATGCACTAATCGATGGACAGCACTGTGCAATGCACTGATCGATGGACAGCACTGTGTAATGCACTGATCGATGGACAGCACTGTGCAATGCACTGATCGATGGACAGCACTGTGCAATGCACTGATCGATGGACAGCACTGTGCAATGCACTGATCGATGGACAGCACTGTGCAATGCACTGATCGATGGACAGCACTGTGCAATGCACTGATCGATGGACAGCACTGTGTAATGCACTGATCGATGGACAGCACTGTGTAATGCACTGATCGATGGACAGCACTGTGCAATGCACTGATCGATGGACAGCACTGTGCAATGCACTGATCGATGGACAGCACTGTGCAATGCACTGATTGATGGACAGCACTGTGTAATGCACTGATCGATGGACAGCACTGTGCAATGCACTGATCGATGGACAGCACTGTGCAATGCACTGATCGATGGACAGCACTGTGTAATGCACTGATCGATGGACAGCACTGTGTAATGCACTGATCGATGGACAGCACTGTGCAATGCACTGATCGATGGACAGCACTGTGCAATGCACTGATTGATGGACAGCACTGTGTAATGCACTGATCGATGGACAGCACTGTGCAATGCACTGATCGATGGACAGCACTGTGCAATGCACTGATCGATGGACAGCACTGTGTAATGCACTGATCGATGGACAGCACTGTGTAATGCACTGATCGATGGACAGCACTGTGTAATGCACTGATCGATGGACAGCACTGTGTAATGCACTGATCGATGGACAGCACTGTGTAATGCACTGATCGATGGACAGCACTGTGTAATGCACTGATCGATGGACAGCACTGTGCAATGCACTGATCGATGGACAGCACTGTGTAATGCACTGATCGATGGACAGCACTGTGTAATGCACTGATCGATGGACAGCACTGTGTAATGCACTGATCGATGGACAGCACTGTGCAATGCACTAATCGATGGACAGCACTGTGCAATGCACTGATCGATGGACAGCACTGTGCAATGCACTGATCGATGGACAGCACTGTGTAATGCACTGATCGATGGACAGCACTGTGCAATGCACTGATCGATGGACAGCACTGTGCAATGCACCGATCGATGGACAGCACTGTGCAATGCACCGATCGATGGACAGCACTGTGCAATGCACTGATCGATGGACAGCACTGTGCAATGCACTGATCGATGGACAGCACTGTGCAATGCACTGATCGATGGACAGCACTGTGCAATGCACTGATCGATGGACAGCACTGTGTAATGCACTGATCGATGGACAGCACTGTGCAATGCACTGATCGATGGACAGCACTGTGCAATGCACTGATCGATGGACAGCACTGTGCAATGCACTGATCGATGGACAGCACTGTGTAATGCACTGATCGATGGACAGCACTGTGTAATGCACTGATCGATGGACAGCACTGTGTAATGCACTGATCTGCTGATGACTTCCTGCGCTCTCTGAACCCCCCCGTCCCCCGTCTCTTCAGAGTCCTTCCATTCCATGAGGCTGATATCAAGATTCAGATGCCTAAACACATAATAAAAATACTTAAACTGAAACACTAAAAAGTGATATAACCTTTTACCAATTATTACAATTTCAGAAGTAAAGCGGGTAAGCTAGTAAAACCTGTGCTGTGGGGCAGAGCTGTGTAAATCTCAGAACTGGATGGACAGAAATCCTAATTCTTTGGCGGGTAAAACGTCTCTTCCGCGTATTTAGCTGTTTTCCTGGAGTTCGGCTTCAATGAATCCATAACTGGAATAAATGGCAGTTTGTTTGGAGCTCAGCTTTTAATAATTCACAGGCACATCATAGCAGTGACAGTCTGTGCCTAGAGAATGGCTTCACCTCTTTATCAATATGGATTTCTGTGTATCCGGCTGTACTGAGTAAAGGCCGTAGCTGACGCCTGCTGTGCTCTACCAATATAAAATCCTATCTTCATTTCCACATTGTACTTCAGTTATT
Source organism: Lithobates clamitans (assembly GCA_037952925.1). Taxonomy (NCBI): domain Eukaryota; kingdom Metazoa; phylum Chordata; class Amphibia; order Anura; family Ranidae; genus Lithobates; species Lithobates clamitans. Next base: position 146,669 of record JBBGZY010001897.1, read on the forward strand.
TCTAGAATTCTCCCATCAATCTGAACGAATGTAAACTTACATTGTGAAGATCCCCCCACATCGGCTTCCCTGAATTCTGCGACCCGCAGTCACTACGCCCTGAGAGTAGGCAATGCTGTGTCACACAGAGCCCGCCTTCTGACCTACACAGGAGATGAGAGGAGGAGTTTCAGGAGGCGGAGTCGGTACAGGAATCACTGCATGCAGGCAGCAAGGTACCATGGGACATGTAGTCCTTAGAAATGGAGGAAGAGCTGCAAAGCATGCAGGGGAACACAGGAGGTTGTGGAAAGAGGCAGCCAGCAGACAGGCAGCACATGAAAGTCGACCTTATAATTAACCACTTCAATACCGGGCACTTTCACCCACTTCCTGCCCAGGCCAATTTTTAGCGCCGTCACACTTGACACAATGACAGTTGTGCGCTCATGCAACGCCGTACCCAAATTGAATTTTTATCATTTTTTTTCACACAAATAGAGCTTTATTGTGGTGGTATTTAATCACCGCTGGGTTTTCTATTTTTTGCTAAACAAATAAAAAAAGACAGAAATTTTTTTTAAAAAAAGGTTTCTTTGTGTCTGTTATAAAATTTGGAAATTTTTTTCCTTCACCGATGGGCACTGATGAGACACTAATATGCAGCACTGATAGGCAGCACTGATAGGCAGCACTGATAGGCAGCACTGATAGGTGGCACTGATGGGCACAGTTAGGCAGCACTGATAGGTGGCACTGATGGTCACTGATGAGGAGGTACTGATAGGTGGCACTGATTTGCAGCATTGATGGGCACAGTTAGGCAGCACTGATAGGTGGTACTGCTGGGCACTGATAGGCGGCATTGATGGGCACTGATGAGGAGGGACTGATGGGCACTGATAGATGGCACTGATAGCAGCACTGATGAGGAGGCACTGACAGGCATTACTGATGGGCACTGCCATCCCTGGTGGGCACAGGTTGGCATCCCTGGTGGGCACTTGTGGGCATCCCTAAAGGGCCTGTACTGATATTCAATGCACAGACCCCCCTGTCAGGAAAGCCGCTTGTCAGTGTGAATAGAGGTAAAGCCGATAACTGGCTATTCCTGGTTATGATATAATCCGTTGTGATTGGACACAGCTAATCACACGGTAAAGAGCCTACGTCAGGGGCTCTTCACTAGGATTGGAGAAGCGATGTGTCACAGCGACACACCACATTACCGATTGCCACGCGAGCGGCTTATCCTGCTGGACGTCATATAACGCTCAGTCAGGATAACTGATCCCCACCCGGCCGTCATTCTGCAAGAGGCCGGGCGGGATTTGGTTAATGGGGTTGTAAACCCCAAATTAATTTTTTTTTTCAATAACAAACATGTCTATACTTACCTGCTCTGTGCCATCGTTTTGCACAGAGCAGCCCCGATCCTCTTCTGGGGTCCCCCGCCGGAGCTCCAGGCGGAGGACCCCTCTTCATAGGGTGCCCCCACGGAAAGTCGCTTTCCCTGGATCAAAAACGCACCAAAAAAGCGCATGCAGAAAAGCACCTGGAACACATCCGGACTGCGTTTCTATGGTGTGAAGTGGCCCTTAAATCACAATTTTTAAAGAGTAACTGTCATCTCTGTCCTGCAGCGCATCCTCCTCTGATCCGCTGGTGACTCACCGACACTCTCATTCACTATAATGGGACGGCTTGTGATGCGGCAGTGACACAGCAAGGTGACACAACAAGGTGACCCAACAAGGTGGCACAACAAGGTGAGGGAGGTGGCGGCAGCAGCTGAGTGGATGCCGCTAACAGGAGCTGCCATGATGGATCTGAAATGACAGGTGCTCTTTACATGTAAGGACTCATTCTTGCTGGTAGTTAGAATCTTTAATATTTGCAAACAAAATGAAGGTTTCCTATTTAGAATAATAAACTGTCAGGTTAGTAAAACAGCGATATCAGAACTGATACAATCATACAGTTTGTAGTGTACATAGAGTTGCGAAATATTCCTGAAGGTTTATCTCATGGTTACTGTGACATTGTGTGAATGCATCAATGCATCGCATGTCATCGCAGCTTGTAGAGCTTGGATTCATTGCATGAGTTTACCAAAAATGTAAATATTGCAGAATAGACAGCCTCGTGCTACATAACTAAGCTTCATTTCATGCTGAATAAACTAAATTATAAATGTATCTTAAATAGAAAACTATCTTTAGATAGATTTTTACTCCAAAGGTTTTTTTTTAAATAAATTTGATTAAAAAAAAAAAATAGATTTAAATCCCAAAAATCAGATTTTTTTTTTTTTAAATCATTGATTTTTATCCACCCTGGCTTCCAATCATGTGACCAGTATGACAGCCTATCACGGTGATCATGTGATTGGGCTGTCCTTTTCCACCCCCTGGGTGTAAAGACCTAGTTAACCAGTTGCCGACCAGCCGCCGCAGTTACACTGCGGCAAGTTGGCTTGGCCGTGCGAATCGACATACTGGTAAGTAGGTTTGTGCATTGGCTTTGGCGGGCGCATGCCTAACCCGACTCGATGTTCACCAGCCACCCGCAAACGGGAAAGAGAGCCAGAACGGGGATCTGTCATTGTAAACAAACAGATCCCCGTTCTGACAGGGGAGGAGAGAGAGAGATCGTCTGTTCCTAGTGATCAGCGATCTTTCTCTACTCCCGGGCAACCAACCCCCGCCCCCCCACAGTTAGAAACTCCTCCCTAGGGAACACACTTAACCCCTTGATCGCCCCCTAGTGTTAACCCCTTCCCTGCCAGTGTCATTTATACAGTGACAGTGCATTTTTTATAGCACTGATCAGTGTATGGGTGTCACTGGTCCCCAAAAAGTGTCACTTGGGGTCAGATTTGTCCGCTGCAATGTCGCAGTCCCGCTAAAAATCGCTGCTATTACTAGTAGAAGCAATTAAAAAATAAAAAGTCCCTAAATCTTTCCCATAGTTTGTTATAGTTTCTATAACTTTGGCGCAAACCAATCAATATACGCTTATTGCGATCTTATTTTTTTACCAAAAAATATGTAGCAGAATACATATTGGCCTAAACTGATGAAAAAAATTAGTTTTTATGGGGTTTTTTTTTTCGATGTGTATTATAACAGAAAGTAAAAAATATTATTATTTTTTTTTTTTTTTTCACAATTGTCGCTCTTTTTTTGTTTATAGCGCAAGAAATAAAAACAGCAGAGGTGATCAAATACCGCCAAAAGAAATCTCTATTTGTGGTGGTGGGGGGGACGTCAATTTTGTTTGGGTACAACGTCGCACGACCGCGCAATTGTCAGCTAAAGCGACGCAGTGCCGGATCGCAAAAAATGGCCTGGTCATGAAGGGGGTAAATCCTTCCGGGGGGGCTGAAGTGGTTAACGGGACGCAGGGGCTGGGTGAGAAGTTTAAAGTGACACTAAAAGCCCTTTCACACTGAGCCGCGCCGGGCGACGGCGGAAAAGAGCCGCCATTTTTAGCAGCTCAGCCATCACATCTAAGAATCGGTAAGCTGCAATATAATAAATGTCTACTTTTAGGATCAATACGGCTCTGGTGAAATGTCGATTTTTTTTTTTTTAATGCAAGCCGTGTGAGTATCAGAATTTGACTTGGTATTAGCCTCTTGCAGTCAGCGGTACAGCAAAGCTCAGACTGGGGGAGGGAGAAGCAGGGAGAAGAGGGCCATTTAGGTGTTCTGCAATGGCAAGAAGCATGCCGAAGGAAGGAGAGAGCAGAGTGGCAGAGAGATGAGCTCACCAGTTTGCTGATTCTCCTTTCACTGTCCATTTAGGTCCTGTTAGGTGGAAGCAAGACTGAAGCAGAAAGCATGAGGTCCCCCTTCCTTAACCACAGGCAGGGCTATGCTGGCTGTGTGGCAGAGCTGTGCAAATCCCAGGAGTGGATGGACATAAACACTAATCCTTTGGCAGGCGAAACGGCTCTCCCTTACATGAATATTATCTGTGTATCGGGGGTTGGGTTTTATTTTTTTGAACACTTGGTTCTCTTGTGAACAGACCCCATATATGGCGTCTATATTGTGGGAACGAGGACGTGATTGATTAATAGATCCAGGTGCGGACCGCGTTGTGCGTTGTTGTTGACGTTCTCGAACAACAAAGCTCTGCCAAAATATTCCTTTTTCTCTTCTTTTTGTTCTGGGCACAAGACGTATAAATATAGTCCGATCACCAGATAAGGCTTTTCGGGAAGATGAATGGCGCATTCGCTCGGACTTCGCACTGCGTAACGCCAACATCTGCTTCTCGTCTCCTGCATCATATAAAAATGCGAGTAATCTGAGAAATAATGAGAGCCAAGCTGGCCGAGTCCAGGAAGTCGGTGTTGAGAAATCCAGCAGTCAGGAGGAACTTTCTAATCATGTAAACGTTGGAGGTTCGCGGCGCCCCGGGGAGTCCAGCGCTGGAGTGAGGAAGACGGCAGAGTTCTTCTGAATTGTCTGCAGTAATATCTCCTTCCACCGAAGACCACAGCCTGACAGCCGGGACCCCCTACCACTGACACAACCAGGGTGTTTGTAAAATAGGGTAAACGGATTCCTCCCACCGGCCCTTTAAGAGATCATGTGATCACTCTGATTGGACAAGCTTCTGATTAGACGCGTGCACTGCCGAAAAATGTGTTCGTTTTTGCCTTCATTCATTTTTTTTTTTTTTCGTTTTTTTCAAGTCATTCCTTATGATCGCAATTCGTAAATTCGAAAATTCGGAATTTTGCAAATTTGAAAATTCATAAATTAAAAAATTCGTGAATTCATAATTTTGAAAAATTTGTAAATTCGTAATTTCGAAAATTCGTAAATTTGAAAATTCGTAAATCCGAAAATTCATAAATTCGAAAAATCTGAAAATCCGTAAATTCGTAATTTCGAAAATTCGTAAAAAATCCGAAAATTCGTAAAAAATCTGAAAATTCGTAAAAAATCCGAAAATTCGTAAATTCGAAAATCTGAAAATCCGTAAATTCTTAATTTCGAGAATTCAAAAATTCGTAAATTCAAAAATTTGAAAGATCGAAAATCCGTAAATCCGTAAATTCGTAAATTTGTAAATCTGTAAATTCGTCAATTCGAAAATTCGAAAATTTGAAAATTCGAAAATAAGAAAATAGTTTTCGTTTCATTCATTTTTTTTTTTTTTAGTTTTTTCTAGTCATTCGTTGATCGCAATTCATAAATTCGTAATTTTGTAAATTCAAAAATTCATAAAAAATTTGTAAATTCATAATTTCAAAAAATTTGTCATTTCGAAAATTCGTAAATTTGAAAATTCGTAAATCCGTAAATTCGAAAATCTGAAAATCCGTAAATTCTTAATTTCGAGAACTCGAAAATTCGTAAATTCGAAAATTCGAAAATAAGAAAATAGTTTTCGTTTCGGTAATTTTTTTTTTTTTTTGTTTTTTCAGGTCATTCGTTATGATCGCAGTTCGTAAATTCGAAAATTCGTAATTTTGTAATTTCATAAATTCATAAATTCAAGAATTCGGAAATCCGAAAATTCGTAAATTCTTAAGTTTGAAAATTCATAAATTTGTAAATTCGAAAATCCGTAAATCCGTAATTCTCGTAAATCTGTAAATTTGAAAGTTTGAAAATTTGAAAATTAGAGAATTCGAAAATAAAAAAACCTGAAAATTCTGAATAATAACTAACTAATAAATTATAGGTATTGGAATTTCCTTTCAAGTTTGGCTGTTAGTGAACATAACGAATACGAATTTATCCGAAGTTACGAATTATCCAAAATAACGAATGCCGCATCTAAACAAATAGAGCGGAACGAATTAATAATTAATAATAATAATTATTATTATTGTTAATTATTATTAATGCGTTACGTTCCATTTGTTTAGATGCGGCATTCGTTATTTTGGATAATTCGTAACTTCGGATAAATTCGTATTCGTTATGTTCACTAACAGGCCAAACTTGAAAGGAAATTCCAATACCTATAATTTATTAGTTATTATTTCAGATTTTCGAATTCTCATGTTTTTGGATCTTTGAATTTTGCATTTCAAATTTACGAATTTTCAAATTTACGCATCTTCGGATTTACGAATTCTCAAGTATTCAATATTACCAATTATCAGAAAAATTCGTAAAACGGGTTTTCATTAATTCGGATGTTTCCAAATTAACGAATTTGTCGAAATTTGTTAAAAAAACAATTCGGAACGAAACGAATTGCACATGTCTACTTCTGATCATAGCTAGATGACCGACAGTGCGGTCACAGTGCTGGGGGTGCTGATTGAGTGTGCTCTCAGCCCAACGCAGCAATGCCACCCAAAGACATCTGAGTGACAGCACGGTATAAACCATATCCACTTGACCTCTGAAAGATTTACCCCCACCCCTCCTGACCAGGCCATTTTTTTGCGATACGTCGCTGCGTTACTTTAACTGACAATTGCGCGGCCGTGCGACGCTGTACCAAAAAAAAAGTATGTCATTTTTTTCCCCCCACAAATTGAGCTTTTTTTTGGTGGTATTTGATCACCTCTGCCGTTTTTTTATTTTTCGTGCTATAAACAAAAAAAGATCGACCATTTAAAAAAAAACTAATTTTTTTTACTTTCTGCTATAAAACACATCCAATAAAAAAAATATAAAAAATCCAATTTCTTCATCAGTTTAGGCCAATATGTATTCTGCTACATGTTTTTGGTAAAAAAAAAAATCCCAAAAAGCGTATATTGATTGGTTTGCGCAAAAGTCATAGCGTCTACAAACTATGGGATATTTACTGGAATTTTTACTTTTTTTTTTTTATACTAGTAATGGCGGCAATCAGCGACTTATAGCGGAACTGCGATATTGCGGCGGACAGTCTGACACTTTTTTTGGGACCAGTGGCACTAATACAGTGATCGGTGCTAAAAATATGCACTATCACTGTACTAAAGACACTGGCTAGGAAGGGGTTAAACATCTAGGGCGATCAAAGGGTTAACCGTGTGCCTAGCCAGTGTTTATGTGTACTGTATATTGTGCTTTTACTAGGGGAAGTGGTCGGTTATATCCCCTGCTTTGCAGGGAAAAAGAAATTCAGCACTTCCCCGCTGATAGGACAGGCCTCTTGTCTTGTTTACATAAGAAGAACCCTATCCCGTGTGTTTTTTGGACGATCAATGGGTGCTGGTGGTGATCTATTGGCCGGCACCTGCTGATCGACATAAGCTGTGTTTAATCACAACACAGTTGGGCTGCCGGCGGCGCGCACACGGGTCCCCTACCCAGAGGTGACGGATCACCTGCTAGGTGCGTGATCTGGCGCAGCAGGGCCACCTTGCCAGCGTATATCTAGGTTATACGGTCGGCAAGTGGATATGCTTATATGTGGTAGACCAGTGGTGGGGTTTACACCATGCGGTCACCCATATACGTTTGGCCAGCATCCAGTGTTGGGCTGGGAGCACACTCAGTCAGCACCCCCAGGACTGTGATTGCTTGACTTAAAGGAAATAAACATGCAACAGAGATCACATAATCTTAGCTATGTGCCTTAAAGGGTTAGTTCGCGTTTGCCAAAAAACTGCCTATGCAGGTAAGGGGCACTTATAGATAAAACCACACTCTGCAGCTTTGACCAAAGCTGAATAATGCCCTTGTTATCAGTGTAGGCCATTTACATACCTCATGAAATCTAGCCAACAAAAACCCCAGAGAATACATTATCCCATCCTGCCTTGTTGCTTGGACGTTGCTAAGACACCCCCAGCTATTAGTGCTCACCCCCATCACCACAGGGGTGAGCTCTCAAATGTGTGGTTCACCATCTCTTCCATTACAGCTCTGCTGAGCTCTGAGCTACTGCAACAAGGGAAAGGGGGCACATGTGAGGGGGTCTGAATTAGAGAAAAAGGACACTTTTTTGATGGTGGAGCAACAATGGCTGGGAGCGACTTCGCAACATCCTAACAACAAGGCAGGGTGGGGATGGAATCTCTGGGAGTTTTTCCTCTAGGTTTTGGGAGGTGCGTAAATGGACTACACCTACAGCAATGACAATATTCAACTTTAGTCAATGCTGCACAGTTTGGTTTTATCTGTAGACATGCTACAATAGATGATCAAAGACTGGAGACATGCTACATAAGATAGCCAAAGACTGGAGACATGCTACATAAGATACCCAAAGACTGAAGACATGCTACAGAAGATGGCCAAAGACTGGAGACATGCTACAGACAATGGCCAAAGATTGGAGACATGCTACAAGAGATGATCAAAGACTGGAGACATACTACATAAGATGGCCAAAGACTGGAGACATGCCACAGAAGATGACCAAAGACTGGAGACATGCCACAGAAGATGGCCAAAGACTGGAGACATGCCACAGAAGATGGCCAAAGACTGGAGGCATGCTACAGAACATGGTAAGATACTTTAGACATGTTTCAAGAGATGGTCAGAAAGTGCAGACATTCTGCAAGAGATAGTAAAAGACATAAGACATGCTAGAGAAGATGGCCAAAGACTGCGAGCATGATAAAGGAGACGTCAGAGACTGCAGACATGCCACAAGAGATGGTCAAAGACTGGAGACATGCTACAGAAGATGGCCAAAGACTGCGAGCATGATAAAGGAGACGTCAGAGACTGCGGACATGCCACAAGAGATGGACAAAGACTGGAGACATGCTACAGAAGATGGCCAAAGACTGGAGACATGCTACAGACAGTGGCCAAAGACTGGAGACATACTACAGACAATGGCCCAAGACTGGAGACATGCTACAGAAGATGGCCAAAGACTGGAGACATGCTACAGAAGATGGCCAAAGATTGCGAGCATGATAAAGGAGACGTCAGAGACTGCAGACATACCACAAGAGATGGTCAAAGACTGGAGACACGCTACAGGAGATAGTCAGATAGTCAAACGTGCAGATATTCTACAAGAGGTGTTGAAAGACTGGAGACATGGCACAGGAAAAGGTCGAAGACTGCACAAGCTATAGGAGATGGTCAGAGACTATAGACATGTTTCAAGAGATGGTCAAAGACTGCAGAGATGCTGCAAGAGATGGTCAAAGACTGGAGACATGCTATTGGAGATGGTCAGAGACTGTGGTCATGTTTCAAGAGATGGTCATAGACTGTACACATGCTACAAGAGATAGTCAAAGACTAGAGGCATGCTACAGAAGAAGGTTTAGAAACTGTAGACAAGCAACAGGAGATGGCCAACGACTGCAGACATGCCACAAGAGATGTCAAAGACCAGAGACATGCTACAGAAGTTGGGACATATGGTCTGGGACAGAGACAATGGACATGTTTCAAGAGATGGTCAAAAACTGCAGAGATGCTACAAGATTTGGTCAAAGACTACAGACACGCTACAGAAGATGGCCAGCTGCAGGCATGCTACATGAGGAGGTCAGAAAGTGCAGATATTCTACAAGAGATAATGAAAGACTGCAGACATGCTAGAGGAGATAGTCAAAGACTGCACAAGCTAAAGGAGAATGTCAGAGACTATAGATATTTTTCAAGAGATGGTCAGGGACTGTGGACATGCTACAAGAGATGATTAAAGACTGTAGACATGCAACAGGAGATGGTCATGGACTATGGAAATGTTTCAAAAGGTGGTCAAAGGATGGAGACATTCTACAAGAGATGGTCAGAGACTATGGACATGTTTCAAGAGATGGCTAAAGACTGCAGACATGATACAGGAAATGGTCAGAGACTGAGTATGTGTTTCAGTCATAGACTGGAGAAAGTATGTATAAGAATGCTTAGAGGCCATCACTACTAAAGGCCCCTTAAAAATGCCTTGTGCCGTATTAAGGCCTGGTTCACACCTATGCGTTTATTAGTGCTTTTTGCAGAAATGCACTACGGTCCATTTAACATGTTTTTTATATTATGGGACACATTCACATCTATGCTTTTTTTTTAGATGCTGCGTTTTGGGGAAAGGTCATGGACTTTTTTAGGCACAAAATGATGTGTTTTTGGTTTGATAGACTTCAGTGGAGAAGCTGCAGAAACGCATGTAGCGCTCAAAAACACTCAAGCTCAAGTAAAGCAAATGGAACCTTTGGCTCCACCCAGTGGTGGCCTGTCCCTTAGGGGTGCATGGGCGCCACCTCCCAATCCATGCGTCCGGCCCTCTGATCTACATGCCGGGCGCATGGGTTCCAACTGGGGTTTTTTTCTTTTTTTTAAGCACCTGATTAAAGCCAGAGGCTCTATTAGGCTTCAAAAAAGGGTGGGCTCGGGGCCACCCAGTTGTGTGACAATAGTGAATGAATATTCGCTATTGTAACACTGATTTTCCTCCTGGCCATTCAGGAAGCGGGTCGTGAGACCCCTCACCCGATTGGCCGAAAGGAGATCCGATCGGATGAGACGCAGGGGAAGCGAGGAAGCAGCTAGAGAGAAGCGACGACGCCCGCTGCCCGGAGCCCTGCCACCGAGATGGGGTAAGTGTGGTTGGTGTTTGCCGTCCATGACCCGCCCGACCGGGGGGTGGAAGAGGGTGGATCGTTTGCCGCCCCCCTTCAAGAAAAAAAAAAAACATCAGCCGCCACTGGCTCCACCATAGGCATGTAGTCTGTGCTATGCAACAATTTTATTTCCGGGTGGAGTCCTCCTTTACGATAAACTCTCTGACATTTTTTTATGCAACATAAGCCGCAAAGCCTTTCTGTCATTTGCATCTGCACTGGGTTGACCTTGTAAAATGAAAACCCGCGCTCCGTGCCCAGTCACAATGTAATTATTATGGAGGCTTCTCCGGTGCTGAATCTGGCCGTCTGTGAAGCTGCAGACCGAAGTGACTCGGAGAGGCGAGGAAATGAGAATCTCTTCCCACAGCCGACTCTATAATTATATGTCAGGGTGATGTACTGCCGCTGATTGTCATACAATAGGCAGCGGGCACAGCTCAGCGTAATGTCACAACATGTTATATGTAATTATAGGATGGGAGAACACGGCTTGTGACTAATGTTTAGAAGCGATGGGCGGAAAGTGGTGTGTGAGGCTTCTTTTATTGGAGAAAAGTGATGTCTCTCACGGTAACCAATCAGATAATGGAAAATGGCAAAAGCAGGAATATGATTGGTCTATTTGTATCATTAGTGTTACAAATATTATTTAAAAAGCAACCATGTAAGTATTTCTAAACCCAAGTACAAAGGTGTCATATGCTGCAGATTACCAGGCCTCAGAGGTGACGACTGCATTTGTTTCCTTTTTTGCAGGTGTCCAGCAGAGTTCTCCCCTACATTTAGGAGTGTCCAGCAGAGTTCCCCCCCCCCCCCCAATCCACCAATCAATGTGTGCCCAGCAGAGTCCCCCCTTACATCCAGGGATTCCCATTCGAGTTCCCCTTTACATCTAGGAGTGTCCAGTCCAGCAGAGTCCCCCCTTTACATCCAGGAATTCCCATCAGAGTTCCTTTTTACATCTAGGAGTGTCCAGCAGAGTCCCCCCCCCCTTGCATCCAAGAGTACCCATCAGAGTATCCCCCCACCACCACATCTAGGAGTGTCCAGCAGAGTCCCCCTTTACATCAAGGAGTTCTCAAGATCAAGGTCCACAAGATATAGCGGGATCAAGGTCCACAAGATATAGCGGATTCTAGGTCCACAAGATATATCGGATGCTAGGTCCACAAGATATATCGGATGCTAGGTCCACAAGATATATCGGATGTTAGGTCCACATGATATATCGGATGCTAGGTCCACAAGATATATCGGATGCTAGGTCCACAAGATATATCGGATGCTAGGTCCACAAGATATATCAGATGCTAGGTCCACAAGATATATCGGATGCTAGGTCCACATGATATATCGGATGCTAGGTCCACAAGATATATCAGATGTTAGGTCCACAAGATATAGCGGATGCTAGGTCCACAAGATATATCGGATGCTAGGTCCACAAGATATATCTGATGCTAGGTCCACAAGATATAGCAGATGCTAGGTCCACAAGAAATAGCGGATGCTAGGTCCACAAGATATATCGGATGCTAGGTTCACAAGATATATCGGATGCTAGGTCCACATGATATAGCGGATGCTAGGTCCACAAGATATATCAGATGCTAGGTCCACAAGATATATCTGGTGCTTAGGTCCACAAGATATATTCAATGCTAGGTCCACAAGATATATCCGATGCTATGTCCACATTATATATCCAATACTAGATCCACAAGATGTATCCAATGCTAAGGCCACAAGATATATTAGATGCTAGGCCCACATGATATATCCAATGCCAGGTCCACACGATATGTCTGATGCTAGGTCCACACAATATGTCTGATTTTAGGTCCACAGGATATATCTGATGCTAGGTCCACACAATATATCCGATGCTAGGTCCACACGATATATCCGATGCTAGGTCCACACGATATATCCGATGCTAGGTCCACACGATATATCCGATGCTAGGTCCACACGATATATCCGATGCTAGGTCCACACGATATATCCGATGCTAGGTCCACACGATATATCCGATGCTAGGTCCACATGATATATCCAATGCTAGGTCCACACTATATATCCGATGTTAGGTCCACACAATATATCCGATGCTAGGTCCACACAATATATCCGATGCTAGGTCCACACAATATATCCGATGCTAGGTCCACTTTAAGAGAGAGCTTTACCCCAAGACATCTATGGGAGCCGTGGGCCGTACTAGTTATTCTGGTTATGACGCGTCTGCTCAGCGCAGAAAACCCTTGGATTCAACACAAGTTTAAATTAGCCAGAACGACTTCACATGACGGTGCTTCAAGCCAATTATCTGTAAGTGATAATTAACGTCAACTTCTATCCATAACCTGCACACAGCAACATGTTCCTAATTGCCGGGATCTGGCTCTGCGTGCGTGAGAAATGCCTCCTCTCCATCGCTCTTGTGCAATTCCCCGCCTGTTAAGTGAAAGTAGGGCAACAACGAGGTGCCAGTGACTTCGCTCCCCGTCTGGAGAGAACGGAGAAAAGAAAATTTAACGAGCCAATAAAGACGAGCGCCTAAGAATAGGTTTAAATTGTGTCGGCTGTTTTCTGCTGTTATAAGGACAAGCGCACCTTTTATAATAAACAAAAAAAAAATGAAAGGCTGCTCCCTCTTCCAGGCTGACATCATAGCTAATAGAACGGCTTCTATAAAGTTAAAGCCTTCTGTGTTGTCTGGGAACGCATAGATAAACAGAAGAGATGCAGAATGAAGGCATGCTGGTTTCTATTAGCTACAAAAGTCCATGTGACCTCATTTGAGAAGGCTTTTAGGCTTTGTTCACCCACATAAGGATGCACAGGTGTTCAATGCATCCCCATGCAGGCAGTCCCATTGATGTCAATTGGGACGCAGCAGCTGCATGAACACAGCCGCTGCTCCCAATTTGACAGCTGTGCAGGTGCACCAGCACGGATGTCAGACTGGGAGCAGTGGTTGTGTCTGTGCAACCGCTGCTTCCCAATTAGAGACGAGAGGACACTGCACACCACCAGACCTCTACGATTAATCCGTGATGGGTGGGACGAAACGCGCCAACACATGCCCAGGCTGTGTCTGTGCAACTGCTGCTTCCCAATTAGAGATGAGAGGACGCTGCGCACCACCAGACCTCTACGATTAATTCGTGATGGGTGGGGCAAAACGTGCCAGCACATGCCCTGGCTGTGTCTGTGCAACTGCTGCTTCCCAATTAGAGAAAAGAAGACGTCGAACACCACCAGACTTCTACAATTAATCCCCGGTGGGCAGGGCAAAACGCATCAGAACATAGTATGGCTGTGTTTGTGCAAACGCTGCTTCCCAATTAGAGACGAGAGGACGCTGCACACCACCAGACCTCTACGATTAAGCCGTGATGGGTGGGGCGAAACGCGCCAGCACATGCCCTGGGTGTGTCTGTGCAACTGCTGCTTCCCAATCAGAGACAAGAAGACGCCGCACACCACCAAACCTCTACAATTAATCCCCCTGGTGGGCAGGGAGTAATGCGTCACAACGTGGCTTTGGAGGAGTCACAGGCTGAGGCCATTCACATCTCTCTCCACCAGATGAGCTGGCAGTGTGCGGCATCTTCTTGTCTCTATATGTTCTAATGCTGTCTGGATTAAGCACTTGACAGCGTGCATCCATTTAGTACTGTGAGACACCGGACTTGCATGCTACTAGAACCCCTAGAGCAGCACTAAAACATATTGCATATGGCATTGTGTGCTACTTTCCTATTGACATCAATGGAACTACCTACATTGGAATGCAGGGAACACCTGTGCATCTCCGTGTGGGCAAACATGGCCTTCGAACGGGTGTACGCTTAAGTACACTTGTGTGACTGAAGCCTTATTAGAGAAATACTAAGGCTGATTTACTATGGGTCAGTTCACAAGGGTGGCAAAGGGGCAGTAAAAAGAAGCGATCTGCGGTTTTCCCACCCCCTTCGACTACCCATCTAAATCCTAACATTGCGAGTGCAATGGTGTAAGACACAATCCATGACTGCAATGCTTAACTTTGCAACCACGGCACATTTAAATCAGCTTGCAGAGTTTGACAGACGGCAGGTCATACACAGAGGCAGAAGGAGGCGAAGGGGTTAATGTACAGGTGATATACAGTGGGAGGATGGAGAGGAAGGGGCTACTATGCAGGCTATATCTGGGGTGACGTTTATAAACTGCACTCTGGAAATAGATGTCTACCTCCCTGCTGTTTTTTTTTTTTTACACTATGGCAGTAGGAAGGCGGCTAACCACTTGACCTCTGGAAGATTTATCCCCCTTCATGACCAGGCCATTTTTTGCTATACGGCACTGCGTTACTTTAATTGCCAATTGCATGGTCATGCAATGCTGTACACAAATGTAGCACTGCCCCTTTGGGGGTTGCTTAGAATTGCATGTTCATCTGTGCCACTTTGACCCTGTAAGCTTTCCAGCCCTCCTGACACTCTAGGTTCAGACATGTTGTTGGTACCTTTTAAATAACACACAAACACAATGCAGATCGTTTAGCTCTTTCTGATTTTACTTGTACAAAGGGAGAGACTTGTAACAGGCTAATAGTCAGCTAAGTCTTGGGTAACAGCCAAAACTCAGTTGAAAAGGTTCCCTGAGGCAATTATATAACAACTTGGAATTTACAGATGTAAATATCAATGTACATTGGAAAAACACAATAAAGGAATTAATATGTAAGGAAAATTACAAGTTGTGGTATATGCTATCACTGCTAAAAGGAAACCCCAGGATTGCCTATTATACCTTTAGCCCAGGTTCACACTATAACGTGCAGGGCTGGACTGGGACAAAAATTTGGCCCTGGACTTCCTCATGACCGACCCACTTTAATTTTGAGTGTCCCCAACAGCGTCCCCCTTACATCAGAGTGTCCCCAACAGCATCCCCCTTACATCAGAGTGTCCCCAACAGCGTCCCCCTTACATCAGAGTGTCCCCAACAGCGTCCCCCTTACATCAGAGTGTCCCCAACAGCGTCCCCCTTACATCAGAGTGTCCCCAACAGCGTCCCCCTTACATCAGAGTGTCCCCAACAGCGTCCCCCTTACATCAGAGGGTCCCCAACAGCGTCCCCCTTACATCAGAGGGTCCCCAACAGCGTCCCCTTTACATCAGAGTGTCCCCAACAGCATCCCCCTTACATCAGAGTGTCCCCAACAGCGTCCCCCTTACATCAGAGTGTCCCCAACAGAGTCCCCCTTACATCAGAGTGTCCCCAACAGCGTCCCCCATACATCAGAGTGTCCCCAACAGCATCCCCCTTACATCAGAGTGTCCCCAACAGCGTCCCCCTTACATCAGAGTGTCCCCAACAGCGTCCCCCTTACATCAGAGTGTCCCCAACAGCGTCCCCCTTACATCAGAGTGTCCCCAACAGCGTCCCCCTTACATCAGAGTGTCCCCAACAGCGTCCTCCTTACATCAGAGTGTCCCCAACAGCATCCCCCTTACATCAGAGTGTCCCCAATAGCGTCCCCCTTACATCAGAGTGTCCCCAACAGCGTCCCCCTTACATCAGTGTCCCCAACAGCGTCCCTCTTACATCAGAGTGTCCCCAACAGCATCCCCCTTTCCTCAGAGTGTCCCCAACAGCTTCCCCCTTACATCAGAGTGTCCCCAACAGCTTCCCCCTTACATCAGAGTGTCCCCAACAGCTTCCCCCTTCACATCAGAGTCCCCATCAGAGAGTCCCCACCAGCAGCCTCCTTCACATCAGTGTGTCCTCCCTCTCCTCCCCCTCCCACATGTACTCACAGTTTTGAAGGCAACTTCTTGTTCCACTCTCCAGTCATGTGATAACAAGTGATAGGGGAGAGAGGAAGGAAAGTCTGCCAGCTGTCTATCTCCCCCTGCAGGATGGAGGGAGCATAACGCCTAATGCTCTCTCCAGCATATGACGGAAGCTGCTCCTCCTGACAGGAGTGAAATTGCGATCACTCACTGTCAAAGAGGAGCGACTCCAGGACTGCACCTGACCAGCCCACTGAGCCATCGGCCCACCGGGAATCTCCCGGTAGTCCCGATGGCCAGTACATGCCTGATAACGTGCTGCAGGTCGCACAGGAGCGCCGTGCGTCCCTGTTCCCCGTTTCAGGGACGAATCAGGGCCGATTCTATGCCTGAATTCGGCCCTGAAACTGAGCCAAAGACGCACAGCGTTTTTGTGCAGTGCGCTCCGCAGCCGTCCCGGAGGTATGTGAACCGGCTCCATAGGGAGCCAGTCACATTCTCCTACTATGCGAATTAGATGCAGGGAAACGCACATCTAATTCGCATAGGTGTGAACCCGGGCTTAGTCCTAATGAGAGACTGGGTATTCTAGATCTTAGGAGTATGTCCCTTTAAATAGCAACAGTGGATAACAGTGTCCAGGATGCAAGGCCTTGCAATGATCTTCACCGGCAAGTTAGAGCTCATAAAACCAGAATCCTGAGTGTAGCACAGTGATGTGTAATCAAAGCAAATAGTTGTGCCTGGCTAATTGTAATCCTCAGAGTAATTCCAGGTGTAAGGTGTCTGTATACAGTGTTCTGTGAACTAGGATAAAGCAGAGATTGTATTAGCTGACATTTTCCACCTATTTTGAGGCTGGACTATTGTGTCATGTGATGTTCTTTAATGTATCTAGTTACCTTCCTTTCGATTTAAATAAAGAATGAAAAAAAAAGGTAAACATTTTGGTTTATGTGAAGGAGTAAAAGCAAAACCATGCAATGCATAGCAAAGGTAACAATAGATGCAAGTCTATACTGTGCCATGCAATCCAATTCAAACACTGCAAACCCCACTCATCAAAAAAGGCTTCACAAACCCCCATGTACACCAACCTTAAAGGGGTTGTAAACCCTCATGTTTTTTCACCTTACTACATCCTATGCATTAAGGTGAAAAAAACACCTGGCAGTGGCCGGCCCCCCAGCCTTCCGTTTTATTTACCTGAGCCCTGGAACTTGACCCGATGGGGACGCGCTGTCTCTCTGCACGGGGTTCTGGCTCTTAATTGGATATATTGATAGCAGCACAGCCATTGGCTCCTACTGCTGTCAATCAAATCCAATGACGCGGGCGCTGGGGGGGCAGGGTCGAGTCATACATGCTGGACTGGGGAGCGTGCCCGCAAGGTAACCCCCTCGGGAGATTGCTTCTACTAGGGGGGTTATCTGATGTGAGGAGGAGCCATGAGAGTTGTGTCTGTGCAACCGCTGCTTCCCAATTAGAGACGAGAGGACGCTGCACACCACCAGACTTCTACGATAAATCCATGATGGGTGGGGCGAAACGCACCAGCACTTGCCCTGGCTGTGTCTGTGCAACCGCTGCTTCCCAATTAGAGACGAGAGGACGCTGCACACCACCAGACTTCTACGATAAATCTGTGATGGGTGGGGCGAAACGCGCCAGCACTTGCCCTGGCTGTGTCTGTGAAAATGTGCTTCCCAATTAGAGACAAGAAGACGTTGAACACCACCAGACATCTACAATCAATCCCCGGTGGGCAGGGCAAAACGCATCAGAACATGGTTTGGCTGTGTCTGTGCAACCGCTGCTTCCCAATTAGAGACGAGAAGACGCTGCACACCACCACACCTCTACGATTAATCTGTGATGGGTGGGGCGAAACGCGCCAGCACATGCCCTGGCTGAGTCTGTGTCTGTGCAACCGCTGCTTCCCAATCAGAGACAAGAAGACGTCGCACACCACCAAACCTCTACAATTAATCCCCCTGGTGGGCAGGGCGTAATGCGTCACAACATGGCTTAGGAGGAGTCACAGGCTGAGGCCATTCACATCTCTATCCACCAAATGAGCTGGCAGTGTGCGGCATCTTCTTGTCTCTATATGTTCTAATGCTGTCTGGATTAAGCACTTGACAGCGTGCATCCATTTAATACTGGGAGACACCAGACTTGCATGCTACTAGAACCCCTAGAGCAGCACTAAAACATATTGCATATGGCATTGTGTGCTACTTTCCTATTGACATCAATGGGACTACCTGCATGGGAATGCATGGAACACCTGTGCATCTCCGTGTGGGCAAACATGGCCTTCAAAGGGGTGTACGCTTAAGTACACCTGTGTGACTGAAGCCTAATTAGAGAAATACTAAGGCTGACTTACACGGCTGCACAGATCGGGAAATCTCTCACTACCTGTGATTAGCGCTGCGGAGTGTCAGCTTCCTGGCGGGTGCGAACATGCCTGAGCTCCACCTTAGTAGTGATCCTGTGTTTCTGCTAAGCAGGAACGCGGATCTCTGCCTTCCCATAGAACACGCATACCTCCCAACATTTTGAGATGGGAATGAGGGACACCTACTAGCAAATGTATGTAGGCATAGGACACACCCCCTGCCACACCCTCTTAAAGGAAAATTAACCAAAAAAAAGGTTAATTAAATCCACAAGTGCTTTTTTTACCACTACTATTCCTTTATATTGGCTTTTAAAATGTACAAATGCACCAATTTATAATCTGGATGAAAGGTTTAGCACTGGAATTGAAAGATAAAAAGTGCATTTTATATACATCTATATAGATCAGACCAAAATGAGGGAGAAATGAGGGACAGAGGGACATTGCTCCAAATCAGGGACAGTCCCTCGAAATCAGGGACAGTTGGGAGCTATGCACCTCCCCCACACAGTTGGTAAGCACATTTTAGGAACACAACCCTTTGATCGCCCGCTGATGTTAATCCCTTCCCAGCCAGTGTCATTAGTACAGTGACAGTGTATATTTTTAGCACTGATCACTGTATTGGTGTCACTAGTCCTCAAAAAAGTGTCACTTAGTGTCTGATTTGTCCGCCGCAATGTTGCAGTCCCGCTATAAGTCGCTGATCACCGCCATTACCAGTAAAAAAACAAACAAAAAAAATTCAATAAACCAATCAATATACGCTTATTGGGATTTTTTTTTTACCAAAAATATGTAGCAGAATACACAATGGCCTAAATTGATGAGGAATTTTTTTTTTTTTTTTAACTTTTTTTTTTTTTTATTGAATATGTTTTATAGAAAAAAGTAAAAAAAAATATTTTTTTTTTTTCAAAATTGTTGCACTTTTTTTGCTAATAGCACAAAAAATTAAAAATCGCAGAGGTGATCAAATACCACCAAAAGAAAGCTCTATTTGTGTGAAAAAAAGGACATAAATGTTATTTAGGTACAGCGTTGCTCATTAAACTAATGCAGTGCTCTATCACAAAAAAAATGGCCTGGTCATGAAGGGACCTGTCATCCGCCTGCTCAGCGGGGGGGGGGGGGGGGGGGGTCAACGCAGCGATTTCCCACTAAGCAAGCAGATTGCGTTATGCGGAGGCGCCCGTGTGAAAGGGGCCTCAGTGTTGATGGGGGAATCCCTCCCATGGAGCCATTGTGGTCGGGAGAACACAAAGTGATTATTGCTAGTGGCTGTAGCCATCAGCCTGCCCATACATGGTTCGAATCTCCGCCGTTCCCCGTTGAATGGGCCAAGATTCCAACCATCTATAGCTGGCTTTACCTGTGAGATCTTGTAGTTTTGTCATAGTGCACTAGATGAAGCACATGACATCCTCCAACTCCTGTCGCACATGCGCCATATGCAAGAACACTCATTTCCTTTTATTATTATTACTATTTAAGGTACTTATATATCGCTATCAATTTACGCAGGGCTTTACATATACATTGTACATTCACATCAGTTTCTATTCTTAAGGAGCTTACAATCTAAGGTCCCTAACTCACATTCATATACTAGGGTCAATTTTTTTTTTTTTTTAGACAGAAGCCAATTAACCTACCAGCATGTCTTTGGAGTGTGGGAGGAAACTGGAGTACCCGGAGGAAACCCAGGCAGGCATAGGGGAAGCATGCAAACTCCAGGCAGGTAGTGTTGTGGTTGGGATCTTTTAGATTGTAAGCTCTAATGAGCAGGACCCTCTGAGTCCTCCAGGGCCATCTTTAAGGCAGGGGGCCCAAAGCAGCTGCCTCATACTTGCCAACTATCCCAGTTTAAATTCCCTCGTCCCTTGAAGTTTTAGTCCTGTGCTGTGTCCCGATATCTCAGTGTGAAGTGCTGCTACTAATTGTGCCCAGCTCTCCCCTATTGTTGTGTACAGATGACTCACCTGAAGACCCTGTGTTTACATGTAAATAACCGTCATTCATATGTAAATCGCTGCATCCAACGGCATAGATATGTAAATAAAGGCGGCATTCATATGTATATCATGCCCCCTGCAGTGAGGAGATGATGTGCTGTAACCTCTAGCAACCAATCAGTGAGCAGTATTACTGTACAGTAATCTTTTGCAACCAATCAACAAGCAGAAATCATATGCTGTAACCTCTAGCAACTAATCAGTGAGCAGTAATGTGTGCTGTAACCTCTAGCAACCATTTAGTAAGCAGTAATGATACACTGTAACCTCTGGCAACCAATCGCAATCGCTGCCTGAACTGATACAGTAAACTGATTTTAAATCTTGTCTTAAGTGCTATTTATTATATGTCTCAGAGCAGGTGGAGAGCAAAATTGTATGGGGGGGGGCCAAGAAAACGTTTGCCCAGGGCTAAATCAATATTAAAGACGGCCCTGGATTCCTCCTTTATTGAATTGTATTGTAACTGTACTGTTTGCCCTAACATTGTAAAGCGCTGCGCAAACTGTTGGCACAATATAAATCCTGTATAATAATAATAATAATAATAATAAAAATTTGCTGGTAAAATAAAAACTTCCCTGACCTCTCGGAAGAAGGGTTAGTACATCACGATTTTCAGATATACACCACGGGTTTGTGAACTTTCCAAGAGACTAAATAATATAGACTGATTTTGGTTATGTTTACCAAAGAAATTGGAGCAGAATACATTTTGGCCTAAATTTATGAAGAAAGATTATTTATTTGCAAAAAAATGTAACACAAACAAAGAAAACGCATTTTGTTTTCAAATTTTTGTCCTTTTTTTCCCGTTTATTTCACAAAAAAAAAAAAAAACCCCAGTGGTGATTAAATACCACCAAAAAAAAAATCTTGATTTTAGTGAAAAAAAAAATGATAAAAATTTCATATGGATACAGTGTTGCATGACCGCGCAATTGTCATTTAAAGTGTGACGGCGCTGAAAGCTGAAAATTGGCCTGGGCAGGAAGGGGGGTAAAAGTGCCCGGTATTGAAATGGTTAAGGGAGCAAATAAGAGAAGTTCAGTGTTAAGGTTTACATGTACTTTAAAATTGCATGTAATTGCTATCCTTTATCCAGTGCGTTCCTTCTTTATTTTGATCACACGACAGATTCTGTCATTCCGTTTCCTGCGGAATGTTCATTGAGGATTCTGTTAATTGAGTATACACTTCCAGGAAGGATAATTGCGGGTGAATCTTCCCTTCAGCAAAACAAATCCAACAAAAGACCCTTTAAGGATGATGTGGATCCCAGATCCCAGGTCACCATTTACTGGCCTTTTGTTGTTCCCCACCAGCAGTATTATTTACACAAATGAGGATTCTTTTTTACTCTAAAGTTACAGTGGCCCATTGATTCCTCATCATTAGGAATATCATCACATTAGTCATCTTGGGGCCCCCGTTGTATGTGTCTGTCAATGTCCTCCTAATAGAATGCCACAAGAGAGGAACGCATTAATGATTCATTACTTAAGTCGAGCCAGAAATGTCCTGAAGGACTTGAACGTATCCTTAGCTATCCCTATCTGGAAGGAGCCGCTATTATTGACTTTCAAGATGTTCTTATTATAATGAGGAGCTGGCCGTTAAGGAACAATGGTAGTAAACAAGCAGACTGAGGCAACTAGGGAAATGCTGATCCTACCAAACACTTTTAAGTTCAACTCCTGTTTAGAGACTACCCTAGTGCTCTTCTCCATCTTTCATGGAACCCCTCCATGCAGTGCATGGAAACCCTAACAGTGAACCTGTTTTGTTATATCTGTTGAATAAGTACGAAGAATTTACCTTGACTGCTGAGGCGCAATGGGCCTAGGTCCCAATTAACGTAACACAATGGGATCAAATCCCCCACCACCCTTGCCCTTTACCCCATTAAATAAGACACTCACAACCCTTAGGTTGGAAAGGGCAAGGCCACAGCTTTAATAAATTCCAACACATAACATGTGAACATATTTAACCAGTGCCAGTCACAGTCGTACTGTGAGCATTCAACCAAAGCGAGAAGTGGGGCCTTGTCCTTGCCATAAGTGCTGGACAGACAGCCTACTTCCAATTCTCCATCAAGGGCATAGCCCATTACAGCAACTTTAACTGCAGGCAAGGTCAAGAAAACCGCAGCAAGCTGTGACATACCATAACAGAGGAAAAAGGGGACGGGAGGGTGGGCAGCTCTTCCAACCGACTCTTCCGAAAGACCCAGAATTCCCTGGGGCACACGTTCCCTGAGCTCAAGCCCATCCCATCCCCCATGTTTCAAATAATCGTTCCCCTTGTCCAGCACCTAGCCATGCCCCCATCAATCAAGGCTCTCTCTCCCTAGGGAGGGGGCTCAAGAGGCCTTCATTTGATCCTGCCAGAAAGCAAGTGGGGCCCTGTGGTCTGAAGACCTTTTTCCATAGAACTTTCTTGCCAATTTTTTTTTTTTTTTTTTACAAGGTAGGTCTCCAGATCTTTCCTCAAACCTCCCCAATCGCTCAGATTAGGACCAGCAGGCAGATAGCTAAGTACGAGGGACGTTCAAGTCAAATCGGTTCAAATTTGGATTCTGTCCAAATAGCCAACTTGTCAAAATCTCCACTACGCTTCCGGTGACTCTCCAGCAGCAGATTTCGACAAGTTGGCTCTACTGGCCAATGTGCGCGCGTTCACCCAACAGAAACCCTCGTCAGCTGTTGGAGAACACGTTTTCAAAAAAGGTTAGTGACGTACCTTGCACATGAACACTGTGGTGATTGGTAGATCTGAGGAAAACTTGTTCAGTTCTCCAATAGCTGCCGGGAGTTTCTGTTATTCTGTTGGGTGCACGCGCGCGCATGGCCAGTAGAGCCAACTTGTAGAAATCTGCTCCTGGAGAGTCACTGGATATGACGTAGTTGGAGATTTTGACGAGTTGGCTATTTGGACAGAACACCGGGACTTTTGAGTTTATATAATAAAAGAACAAATTTCAAGGAGTGTAAACTGCATTTATTTTTTTGACATACTCCCCTGCTACAACGATACACTTATCCCAA
The DNA here is from genome assembly GCA_037952925.1 of Lithobates clamitans. Taxonomy (NCBI): domain Eukaryota; kingdom Metazoa; phylum Chordata; class Amphibia; order Anura; family Ranidae; genus Lithobates; species Lithobates clamitans. The sequence goes on from JBBGZY010001897.1 coordinate 170,421, forward strand.
CGTTTAACTAATGCCTGGAAAGCTTTTGCAAAGAAAAATTTGTCAGTATGCCTGAATAATCCTAGGACAGCCTGCTTCATTTTGTCATCAATGCTGACATCCAAGGAACTCTTTTTTTTTTTGCAATTTCACAACAGGTTATGCGTCGATTATCCAGGATGAGGCATTCCACGTGCTGAATGCTCACAGGAATGATTGCTGCAGGGCTGGGAACCACCACTGCCGGCATCGTCACCGATGGACGTACAGCCATCTTGGAAACGTTTACGCCATTCAAATGTCTTACTGCAGCTGAGTGTTTCATCACTGTACTGTGCTTGAAGTCTTCTGTAGATATCCACGGGTTTTACCCCTTTATTCACAGGAAACTGCATCACCACATGTTTTTCCATGCACACACTAATACTATTGTCTGCCATCTTGATTAACAACAGTCTCCGGACTGGTCCACAACATGTGCGCCACCTATCAGGACACACTTGCCACTTACTACTGCGTGTAACCAGGGCTGGTGCAAGGTTTTTTTGAAACCCTAGGCGAAACCTCATTTTGCCGCCCCCCCTGGCTCCACCCCTGATCCCACCCCTTTTCCCTGCCCATGTATACCCCACCAATTTAAAGAAGCGCCTGAATGCAGCCCACCAGCGCCCATCAAATGCAGCCTCACTAGCGCCCATAAATGCATCCTCACCAGTGCCCATCAATGCAGCCTCACCAACGCCCATCAATTGCAACCTCACCAGCGCCCATCAAATGCAGCCTCACCAGAGCCCATCAAATGCAGACTCACCAGCGCCCATCACATGCAGCCTCACCAGCACCCATAAAATGCAGCCTACCAGCGCCCATCAAATGTAGCCTCACCAGCGCCCATCAAATGCAGCCTCACCAGCGTCCATCACATGTAGCCCCACCAGAGCCCATCAAATGTAGCCTCACCAGCGCCCATCAATGCAGCCTCACCAGCGCCCATCAAATGCAGCCTCACCAGCGCCCATCAAATGCAGCCTCACGAGTGCCCATCAAATGCAGCCTCACCAGTGCCCATCAAATGCAGCCTACAAGCACCCATAAAATGTAGCCTACCAGTGCCTATAAAATGCAGCCTCACCAAAGCCCATCAAATCTAGCCTCACCAGCATCCATCAATTGCAGCCTACCAGTGCCCATCAATGAATGTTTGCTTGCTTCCATTCATTCACATGCAGCCTCACCAGTGCCCATGAAATGCAGCCTCACCAGCACCCATCAAATGTAGCCTCAGCATCTATTTCAGGTACTATCCAAACATTAGCATTTTCCTCTCTAGGAGCTGTAAAATAAAAAAAAAAACAATAAGGCAACCAGAACCTCACACAAATGAAACACATAAAATCATAAAGAAAAACAGGAGAAAATAAATATTCAAAAATAAAACTCTTGCCGTGTAATACATCTCATCCCTACAGAAGTATATGTTACCCGAAATCTGCCTTCCACCTGCTGTCACACCCTGCATAGTGATACATGGCCTTCTCACGTCTGAAGTAGCCTGGTAAGTACAAGTTGGGAGGGAGCTACCCCAGGAGAGTCCAGCCACTCTTGCCATATATTTTAACATTTCTGAGGGGTGTTTGTGTGAAGGTATGTATTTCTTTCACGTATTAGAATATGATTTACCTGTTGTATACATTGCCTGCAGTTCGGGGTGTGTGGAGATAACCAGAATCTCGCTATCAGCTTCCTAGCTAAATACAGCAGTCTAGTAGTGCTACACAAGTGCATGGGGGGTATAGGTCTTCCATCAATCCACCTAAAATACACGTAACAGGGTTATAGTCAAGTTGAACCTGATAAATGTTGTTAATTATTTTGACCACGTCTTGCCAGTATCTCACCAGTTTAGGGCATTTATTTAGCAATTATTAATGAGGTCCTCGTAGCCACGTAGCCCTTTATTGGTTTACTCTTCAGTCCCTTCAAGTACAGGCAGGGCCGGTACTAACACTAGGCAAACTAGGCAGCCGCCTAGGCTGCACTGCTGCCTAGGGCGCCCGGCCACTGGTGTTCCTACTCTCTTCTCTCTACATCAAGCAACTAAGTCTCAGCATCAGCAGGCAGCTGCCGCTCCGTTCTCACATAGTGTCAGAGGTGCAGCGGATGACTGTATCTGTGTCCTGACTCCCAAAGGAATAGAAGCAAGCAAACATTAATTGATGGGCGCTGGTAGGCTGCATTGATGGGTGCTGGTAGGCTGCATTGATCTACGCTGGTAGGCTGCATTTGATGGGCGCTGGTAGGCTGCATTGATGGGTGCTGGTAGGCTGCATTGATGGGCGCTGGTAGGCTGCATTAATGGGTGCTGGTGAGGCCACATTGATGGGTGCTGGTAGGCTGCATTGATGGGCGCTGGTAGGCTGCATTGATGGGCGCTGGTAGGCTGCATTTGATGGGTGCTGGTAGGCTGAATTAATTGGTGCTGGTAGGCTGCATTGATGGGTGCTGGTAGGCTGCATTGATGGGCGCTGGTAGGCTGCATTGATGGGCGCTGGTAGGCTGCATTTGATGGGCGCTGGTAGGCTGCATTAATGGGTGCTGGTGAGGCTGCATTGATGGGTGCTGGTAGGCTGCATTGATGGGTGCTGGTAGGCTGCATTGATGGGCGCTGGTAGGCTGCATTGATGGGCGCTGGTAGGCTGCATTGATGGGCGCTGGTAGGCTGCATTTGATGGGTGCTGGTAGGCTGAATTAATTGGTGCTGGTAGGCTGCATTTATGGGTGCTGGTAGGCTGCATTGATGGGCGCTGGTAGGCTGCATTTGATGGGCACTGGCGAGGCTGCATTTGATGGGCACTGGCGAGGCTGCATTTAATGGGCGCTGGTGGGCTGCACTGATCTACACTGGTAGGCTGCATTTAATGGGCGCTGGTAGGCTGCATTAATGGGTGATGGTAGGCTGCATTAATGGGCGCTGGTAGGCTGCATTAATGGGGGCTGGTAGGCTGCAATAATGGGCGCTGGTAGGCTGCATTAATGGGGGCTGGTAGGCTGCATTTGATGGGTGCTGTAGGCTGCATTGATGGGCGTTGGTAGGCTGCATTGATGGGCGCTGATAGGCTGCATTGATGGGCGCTGGTAGGCTGCATTGATGGGCGCTGGTAGGCTGCATTGATGGGCGCTGGTGGGCTGCATTTAAAGGGCGCTTCATTAAAAAAGTAGGGTTTACATGGGCAGGGCAAAGGGGGGGTGGAGCCAGGGGACAGCAAAATGAGGTTTCGCCTAAGGTGTCAAAAATCCTTGCACCAGCCCTGAGTACAGGCAGTAAGGTAAGGACTGTTAGTAATTTCTCTTGCAACAATACCTATTGGTCGGAGCAGGCATGGGCAGTCTGAAACTTTCCAGGAGCACAAGAATTACTCTTCGATCTGGCTCTGCATGTCAAAGATTTTAGTTTCCCCCAAAAAATGTGTACCTTCATGGTGCTTTGGAATGGATCTGTGGCAGAACTTTGGTGGTTCTATACACAATTAAGCATGAATCTGCTACATTTCCTGCTACATGTTGGTGTTGGGTCACGTGAATCTGCCTTTAGTTAGCTAGGGGAGGAATGCATATAATATCTAGAGATTCAAACTTTAGTTAGCACTTACAGGTTCTCCAGGGCAGATCTAGGATGGGATGCCATGAAGGATAAACATTTGTAAATGTAGTAGAAGGAGACGAGGAGCGAGGCTTAGAAGGCACGTCATTCGTCTCCTAGGAAGTCCATCTATTCTGACTGTCCATTTAGCACACAGATCAATAACCCTTACTTAAACCCCATTCCCTGTTCAGTGATTAGAGAACTCCGACGTTTGTGTAATAGAAGTTCCTTTTGTTACATCTGAAAAGAGCCCTAGTGTAAATGAAGAACAGGAAACAGTGACTGTCCTATTCACACCCATCAAATTAATAGATTTTTCTAGTGAAGAGTCTGAAAGAAACTGCTGACCAGCTGAAAGGCTAAAACCTTCCCAGATATAAGCGGCTTGCTTTCTATGCCGCCCGAGGTTAACCTGGGTAATAAATGAATGGGCGTTCTCTGACCTCCTCCATCACCTTCCAACCGGGCCAAACTCAAGGCAAGATCTAATTGGTATTGTCAATCAACTGCCGCCTTTCGTTCTTTCAACCTCTGCTCAGTTCACAAGCATGGTTGCTGAGATTATACACTCACCGGCCACTTTATTAGTTACACCTGTTATATTGATTGGTAACACAAATTTCTAACCAGCCAATCACATGGCAGCAACTCGATGCATTTAGGCATCTAGACGTGGTGAAGAGGACTTGCTGATGTTCAAACCGAGCATTGGAGTGGGGGAAGGAAAGGGATTTAAGTGTCTTTGAATGTGGCATGGTTGTTGGTGCCAGACGGGCTGGTCTGAGTATTTCAAAAACTGCTGATCTACTGGGATTTCCACGCATCAACCATCTCTCGGGTGTACAGAGAATGGACCAAAAAAGAGAAAATATCCAGTGAGCGGCAGTTGTGTGGGCGAAAATGTCTTGATGTTAGAGGAGAATGGGCAGACTGGTTGCAGATGATAGATAGGCAACAGTAGCTCAAATAAGCACTCGTTACAGCCAGGGTATGCAGAATATCATCTCTGAACACACAACACATCGAACCTTGAAGCAGATGGGCTACTGCAGCAGAAGACCACACCGGGTGCCACTCCTGTCAGCTAAGAACAGGAAACTGAGGCTACAATTGGCACAGGCTAACCTTTATTGGACAATAGAAGATTGGAAAAAACGTTGCCTGGTCTGATGAGTCTCAATTTCAGCTGCAACATTCAGATGGTAAGGTCAGAATTTGGTGTAAACAACATGAAAGCATGGATCCATCCTGCCTTGTACCACCGGTTCAGGCTGGTGGTGGTGGTGTAATGGTGGGGGGGATGTTTTCTTGGCACACTTTGGGCCCCTTAGTACCAATTGAGCATCTTTTAAACACCACGGCCTACCTGAGTATTGTTGCTGAACATGTCCATCCCTTTATGACTACAGTGTCCTCATCTTCTGATGGCTCCTTCCAGCAGGATAATGCACCATGTCACAAAGCTCCAATCATCTCACCACTGGACAATGAGGTCCCTGTACTCCAATGGTCTCCACACTCACCAGATCTCAATCCAATAGAGCACCTTTGGGTGAGATGTGAGGTGGTGGAACGGGAGACAAATCTGCAGCAACTGTGTGATGCTATCATGTCACTATGGACCAAAATCTCTGAGGAATGTTTCCAACACCTTGTTGAATCTCTGCCACGTAGAATGAAGGCAGTTCTGAAGGCAAAAGGGGGTCCAACCCAGTACTAGAAAGGTGTACCTAATAAAGTGTCTGGTGAGTGTACAGTACATGTGTTCATATTCTTTCTTACCACCTGTGATTTTTTTTTTCTTGCCACCTCCATGATTATGCCCCTGGGGCGGGGTGAAATGTGAGAGGAGCGAGTTGAGGCTGCTTTTATCTGTTCATTAAATGACCAGGAATGGAGTGTGACTGCCAGATTATCTCCTCATCTCTGCACTGTGCCTTGGGTCAGGACGACCCCCACTTCCACCCTGCACCCTCACAGCTCCTTCCACCTTTACAGGATTATGATCGAGAGGGATTAGAACACCTGTCAGGTTTTTATTGCTACCTCTGCCCCCGTTGTGGAGATTCATCCTCTCTATTTGTCCTGTTTACAGTTATCATCAAAAGTGTAAGGAAAAGACAATCCAACGTTTTGAGTTGACACCAGAAAAGGAATAGAGAGGAAATCTTCCAATGGGGACATGAGTTCTGGTGACAGCTCGGGATTCTCTCACTTTGGGGAGATTTCCTCTCAATGGTTGTGTCTATGGGACAGGAAGTGAAGAGAAATCTCCCCAACGGGACACAGATGGCAATACAAACTGAAAGGGGTTATAACCCTCCCTTAGTCCAAAATGGAAAAAAAAATGTTTGCCTACAGTTCTACTTTAGGGATGAATGGCACTTGTGTGTACATTTACCCAATGCCAAAGTGTGAACAGAGCATATAAATGTATTATATTAATCACAAAAACTGTAAGTGTCTGAATTTGACTTGGTGTTGGCCTTTTGAAGTCACTGCACAGCTGAGCTCAGACTGGAAGAGAAACAGTACAAGGAGCCAATCAGTTGTACTCTACAAGGAGCCAATCAGTTGTACTCTACAAGGAGCCAATCAGTTGTAATTGTACTTTACAAGGAGCCATTCAGTTGTACTCTACAAGGAGCCAATCAGTTGTAATTGTACTCTACAAGGAGCTAATCAGTTGTAATTGTGCTCTACAAGGAGCCAATCAGTTGTAATTGTGCTCTACAAGGAGCCAGTCAGTTGTAATTGTATTCTACAAGGAGCCAATCGGTTGTACCGTACAAGGAGCCAATCAGTTGTACTCTACAAGGAGCCAATCAGTTGTACTTGTACTCTACAAGAAGCCAATCAGTTGTACTGTAAAAGGAGCCAATCAGTTGTACTGTACAAGGAGCCAATAAGTTGTACTCTACAAGGAGCCAATCAGTTGTACTCTACAAGGAGCCAATCAGTTGTACTCTACAAGGAGCCAATCAGTTGTACTCTACAAGGAGCCAATCAGTTGTACTCTACAAGGAGCCAATCAGTTGTACTCTACAAGGAGCCAATCAGTTGTACTCTACAAGGAGCCAATCAGTTGTACTCTACAAGAAGCCAATCAGTTGTACTCTACAAGGAGCCAATCAGTTGTACTTGTACTCTACAAGAAGCCAATCAGTTGTACTTTACAAGGAGCCAATCAGTTGTAATTGTACTCTACAAGGAGCCAGTCAGTTGTAATTGTACTCTACAAGGAGCCAATCGGTTGTACCGTACAAGGAGCCAATCAGTTGTACTCTACAAGGAGTCAATCAGTTGTACTTGTACTCTACAAGAAGCCAATCAGTTGTACTGTACAAGGAGCCAATCAGTTGTACTCTACAAGAAGCAAATCAGTTGTACTGTACAAGAAGCCAAGCAGTTGTACTGTACAAGAAGCCAAGCAGTTGTACTGTACAAGAAGCCAAGCAGTTGTACTCTACAAGGAGCCAATCAGTTGTACTGTACAAGGAGCCAATCAGTTGTACTGTACAAGAAGCCAATCAGTTGTACTCTACAAGGAGCCAATCAGTTGTACTTGTACTCTACAAGAAGCCAATCAGTTGTACTGTACAAGGAGCCAAGCAGTTGTACTGTACAAGGAGCCAAGCAGTTGTACTGTACAAGGAGCCAAGCAGTTGTACTGTACAAGGAGCCAATCAGTTGTACTGTACAAGGAGCCAATCAGTTGTACTGTACGAGGAGCCGATCAGTTGCACTGTAGTGTTCATCTGCTAACAACAAACATGCTGATAGGAGTTTAGAGCAGAGTGAAAGAGAGATGAGCTCATCAGTGTGCTGCTTCTCCTTTCACGGCCCTATCACAGGCTGGGGATGGGGAGAAAACCTATTAGGAGGACCCTGCCCAGAGAGGTGAGTAGGTATGATATATATATATTTTTTTTAATGACCCCAAAGTTTTTTACTTTGACGCCAGCACAGGAAAATGAGGTCTCCTACCTTGTTGGAGAGGAATCCCAAGACTGGATGGACAGGCCTACAAATACTTTGGCAGATAAAGCTCCCAGATCTGTATTTAATAAAATTAGCTAGTTGCCTGGAGCTCAACTTTAAAGCACTGAAAAATGTATATAGCCTCCCAGACAAAAAAAAAGGTTGCTTTGAATAAGTTCAACTAATTCCATGTAAAAGACAGAACATGCCATTATTAGAGCAGGGTACAAGGGTAGCCAGCTTTAAAAGCCACAAAGATATTGGATTATTTGTCTCTAAATATCGTCAGACCAATTAAAATGTATCATAACACTAAATAACATCCTCCTCTGATTGCCTAATGGCCCTGTCAGTGTTTAGAGCTGGCCTCCTCCTCGTAATGCCACTGGAAGGGAGCGATTCCCCGAAGTCACTCCCTACTTAACTGTCCTAATGACCGAACAGCAGTCACATATTTCCGTGTTGCCTTATTAATGAGCTCTAATGCTCTAATCAATTCTGCAGAGTTCAAAGCTTTTAAGACGCCATCTTTGCGTGTTTGTTGTTGGGGGAAGAAAGCCTATATTGCCAGGACACCATAGATCCATGTAATAGGCCAAGAATTTATTTAACGCTGAATGCCAGGTGGGGTTTTTATTGCATAGATACAATGGTCTAGCTTGGACAGATGTTAGTATATATATTCCATAACTGTAGGACCGCTGAGAAAGATGAGAGTCACTGTAGTATTTGGCATTACTACGGGGATCACTGGTGTCTTCTGTTATTGTGCATTTAGTTTAGTTCCAAATTCATTTTTTAACGAATTCTGACAAATTCATTAATTCCAAAATTTCCAAATTTCCTTATTTTTCGAATTTCTGAATTTCCAAATTTTCGAATTTCTGAAAATTCTAAATTTTGGAAATGCGGAAATCCAGAATTCGGAAACTAGAAAATTTCGGAAATTGGAGAATTAGAGATTTCAGAAATTCAGAAATTGGATAATTTTGGAAATTCAAAAATTAGAAATCCCAAACTTCCGAATTTCCAAATTTCCAAATTTCCAAGATTTTCCAATTTCTGAATTTCGAATTTTCCAATTTACGAAATTTCTAGTTTACGAATTTCTGAGTTTCCATGATTTAGAATTTTCGGAAATTCGAAAATTCGGAAATTCTAAATTTCGGAAATTCTAAATTTCGGAAATTCAAAATTTCGGAAATTGAAAAATTTCGAAATTCTGAAATTTGAAAATCCGAAAATAAGTATGAAAATCTGAAAATTCAAAAGAATGAAAATCCAAAAATTCGAAAATCTGAAATAATAACTAACTAATAATAACTAATAAATTATAGGTATTGGAATTTCCTTTCAAATTTGGCTGTTAGCGAACGTAACGAGTACAAATTTATCCGAAGTTACGAAAAATCTGAAATAACGAATGCTGTATCTAAAAGAATGGAACGTAACGATCTAATAATAATAATAAATAACAATAATAATAAAACATAAAAATAATAAAACCTTTTTATTATTATTATTTATTATTAATTTGTTCCATTCCATTTGTTTAGATGCGACATTCGTTATTTCGGATAATTCGTAACTTCAGATAAATTTGTATTTGTTATGTTCACAAACAACCAAATTTGAAAGGAAATTCCAATACCTTTAATTTAATAGTTAGTTATTATTTCAAATTTTACTGATTTTCTTTCTTATTTTCAGATTTTCAGATTTCCGAATTCGGAAAATCACTGCCGATGTGCACAGGAAGCGCGATCACGGGATGAGGTCAATAGACGCCCTCCTGGAAATGTGCGACCGCGCTGTAGACGTCATGGCTATTGCGTGGTCGTGAAGCGGTTAATGTGTACTGTTTTTGTACGAGAAAAATCAGATACAAAAGACTGCGCATGATCAGAAACTAAAAAAATAAATAAATAAAAAAGCCTTTGTCGTACGAGAATTTTCATACATTAGTTCCATTCTTGGTTTCAACTTGCTGTGAAACATCGAGGAAAAACCAATTTTATTATAAAGTGCAGTGTTACCTAATGCATTGAAAAATAAAAAAAAATGTTGGTTGGAGTCGGGTTTAAAGATCTTTGCTAATCTTTTGCCAATTTTTAAGTAGCCTTAAAAAATTGGAAGAGCTTCACCAAAACATCCGAAAACATGCAGTAAGTTATTATTTGTTCGCTCGCAACTATCTCAATAAAGATCTTTCGATGCATTTTGCTGAATCTATTAAAAAAAAAAGTCACTGAACACCTTCCTATTTAGTGAAGAACATTTTTGTTTCAAAGCAACAACCTCAAGAAAAAAAAAGTACAACAAAAAATGAAGAAGGATAATACCAGCGTAATTACAAAAATACCAAAAAATAAGAAAACAACCTCAAAAAAAAAAAGAAGAAGGACAACAAAAAATGAAGAAGGATAATACCAGCATAATTACAAAAATACCAAAAAATAATAAAACAAACAAAAAAAGGACAACAAAAAATGAAGAAGGATAAAACTAGCGTAATTACAAACAAAAATACCAAAAAATAAGAAAAAAAAATATAAGTGCAATTAAAAATTTTTAAAAATTGTATGCGTTTTACAATGTATAAAAATGTCTTTAAATAACCTAACTTTTAAATTACGTAAGACCAGCGTAATTACAAAAATACCAAAAAATAAGAAAACAACCTCAAAAAAAAAAAAAAAAATAAAGAAGGACAACAAAAAATGAAGAAGGTTAAAACCAGCATAATTACAAAAATACCAAAAAATAAGAAAACAAACAAAAAAAGGACAACAAAAAATGAAGAAGGATAAAACTAGCGTAATTACAAACAAAAATACCAAAAAATAAGAAAAAAAAAATATAAGTGCAATTAAAAATTTTTAAAAATGGTATTCGTTTTACAATGTATAAAATGTCTTTAAATGACCTAACTTTTAAATTACGTAAGACCAGCGTAATTACAAAAATACCAAAAAAATAAGAAAACAACCTCAAAAAAATAAAAATAAAAAGGAAAAGGACAACAAAAAATGAAGAAGGATAAAACCAGCGTAATTACAAAAATACCAGAAAATAAGAAAACAAACAAAAAAATTATATATAAGTGCAATTGCAATTTTTTAAAAATGGTATTCGTTTTACAATGTATAAAATGTCTTTAAAAGACTTAACTTTTAAATTAGGTACGACCATCAAGGCTATTTTAATGAAAAACTCTATAGCCTTGATCTTACGAAATTTAAGCTTAGGTCATTTGGGGATAGTCTATCAATCTGAATTTCCAAGCTATCTTTCTGGCAGTAGAGATAACAGACAGCCCAGGTACTCATCACTTCTTTAAAGACTTGATCCCCACATCCCCCCCAACCAGATGACTAGATATCCAGGGCCACAATGTGCTGAGGTCGAGATCTCCTCTGTGCTACCACCGTGCATTTTCTGCCCCATTTGGCAGTGGAAAGCTGCTTAGCATAGCAATATACTGTACAAGGCTGTCCTTTGTTCTGTCTTTCCTTTGGAGGCTGTCAAAGGGATGAGATGGTCAGAGATAGCCAAGCCCTGATCAATGGGTAGATTACGACCCTGTCTGATAGGTTCTGTGTAAACTTTGGGAGATTATCATCTCAACCATATGCTCAATGTGGTGACACAGCGAGACGAGGATCTGGGCCCCAACCAAAGGTCTCATGTAAAGGACCACCAAGCAGTAAGGACTGACTTCTAAATATGTAAAAGTTTTAGAAGACTACCAGAGGAGAAGATATTAACCTCTTCAATACCAGGCACTTCCCCCCCCTCCCTTCCTGCCCAGGCCAATTTTTAGCTTTCAGTGCTGTCGCACTTTGAATGATAATTGCGCAGTCATGCAACACTGTACCCAAACTACATTTTTTACCATTTTTTTTTAGAAAGATAGAGCTTTCTTTTGGTGGTATTTAATCATAACAGGGTTTTTATTTTTTTTAAAAACTGAAAATTTTGAAAAAAAAAGTTTTTCTTTGTTTCTGTTATAAAATTAATGTTTTAATTAAATGTAATAATCAATTAAATAAATAAAAGTAAGTTTTCTCCTTCACTGATGATGTAACACTGATGAGCACTGCTAGGTGGCACTGATGGGCAGGCTTCATGGGCACTGATGGGCAGCCTTTATGGGCACTGATAGGCAGCAATGATGGGCACTGATAGGCGGCACTGATATGCAGCACTGATGGGCACTGATAGGCGGCACTGATAGGCAGCACTGATAGGTGTCACTGATAGGCAGGCTTTATGGGCACTGATAGGGGGCAATGATGGGCAGCACTGATGGGTAGCCTTTATGGGCACTGATAGGCAGCAATGATGGGCACTGATAGGCGGCACTGATGGGCAGCACTGATAGGTGGCACTGATGGGCAGGCTTTATGGGCACTGATAGGGTGCAATGATGGGCACTGATGGGCAGCACTGATGGGCAGCCTTTATGGGCACTGATAGGCAGCAATGATGGGCACTGATGGGCATCACTGATGGCCACTGAAAAGCATCACTGATTGGCATCACTGGTGGACACTGGTGGACATCACTGGTGGACACTTGTGGTCTCTGGTGGACATCACTGGTGGACACTGGTGGGCTCTGGTGGACATCACTTGTGGACACTTGTGGTCTCTGGTGGACATCACTGGTGGGCATCGCTGATGGGGCTGCACTGATAATTACTGCACTGATTATCAGTGCAGATCCCCCCTGTCAGGAGAGGTGCTTATCGGCTTTCCTCTACTCACGTGATTTCACGTGATAAAGAAAATACAAGGAATCCTTAAAATGTGCTAAAAGCTATAAATATATAAAAGTAAAAAAACTACAAGTACATACCTTAACCACTTACGGACCGCCCGTAATACGTCGGCACTTTGAAGAGGGATATCGTTATGGCTGCAGCTAGCTACCATAACTCCGGTATCCTCTTCTTCAACGGGCCGTTCGCTTTCAGATAACAGTGGTCTCAGTGGCGGATTCGACACTTTTATCAGCGGTGGGAGAGGAACCCTCCCGCCACGCTCTGGTTCCCTCCACTGCTTACCGGAGCCGCCGGCAGCGGCAGAGGCGATCGCGTCTGCTCCCCTCTGTGGCATGGAGCTGAGTGTGGGCAAGATGGCCCCCACCCGTCTCCATACCAGTGCAGGGCGGAAGCGACGTCAAAACATCACTTCCGCCCATAGCTTCAAAAAGAGACTTTTTTAAAATTTTATTTTCAAACAACATTTTTTTAATTTTTTTGCTATTTTTAGTAAATATAAGATCTAAGGTCTTTTTGACCCCAGATCTCATATTTAAGAGGTCCTGTCATGCTTTTTTTCTATTACAAGGGATGTTTACATTCCTTGTAATAGAAATAAAAGTGACACAATTTTTTTTTTTAAAAGAACAGTGTAAAAATAAAAAATAAAAGGTAAAATAAATAAGAAAAAAAATAGAAACGTTTTAAACGCGCCCCTTCCCGCCGTGTTTGCGTGCAGAAGTGAGCGCAAACGTGACAAGCGCCCGCATATGAAAACGGTGTTTAAATCACAAATGTGAGGTATCGCCGCGATCGTTAAAGCCAGAGCAATAATTCTAGCCCTAGACCTCCTCTGTAGCTCAAAACTTGCAACCTGCAGAATTTTTTTAAACGTCACATATGGAGTTTTTTTAAGGGTAAAAGTTTGTCGCCATTCCACTAGCGGGCGCAACTTTGAAGCGTTAAATGTTGGGTATCAATTTACTCGGCGTAACATCATCTTTCACAATATAAAAAAAACTGGGCTAACTTTACTGTTTTATTTTTTAATTAAAAAAAGTGTATTTTTTCCAAAAAAAAGTGCGCTTGTAAGACCGCTGCACAAATACGGTGTGACAAAAAGCATTGCAACAGCCGCTATTTCATTCTCTTGGGTGTTAGTAAAAAATATATAATGTTTGGGGGTTCTAAGTAATTTTCTAGCAAAAAAAAAAGATTTTAACTTGTAAACAAGTTTGAAAAATAGGCCTGATCCTTAAAGTGGTTGTAAACCCTAATGCAGCGTACACACGACCGGACTTTACGGCATACTTGTTCCTGCGGACCGGAGTCCGTCGGACAATTCGATCGTGTGTGAGCTCCAGCTGACTTTTTTTCCCCAAAAGTTCGACGGACCTAAAAATGAAACATGTTTCAAATCTTTTCGAGTCCGGTCGAAAAGTCCGCTCGTCTGTATGCTAGTCCGACAGACAAAAACCGACGCTAGGGCAGCTATTGGCTACTGGCTATGAACTTCCTTGTTTTAGTCCCTTCGTACGTCATCACGTATGAATCCGTCTGACTTTGGTTGATCGTGTGCAGGCAAGTCCGTTCATTCGGAAAGTCCGTCGTAAAGTCTGTTGAAAAGTCAGCCGGACAAAGTCTGCCGTAAAGTCCGCTCATGTGTACGCGGCATTACAGACCACTTTCACCTACATTAAGGCTTACCTGTAGGTGCTTGAAATATCTCCTAAACCTACACGGTTTAGGAGATATTTACTATTTCCCCGTACGATGAGTTCTTTTGCGCATGCGCTGATGCATTCGGCGCGTGCGCACTCTTGAAAGGGCGCGCTGTGCCGTTTCAAGCTGGGGTCATGCCGTGACTGGCAGCTCCCGTGCACATGCGTCACGCGACTGAGTGACGTCACGCGACTCCGGACAGTCCCAGAGCCGGAGTTCGCGGCCCCCGGAAGGAAGAGGGGTGAAGAATGGACGCTCGCTGCCAGTGAGGAAATAGGGGACATCGCAGGCTCCTGTGTCAGGTAAGTGACACATAATGGGCTACTATGCGATGCCCATAGTAGCCCATTATGCTTTACCTTTGCAGGGAAACCAAAGAGGAAGTAAAACCCATCAGGGTTTACTTCCTCTTTAAGTGGTTAATGCATTATTTTTAGAGCCAAAAAAACGATGCCACCCGATATCATATCTTTTAAGCCCTGATGAAGCCCACCCGATATCATATCTTTTAAGCCCTGATGAAGCCCACCCGATATCATATCTTTTAAGCCCTGATGAAGCCCATATTTTATGTCTGAAATAGAAACCACATTTTGAACTCTAGTACTTTAGTGTGGATCTTTGATCTTAAGACTTGAGAAGCTCACAGTGTGCAGTGAAATCAGAGGAAAGCAATTTCGGTAGAGGAGAGGAGCCGGTACAACTGTGCGAGACTGAAGGGAAGGCCGGAGTTCAGATTTAAGTTTAAAGAAAAAAAAGGGTTAAAGGTGAAGTCCTAATTTAAGGGAAGCCGACGGGTTTCATCACAAGGCAGGATGATACATGTGAAGTGTAAAGCATCCACGCCGTCTAAAGAAAGGAGTCCTGTCTGATCCTGTCCTCTAATAGGTCACACCCAAAATGTCAAAAACACTGGGAAACAAATTCCCGTAATTCCCATAAGCCTCATTGGCTGATCTCACCCATCTAGTGTGGGCACAACACCGAGTGTTATCCTGGAGCGCTAACCACGCGTGAGTCACTGAATATAAATACTGCAAAGTAATACTTCTTATGGAATTACAGGATAACAAGGAGTTCATGTACCACCTGTGCTTGGTACTCACAGCACAGTCTTTATTAATTGTTTTATGGTGCCAACATATGCTGCAGCACCGTACATGGGACACAGAACCATTCACAGAGAACCCCCCCCCAAAAAAATCTAATTTTATATATTATATAAAAAATATATAATATAGTTGTATATAGGGGCCCTCTGATTCCTGCAAGAGACAAAGAGAGAGGCGCCTCTGAGTGTAGACGTTTCTTAAAACTTTAATAATGCAGAAGGTTATCCACTCACATTTAAGTGGTAAGTATGAGCCTATAGGTCCCAGCAGGGGTAAGTCCAGGTGATGACGATCCTGCTGCCTCTGCCCTTCAAGCACGGGCGCTGTCCGCATTGGAAAACCACCACTGTAGATGAAAGGCTGGCTGCAGTGGGGAGACTCAAAGCGAGGTGTGAGACGCAACGGGAAGGATGGCACCGGAGGATGACATCACGCGTTATGCCGCGCGTTTCGTGAGCATGCGCGCTGCGAGTATTACGGCAAGCCGCGCTCCTTTTTCAAATAGACTTTCGTTTACAGACATTTTTCATTTTAACAAAAAAAAAAAAACATATATATTTTTTTAAAACGCTCCTAAACGCAAACGCGGCAAGACGCAGCTAAATGCGGCACGTAAACGCGGCTAAACGTCGGATTCTAGCTGTCAAGTTAAATCGTTCAGGAGGGTTTGAACAATGTAGCGTGTACATGAAGCCAAATGCTGTAAAGCGCTGCGCAACCCGATGGCACTATAGTAATTCTGTATTATAAAAATATTTATATATCTATATACAGCATCTCACAAAAGATTGTACATTGAAAGTGTCATTTCTTCAGTGTTGTCACATGAAAAGATATAATAAAATATTTACAAAAATGTGAGGGGTGTACTAACTTTTGTGAGATACTGTGTATTTATATTTACTGTACCCTATATTGTCAAAAGTATCGAGACGCCTAGCGTTACACACACACATGAACTTTAATGGCGTCCTAGTCTGTAGGGTTCAATATTGAGTTGGCCCACCCTCTGCAGCTATTACAGCTTCAACTCTTCTGGGAAAGCTGTCCACAAGGTTTAGGAGTGTGTCTATGGGAATGTTTGACCATTCTTCCAGAAGCACATTTGTGAGGTCAAGCACTGATGTTGGACGAGAAGGCCTGGCTCCAATTCATCCAAAAGGTGTTCTATTGGGTTGAGGTCAGGACTATGTACAGGCCAGTCAAGTTCCTCCACCCCAAACTCGCTTATCCGTGTCTTTATGGACCTTGCTTTGTACACTGGTGAGCAGTCATGTTGGAACAGGAAGGGGCCATCCCCAAACTGTTCCCACAAAGTTGGGAGCATGAAATTGTCCAAAATGTCTTGGTATGCTGACGCCTTAAGAGTTCCCTTCACTGGAACTGAGGGGCCGAGACCAACCCCTGGAAAAAAAAACCCCACACCATAATCCCCCCTCCACCAAATGATTTGGACCAGTGCACAAAGCAAGGTCCATAAAGACATGGATGATTAAAGAAAAACCCACAAATAACTTCAAGTGAAATAAGGGACTCTCTGAAAACATGAAGTGTGGCTGTTTCAAGATGCACAATAAGGAAGCACTTGAAGAAAGATGGGATGCATGGGTGAGTTGCCAGAAGAAAGCCAATACTAACCATTACTACACCACTAATGCCACAAAGTATCCAGCTTACAATAAGCCAAACAGCACAGAGACAAGCCTCAAACCTTCTGCCACAAAGTCATTTGGAGTGATGAGACCAAAATTGAGCTTTTTGGCCACAACCATAAACACTACATTTGGAGAGGAGTCAACCAGACCTATGATGAAAGGTACACCATTCCTACTGTGAAACACGGAGGTGGATCGCTGATGTTTTGGGGATGTGTGAGCTACAAAGGCACAGGAAATTTGGTCAAAATTGAGGGCAAGATGAATGCAGTATGTTATTACATTTGCATTCACCAGCCAGAAAGCTGCGCATGGGACGTACTTGGACATTCCAACATGACAATGATCCAAAACACAAGGCCAAGTCAACCTGTCATTGGCTATAGCAGAATAAAGTGAAGGTTCTGGAGTGGCCATACCAGTCTCCTGACCTCAATATCATTGAGCCCCTCTGGGGAGATCTCAAAGGTGCAGTTCATACAAGACAGCCCAAGAATTTCCAGGAACTGGAGGCTTTTTGCCAAGAGGAATGGGCAGCTTTACCATCTGAGAAGATAGAGAGCCTCATCCACAAATACCACAAAAACTCCAAGCTGTCATTGATGTTAAAGGGGGCAATACATAGTATTAAAGTGGAGTTCCACCCAAAAATGGAACTTTCACTTTTTGGATTCCTCCCCCCTCCGGTGTCACATTTGGCACCTTTCAGGGGGGAGGAGGGAGCAGATAACTGTCTAATACAGGTATTTGCTCCCACTTCCTGGCATAGATCACCACGGCGCTTGCGGTGACCTATGCCACTTCCAGCGCCTACCCCGTCCTCCCCCGCTGTATTCTGGGAGACACACAGGTCCCAGAACACAGCAGGGACCTGAGAGGACGCGCAACGCGACTCGCGCATGCGCAGTAGGGAACCAGGAAGTGAAGCCGCACGGCTTCGCCTCCTTATTCCCTCACCGAGGATGGCGGCGGCAGCAGCCGAGAGCCGAAGGACGGGTCGGCTTCGGCTGCCGACATCGCGGGCTCCCTGGACAGGTAAGTGTCCATATATTAAAAGTCAGCAGCTGCAGTATTTGTAGCTGCTGGCTTTTAATTTTTTTTTTTTTCAGCGGACCTCCGCTTTAAGAACTGGGGTATGTAAACTTTTTATCAGGGTCATTTGGGTAGTTTCTGTTGTCATTACGATTTAAAAAGAGTAAACACAATTGATTGATAATAAATTGATTCAGCCAAACACTAACCATGAGTGAAAGAAAAGTTTTTGTGTTATCATTCATATTCTCTGAAAAATGGCCAAGAAAAGAAATCATAAATTCTGCCAGGGTATGTAAACTTATGAGCACAACTGTATAGATATACTGTATACAGTACTGTGCAAATGTTTTAGGCAGGTGTGAAGAAATGCTGTAAAGTAACAATCCTTTCAATATATATATATAGATAGATATATCTATATATATCTATAGATATAGATATATATAGATATATCTATATATATCTATAGATATATATATATATATATATATCTATATATATATATCTATAGATATGTATCTAGATATAGATATATATATCTATAGATATAGATATAGATATTTTAATTGTTTATTTTTAGCAATTTACAAAATGCAAAGTGAGCAAACTGAAGGGAAATCTACATTAATTGAATATTTGGTGTGACTTCCCTTTGGTTTCAAACCAGCATCAGTTCTTACACTTGTACAAAGTCAGGGATTTTTGTAGGATTAGAGTGAGGTGTATGATTAACCAGTTATACCAAGCCTGGTGCTAATGATCATCAATTTCATATGTAGGTTGAAACACGGTCATTAACTAAAACAGAAACAACTGTGTAGGAGGCTTAAAACTGGGTGAGGAACAGCCAAACTCTGCTACTAAGGTGAGGTTGTGGAAGACGGTTTCATGTTACGGGTCCATACACCATGGCAAGACTGAGCACAGCAACAAGACACAAGGTTGTTATACTGCATCAGCAAGGTCACTCCCAGGCAAAGATTTCAAAGCAGACTAGGGGTTTCAAGATGTGCTGTTCAAGCTCTTTTGAGCACAAAGAAACGGGCAACGTTGCGGACCGTAGACATTGTCATTGGGGAAGAAGAAGAAGGATGTGTTCATCTGTCTGTCACTCTGCTCTCTCCCCCTATGGGCATGCTCCTTGCACAGCAGCTGAGCAGCCAATGCATGCCTTGTGTTGCTCCAAGGAGTACAATTCGCTCGGTGGGGTGCAGGGAGACATGCTGCATTATTATACAATGCACAGCACCTCAAGGCTCCATTCACACCTGAGTGTTTCGTGAATGCCTGCAATATCATGCTTTTTTTTTTGCATGCAATTATAAAATTGTGTCGCAATTGTGCTGCCAATTTTCATTTATGGTACCACAAACCCAGCAAGCAGACATGCAGAAAAAATGCGCAACAAAATGCGGCAAAACACGTATTTTAAAATGTGCAAGGTTCAGTGCGGCAAAAAGCCGATTGAAGTGAATAGGCTGCCGTAGGGGCGTAGCGTGAGAACGCGCACAAAACATGCACAAGCGCAGCGTGATTTTTTTGCGCATTCTCAATACGCCAAGGCATGACGGCAGCCTAATAAATGATCTTTGCAGATCAATAGACATGATGTGGATGAGCCCTAAACTCCCCTTTACGGAGGACGCCGTCCACAATACACGGCTCAGTAATGTGATATTTTAAGTGTGTTGAGACAACGAATTTGTTTGTGAAAATACGGAATTCCTCGGATTTCAGTCCCACCAGCTGTTCAAAGGAATCCGACCGGTCTGTGTACACTGCGGGCATGTCTGTTCACAAAGACAGCTCAATGTATGTGACCCCCCCCCCCAACCCCCCATCAAACCACTTCTAACCCCACCATCTACACCTCTCCATCCACACCACATGTTCTATGAGGCATGGACACTGCGAGCAAAATCCGATGAGGTCATGGACACTGCGAGTGATATATGATGATGTCATGGACACTGCGAATGATATACGATGACGTCATGGACACTGCGAGCAATATACCATGATGTCATAGACAGAGCGAGTGATATAGAATGATGTCATGGACACTGAGAGGGCTATATGATGATACCATGGACACTGCGAGCGATATACGATGATGTCATAGACAGTGCGAGTGATATACGATGATGTCAAGGACACTGTGAGTGATATATGATGATGTCATGGACACTGCGAGCGATATACGATGATGTCATAGACAGTGCGAGTGATATACGATGATGTCATGGACACTGTGAGTGATATATGATGATGTCATGGACACTGCGAGCGATATACGATGATGTCATAGACAGTGCGAGTGATATACGATGATGTCAAGGACACTGTGAGTGATATATGATGATGTCATGGACACTGCGAGCGATATACGATGATGTCATAGACAGTGCGAGTGATATACGATGATGTCATGGACACTGTGAGGGATATACGATGATGTCATAGACATAAAGAGTGATATAGAATGAAGTAATTGACACTGTGAGCAATATACAATGATGTCATAGACACAGCGAGTGATATAGAATGATGTCATGGACACTGCGAGCGATACACGATGATGTTATGGACACTGAGAGGGATATATGATGATATCATGGGCACTGCGAATGATATACGATGATGTCATGGACAGTGCGAGTGATATACTATGATGTCATGGACACTGCGAGTGATATAGAATGATGTCATGGACACTGTGAGGGATATATGATGATGTCATGGACACTGCCAGCGATATACGATGATGTCATAGACACTGTGAGTGATATACGATGATGTCATAGACACTGTGAGTGATATACGATGATGTCATGGACACTGCGAGTGATATATGATGATGTCATGGACGGCACCACGTTTCTGGCAGCTGTACAAATGTAGATGGCCGGCCTTGTTAAAATGATTTTATTTTTGCACGCTATTCCTGGAATGTAACGAGATCGGATACTGCAGGCCTGGAGGTGGGACTGACGGTTGGGAAAATATTTCTACTTTCCTGCCCTATCGACTGGCGTCCTTCGGATCTATCTAAACCTTGAAAATCGCAGTGTTGTCCTGCTGTGGTGACTGCTACATGAGCTTTTGAACTCAACTAGACGGCGCAGTGGCATGTATATAAAAAGGACACTATAGCCCTAGAGAAAATACATAGAAGTATAATATCCGTACAGCAAAATTACTTCTATGCAATCTGCAATACCCTATAAAATGATATAAAAACCCAAAACCAAATGTTTTATATATTGCAGCTTACCAATTATTAGACGCGGTGTCTGCATTTGTTTTCTTTTCTTTGGCACCCACCAACCACCCCACCCCCCCTCTTCTGTCTGGTAACACACATCCTGTATTAGTGAGACACAACTCTGGATGAATGAACAAAGGAGGCACAGCAGACAGTAGCATTGTCAGTCTGGAGGGAGGGTAGTATTAAAGTGTTACTAAACCCACAACAGTAAAATCAGTCTGTATACGCAGTAAAGCATGTTTGTTATACTCACTGCGGAACCTAAGGTGTTAATCCGCCGCATTGTGTTAAAAGGCTGTTTGATCCTGTCTTCTCTGATCCTCCCCTTCTTCCACTGTCCTCAATCCATCTGCTGATAGCATAGAGCCCTAGGATGCACTCTGTACATGCTCAGTTTGGTGTGTATTGCTAGACTATTCATACAGTTCGGTCCATATATATTTGGACACAGGCACAATATGAGTTTTTTTTCAGGTATTTACCAAAACATATTTAGGCTATAGTTATATAATGGATATGGGCTGAAAGTGCAAGCTCTCAGGTTTAATTTGAGGGTATGTACATCCAAATCGGAGGAAGGGTTTAGGAATTACAGCTCTTAAGAATAGCCAGCCACACCCCCCCCCCCTTTTAGGAATTACAGCTCCTAAGAATAGCCACTCCCCCCCCCCTTTTATCTTTTCAAGGGACCAAAAGTAATTGGACAATTTAATCAAAAGCTGTTTCATGGCCAGGTGTGGGCTCCTCCCTCGTTATCTCTTCATCAATTAAGCAGGTAAAAGATCTGGAGTTTATTCTAAGGCCTGGTTCACACCTACGCAGGTTGCAGTTTACATATTGCAGATGTATTTTGTGTTTTTCCAATACACGTTTTTGATCCATTGAAGCCTAGGGAACCAAATACCAGAAAAAAAAAGTCCCTGGCCCTTTCCATAAAATGCACAGATGTGAACAACATCCATAGGAAACCATGTTAAATGGACTGTAGTGTGTTTCTGCAAAACTGAAAACGCACTAAAAAAAATGCATAGGTGTGAACCAGGCCTTAGTGTGGTATTTGGAATCTATTGCTGTGAACCTACATCATGCGTTCAAGGGAGCTGTCCATGCAAGTGAAACGGGCCATTGTAAGGCTTCAAAAACAAAATTAATCCATCAGAGAGATGGCAGCAACATTAGGAGTGGCCAAATCAACAGTTTGGTAAATTCTGAGGAAAGAAGAACGCACTGGTGAGCTCAGCAACATAAAAAGGCCTGGACGTCCAGGGAAGACAACAGTGGTGGATGATCGCAGGATCCTCTCTATGGTAAAGAAAAACCCATTCACAACATCCAGACAAATAAAGGACACTCTCCAGGAGGTGGGCGTGTCATTGTCAGTCTACAATCAACAGAAGACTTCACAGGAGCAAATACAGAGGGTTCACCACAAGGTGCAAACCATTCATAAGCCTGAAGAATAGAAAAGCCAGATTAGACTTTGCACATCTAAAAAAGCCAGACCAGTTCTGGAAAAGCATTCTTTGGACAGATGAAACTAAGATTAAAGTGGTTGTAAAGCCAAATAAAAAAAAACAAAACATGCAAGACAAAGGCATAATGAGCTGGTATGCATTAAATACTAGCTCATTGTGAAATACCTTAGAACAATGCTGGTGGAACGGTCCCGGCACACCGATGTGACCTGCGACACGTCGTCCCGGAGCTATTTCCGGGTTCGCAAGCTCCAGCGCATTAGCGCGGGAGCCGCTGGTAATGGCACAGCAGCTGAAGAAATGGCTTGAGCGGGCCGATGACGTCGGCACATGCGGATACAGTGGTTATCTCTTAACCACATGCCGACCAGCGCACAACGATGTACGTCGGCAAAATGGCATGGCTGGGCAAATGGGCGTACAGGTACGTCCCCTTTAAATCGCGGCATTGTGGGCGCATGCGTGCGCCTGCCACGTACTCCATGACCGTGGGTCTCGCAGACTCAATGTCTGCCGGGGGCTCGGTGATCGTGTCACGGAGCCGCACAACAGGGAGATGCCTATGTAACCAAGGCATTTCCCCATTCTGCCTTGTGACATGACAGAGATCACTGCTCCCTGTCATCGGGAGCAATGATCGCTGTCATGTGAGTAGTAGCCCATCCCCCCACAGTTAGAATCACTCCCTAGGACACACTTAACCCCTTTCATCGCCCCCTAGTGTTTAACCGCTTCCCTGCCAGTGTCATTTATACAGTAATCAGTGCATTTTTATAGCACTGATCGCTGTATAAATGACAATGGTCCCAAAATGGTGTCAAAAAGTGTCCGATGTGTCCGCCATAATGTCGCAGTCATGATAAAAATCACAGATCGCCGCCATTACTAATAAAAAATAAATAAATAAAAATGCCATAAAACTATCCCCTATTTTGTAGACGCTATAACTTTTGCGCAAACCAATCAATATACGCTTATTGCGATTTTTTTTACCAAAAATATGTAGAAGAATACATATCGGTCTAAACTGAGAAAGCAATTAGTTTTGTTTTTTTTATAAATTTTTGAGGGATATTTATTATAGCAAAAAGTAAAAAATATTGCTGTTTTTTTCAAAATTGTCGCTCTTTTTTTGTTTATAGCGCAAAAAAAACGCAGAGGTGATTAAATACCACCAAAAGAAAGCTCTATTTGTGGGAAAAAAAGGACGTCAATTTTGTTTGGGTGCAACGTCGCACGACCGCGCAATTGTCAGTTAAAGCGACGCAGTGCCGAATCGCAAAAAGTGCTCTGGTCAGGAAGGGGGTAAAATCTTCCGGGACTGAAGCGGTTAAACTGTGCAAGTTTAGAAGAAATTCACAATACCTACAGTTCAGCCTTATTATAGGCTTACCTGTAAGTAAAAGTGGTCATTCAGGATTTACAACCACTTTAATCTGTATCAGAATGAAGGGAAGAAAAAGGTGTGGAGAAAGGCTTGGAACAGCTCATGATACAAAGCACACAACGTCCTTTGTGGGCACATGGTGGATGCAGTGTGATGGCATGGGCATGCATGGCTGCCAGTGGCACTGGGTCATTGGTGTTTATTGATGATGTGACAGAAGCAGCCGGGTGAATTCTGCAGTGTTTAGAGCAGGGGTCTCAAACTGGCGGCCCACCAGCTGATGCGAAACTACAAGTCCCATGAGGCATTGCAAGGCTGACAGTTACAAGCATGACTCCCTCAGGCAGAGGCATGATGGGACTTGTAGTTTCCCAACAGCTGGAGGGCCACCAGTTTGAGACCCCTGGTTTAGAAATATACTGTCAGCCCAGATTTAGCCAAAGTTGATTGGACGGCGCTTCACAGTGCAGATGGACAATGATCCAAAACACGCTGCAAAAGCAACCCAGGAGGTTTTGAAGGAAAAGAAGAGGAATATTCTGCAATGGCCGAGTCATTCACCTGATCTCAACCCAATTGAGCATTTCACTTGCTGAAGGCAAAACTAGAGGCCGAAAGACCCACAAAGAACGACTGAAGACAGCTGCAGTTAGAGCCTGGCAAAGCATCAGAAAGGAGGGAACCCAGTCTTTGGTAATGTCCATGGGTTCCAGACTTCAGGCAGTCATTGCCAGTAAAGGATTCTCAACAAAATATGAACATTTTATTTATAATTATATTCATTTGTCCAATTACATTTGAGCCCCTGAAAATGGAGGGACTGTGTATAAAAATGGTTGCAGTTCCTAAAATTTGTACTTGATATTTATGTTCAACCCCTTGAATTAAAGCTGAAAGTCTGCACTTCAAATTCATTTGGATTGTTTCGTTTTCATTTTATTCTGGTGACATACAGTAGACATGTGCGATTTAGTTTCGTACGAATCGGAAATTCGTACGAATTTCCGAACATTCGTACATTCGTAAGGATCCGAAATACTAATTTTTATGCATATGAATTTTGTACAAAATACGAAATTTAGTTTACGAACTTCGGATAAATTTATCATAACGAACTTTCGTTATTGTTACGAAAAGTTAACGAAACTAAAAGTTAAAAACCCAGGAAGTCAGCACAGCACAGGGATGGTGGGAGCCCCTCATAATGAGCACAGCACAGGGATGGTGGGAGCCCCTCATAATGAGCACAGCACAGGGATGGTGGGAGCCCCTCATAATGAGCACAGCACAGGGATGGTGGGAGCCCCTCATAATGAGCACAGCACAGGGATGGTGGGAGCCCCTCATAATGAGCACAGCACAGGGATGGTGGGAGCCCCTCATAATGAGCACAGCACAGGGATGGTGGGAGCCCCTCATAATGAGCACAGCACAGGGATGGTGGGGGCCCCTCATAATGAGCACAGCACAGTGATGGTGGGGGCCCCTCATAATGAGCACAGCACAGGATTGGTGGGGGCCCCTCATAATGAGCACAGCACAGGGATGATGGGAGCCCCTTATAATGATAAATTCATCATAACGAACGTTCGTTATTGTTACGAAAATTTTACGAACCTAACGAAAATTCGTATTTCGTACGAATCCAAATTGAATTTCGGACGCAAATTACGGATTACGAATTAATTTTAATACGGAACGGAATGAAACGAAACAAATTTATTGACGGCGCACATGTCTAGCATACAGAGCCAAAAAGTATGAAGACTGTGCCTGTGTCCAAATCTATATGGACCTAACTGTATATGTATCACCAGGCTACATATGAGCAAATTGAAGCTAAACTCCTACTGAAACTTTACAATCGGTTACTGCAAACTGTTCGTTTTTTTTTTTTTTACCTTTTGGGATAAAGGTTTTACATGAATAAATAAAAGTTGATCATTGTGCTCACCTCTGCCAGTGTTAAGTGATTTGTCTCATTTGTGTAAACTGATACATTCTGCTGGAGAGCTTGTGCTGTGAAAAAAAACCATCAGACTTTCTGTCTGGACCATCAGATGAAAATAGAAAGAAAAGAAAGCCTAAAAAAGAAAACAAATGCAGCCATTACCTCTAAGGCTCGATTCACACCTATGCATGTTACTTTTGAGCGTTTCTGCAGTGTTTTTTTTGATGCTTGCCATGTTTTTGAGCAGCGTTTTTGCAGCGTTTTGCTTTTTTTTTTACAGTTTTTTTTATACTGTATACAGTCTTAAAAAAAAAAAAAAAAAACACCAAAAACACAAAACGCATCAAAAATGCTGCAAAAACGCTGCAAAAACGCTGGTCCATTGAATTCTATTACATGCAAAACGCTGCATTTTGCATGAAAAAAAGTCCCTGACCCTTTCCAAAAACTCAGAGATACAAAAAGGCATTGATGTGAACATGTTCCATAGGAACCCATGTTAAAAAATTCCCATGCATTTCTGCAAAATGCAAAATGCATCAAAAAACGCGCTAGTGTGAATGGAGCCTAAGAACTGCTAAGCTGCAATCTAATAAAATGTTTGCTTTTACTTCTTTAAAGTGATATTAAACCTTCATTTTTTTTAAGCACTTTCAGCTGATTTAATCACTTTCTGAGTATGCAGCTTCTTTATCTTTAACCCTGGTTCACACCAGTGCGGCTTTAAAATCCCACTACTTCAGCGCGATTTCAAAGCCCCAGATCAGTGTGATTTGAATCTCTGATTTCATTGCGGCATGCGACTTCATTTAACAGAAGTCAATGCGAAAACAAAAAAGTCGTGCAGGAACCTTTTTTAAGGTCACTGTGACTTGAGTCGCAACGATTTGAACGGTTCCGTTGCCGAAAATAGGGTGCGACTTGTGCGATTTTTGAACTGTAAAAAAATCACATGACAAATTGCATTGGTGTGAACGAGGGCTAAGCCGGGGTTCACACGTGTCCAGTGCGAATTGTATGTCCGTTTTCAATGGAAATATCAAAAGCATTTGTTCAGGTGCGGTTCAGGTGCGACTCTGGTGCGGTTCAGGTGCGGTTCTGGTGTGGTTCAGGTGCGACTCTGGTGCGGTTCTGGTGCGGTTCTGGTGTGATTCTGGTGTGGTTCAGGTGTGGTTTTGGTGCGGTTCAGGTGTGATTCTGGTGCGGTTCAGGTGCGTTTTTGGTGCAGTTCTGATGTGAATTTGCAGGCTCAGGACTGGATTTCAGTGCTGGCCAATACATAGTAGATAAAGAGGGTCAACTCCTGTAGTTGGAGAGCAAATCATGCTGAAATCCTGATCTGAATCCTGGACACAATACATGTGCGATTCAGAAGAGTTCACATAGAACTCACTGGGGTTCATTTACTAAAAATGGAGCGTGCAAATGGAACGGCACTGATGGGTGGCACTGATGGTTGGCACTGATGGTTGGCACTGATGGGCACTGGTAGGTAGTATTGATAGGCAGCACTGGTGATGAGGCACTGATTGGTGACATTGATAGGTGGCACTGTGGGCACTGGTAGGTGGCACTGGTCGGCACAGAAGCCTCTCTCTGCGGAGGCTCTCCACGATCAGACTGATGTCCCTCTCACAGCCAGTCAGTGATCGGCTTTTTTTTTTTTTTCCTCCTCTGTTTATGTCACATGATCAGCTGTCATTGGCTGACAGCTGATCACGTGGTAAGGGGTCGGGATCGACCCCTTACTCTGATCTGTGATCAGCCGAGTCTCATAGACTCGCTGATCACAGAGCGCGCCGCCCGCTCCCTGCAGGGAGCGCACAGGCCGCTCCAGCACGGGAGGACGTCTATGGACGCCCTCCCGGCAAATTAGGGCCGTCTTTCGGCTATAGCGCGGACGGGAGGTGGTTCGTTTCGTTCAATTCGTATTCAGAATTCGTATTTGGAATTCGTTTGGTTTCTTTTTCGAATTTTCTTAGAATTTACCGATTTTTTTTTGGTGTCAGCAAAACTTGTCAGAAGCGATTCATGCTGATACCCTGTTTCCCCGAAAATAAGACCTAGCGTGATTGTCAGTGATGGCTGCAATATAAGCCCTACCCCCCAAATAAGCCCTACCCTGTTTCCCCGGAAAAAAAAGGCCCTACCCTGAAAATAAGACCTACAAGGACTTTAACTAGGGCTTATTTGGGGGGTAGGGCTTATATTGCAGCCATCACCGACAATCACGCTAGGTCTTATTTTCAGGGAAACAGGGTAGCAGAGGAAGGAAGCAGCAGACAGAAATGACACTTGGTGCTCTGGCTGGAGATAAGTACACACTATAGAGGGATATTTGCTTTGTTCATATTTCATGTCTGAAGTTTACAACCCACTTTACTGAACACCGCCTGGTTTTATTGGGCCCCCAATTTCTCCTCTTTCTCCATAAATGACTGATATATAAATACTGGAAAGCAATGTATCAAATCTGTATTGTATACTGTACTATTGCACTCCAGATGAATTACTGCAACTTACAAGCTGTCTACTGTGCAATCCCAACCGAGGACTCGCCTTTTGTACCTTTTATGTCACTTTCACCCAGACTGATGACAGCAAATTTTTTTTTTTTTTTTTTTTTACACAATTTTTTCATGTCATTGACAGTGTCACTGTACAAGCAGTCTGTGTTTGCTCATTACAGCTAACCTCAACTGTCTTCAGGTCACCAGATTTGAGTTCTTGCCAAAACCGTTTTAAAATTTAGAGTTAGCTTGGATGGCGGCCAACGAGCCCCGGTCACCGAGAAGATGGCAAAAAACTCAGCTGTGCTGCCATGGGGAGAATAGAGGGGGTGATCAAAGGCATAAGATGGAGATTTTATATACTTTTTAAATTATTATTATATATTAACTTATTATTATTAGGTTTCATGAGTGTTTTTCTCACTGTGGATTCAAGGCGCTTTACAGTGCCTTAAAAAAGTATTCATAACCCTTTGAAATTTTTCTAATTTTTTTTTTTTTTTTATTGTTACAATCAAAAAAGTAAATGTATTTTTTTGGGATTGTATGTGATACTTTATACTTTAATACTTTATTGTCATTGTATACATACAACGAAAATTTTTTCGGATACTCTTTACAGCAGCAATAACACATTTCTCAAGAAAACCACACATACATACTCCCAGCACATGCCCACAGATTCTTGAAGTTCTGCAGCAGCTGGAGGTCCACTAATTGCACATCCCTGTGATAGACCAGCACAAAGTGGCACATAATTGTGAAGTAGAAGGAAAATGATAAATTGTTTTTAAGATTTTTTTTTTTACCAATAAATATGTGAAAAGTGTGGCGTGCATTTGTATTCAGCCCCCCCTCTTTACTCTAATACCCCTAACTAAAATCTAGTGGAACCAATTGCCTTCAGAAGTCACCTAATTAGTAAATAGAATCCACCTGTGTGTCATTTAATCTCAGTATAAATACAGCTGTTCTGTGAAGCCCTCAGAGGTTTGTTAGAGTACTTTAGTGAACAAACAGCATCATGAAGGCCAAGGAACACACCAGACAGGTCAGGGATAAAGTTGTGGAGATGTTTAAAGCAGGGTTAGGTTATAAAAATATCCCAAGCTTTGAACATCTCACAGAGCTCTGTTCAATCCACCATCCGAAAATGGGAAGAGTATGGCACAACTGCAAACCTACCAAGACATGGCCCTCCACCTAAACTGACAGGCCGGGCAAGGAGAGCATTCATCAGAGAAGCAGCCAAGAGGTCCATGGTAACTCTGGAGGAGCTGCAGAGATCCACAGCTCAGGTGGGAGAATCTGTCCACAGGACAACTATTAGTAGTACACTCCACAAACCTGGCCTTTATGGAAGAGTGGCAGGAAGAAAGCCATAAGAAATCCCATTTGCAGTTTGTGAGAAGCCATGTGGAGGACACAGCAAACCTGTGGAAGAAGGTGCTCTGGTCAGATGAGACCAACATTGAGACACCCCCCCCCCCCACCCTTAAACTTCCCCCTGTCCCTTGGTACCTGAATCGTGGGGTGCTTTGAGGAAATGCCTTCCCTTCCCTCAGGGCTGAAATAATGGGTATGAATGGACTCACCATGAGATACAATTAAGGATACTTACAGTGTCTTGAAAAAGTATTCATACCCCCGTGACATTTTCCACATTTTGACATGTTACAACCAACTACATAAATATATTTTATTGGTATTTTATGTGATAGACCAACACGAAGTGGCACATAATTGTGAAGTGAAAGGAAAATGATAAATGGTTTTCAATTTTTTTTACAAATAAATATATGAAAAGTGTGGGGTACATTTGTATTCAGCCCCCCTGAGTCAATACTTTGTAGAACCTCCTTTCACTGCAATTACAGCTGCAAGTCTTTGTGGGGATGTCTCTACCAGAAAATGTTCTTTCTGGTTGCTCCAGCTTCCTCCTTCAATCCAGAAATATACAGGGATGGGCTTCCAACTGTAGAGGGTTTGCTTGTGATTGATGCAGGAACATTAAATGATAAGCTCCTCATAGGGTAAGTTCACCTTTACAGAAAAATCTGTAAGGTAAACTTACACAGGAACCCCCTCCCCCCCCCCCAGTCCCGCCGACCTGGAGCGTGACGATCACCCGCACTGACACATCTGGGTCGTTGCCTCACCGTCTGGGGGCTTAGAAATCCCCCGCAGCTTAATCTACAAAACGTACTTCCTCGGGAGGTACGTTTAGGAGCATTCTAATTGGTCGGCGTCGTCACACGGGAGGCACGACCAATCAGAACCCGCATAGCCCGTCCCGTCACAGCAGGCGAAGAGGGGACAAAGCCGCAGGGATTTCAAATGCCCAGACCGGTACAGCGGCGATATGCGCTGTCAGTGCGGGGGATCGCCGGACTCCAGGTTAGCAGGACTGGGGGGGGGGGGGTGGGGGGTGGGGAGGGGGTCCAGTGTAAGTTCATCTTACAGATTTTCTGTAAAGGTGAACTTACACTTTAAGTCCTGATTCATCAAGTTGCAAGGGTCATAACTACTTGCCTCATCACTACTGATCATCAGTGCCCTGATTACACTATAGCGTCACCAATCAGTGCCAGCAATTAGTGCCTACCATAGCCAGCAATCAGTGCCCACCAGTGCCCATTAGTGATGCCAGTCAGTGCTGGCTATCAGTGCTGCCTATCAATGCTGCCAATCACTACTGTCCATCAATGCCCATCAGTGTCGCCCATCAGTGCCACCTATCAATGCCCATCAGTGCCAACCAGTGCCACCTGTCAGTGCCCATCAGTGCCAACTATCAGTGCCCATAAGTACAGCATATTAGTGCCTCCTCATCAGTGCCACCTAATCAGTACCCATAAGTGCCACCTCATCAGTGCCCACCAGTTCAGCCTATCAGTGCCCATCAGTGCCGCCTCATCAGCACACATCAGTGAAGGAGAAAAATGACTTATTTACAAAATTTACTGACAGAAAGTAAAAAAAATTTTTTTTCAAAATTTGTGGTCTTTTTTTTTTTTTTATTAGAAAAATAAAAAAAGCAGCAGTAATTAAATAGCACCAAAAGGAAGCTCTATTTGTGTGAAGAAAATGCTAAAAATGTCACATGGTTACAGTGTAGCATGACCGCGCAATTGTCATTCAAAGTGAGACAGTGCTGAAAGCTGAAAAATGGCCTGGGTAGGAAGGGGGGTGTAAGTGCCCTGTAGGCATGTGGTTAAGGTGATAAATAGCTCTTAAGGCATGCTAAAACGGCATACAATAACACAGTTCAGAGGCCACATTAGCATGTCTTAAAGTGTATCTAAAACCAAAACTTTTTGTTGTTGTTTTAGATGCAGCAGGGAATGGTTGGAACCTCTGTTGAGTTTTTCCTGCTTTCCATGTCCTCACCAAGTGAGATCCAACCTAGAGCCAGGTACACATTAACAGTTTTTTTTTTTTGTGCAACCCGGCGGGTTGCAAGAAAAAAAAAACTGTCTGCTCCAGTTGGAGCCCCTGTACTAACTATCTGACATTAGTACAGCGATCTCCCCCGCTGAGCTGTTGTGTTCTGACAGGGGGACGCCCCACACATCAGAACACTCTAGTCAGCGCTCTCATCCATTGGCTGAGAGCATTGATCGGGAGTCGGTCGGCTGCTGGTTTTCCAGCATGCTCAACTGGACAGACCAACATACACACGGGCCGAATGTTTTTTTCTGAACTGGCAAATGACATTCTGCCCATGTGTACCCAGCTTTACTGTCCTGATGACCATTCTAAACACAAACGCTTATAAACGCTGCCTTACATTAGTAGATTTGCAAATATTTAAACAAAAACTTTCAGTACATTCTATGACATGACGAAGGTCGTTCAAAAGTTGTTCAAAATTTCATTTCATTCAATTTTTGGATGAATGTTCTATCACTAACGAAAGCCACATACACATTTAGAAAGTCATTCATTCAAGAAAAAGGTTTCATCCGGCTTCTTCAAATTTTATTATCACTATGATCAAAAACCAATGTCGATTTGACTCCATTGAGAATTAGAAAGTCGAACAAATGGTCTTAAAACAAAGAAGTTCAAACAAAAATCTACTAGTATATGGCCAGTTTTATGCCCCGTACACACGGTCGGACATTGATCGGACATTCCGACAACAAAATCCGTGGATTTTTTCCGACGGATGTTGGCTCAAACTTGTCTTGCATACACACGGTCACACAAAGTTGTCGGAAAATCCGATCGTTCTGAACGCGGTGACGTAAAACACGTACGTCGGGACTATAAAGGGGGCAGTGGCCAATAACTTTCATCTCTTTATTTATTCTGAGCATGCGTGGCACTTTGTCCGTCGGATTTGTGTACACACGATCGGAATTTCCGACAACGGATTTTGTTGTCGGAAAATTTTATAGCCTGCTCTCAAACTTTGTGTGTCGGAAAATCCGATGGAAAATGTGTGATGGAGCCTACGCACGGTCGGAATTTCCGACAACAAGGTCCTATCACACATTTTCCATCGGAAAATCCGACCGTGTGTACGGGGCATTAGAAAATTGGGAGATGTGACCTACACATCAGTCATTCTCAATCATGGTTCCATGGAGCCCTAGGGTTCCTCCAGAGGTTTCTAGGGATTTTTTTTAGCTGTGGATGATTAACCTCCTATAAAATGGCGCCTGCTTAGTTCTGGGGCCAACCTCACTTGGCAGAGTCAGCGACATAACAACAATGACTCTCTTAGTTCTCAACCAAGGTTCCATGGAGCCCTAGGGCTCTTTCATAGGTTTCTAGGGATTTTTGGGCTGTGGATGATTAACCTCCCATATAATGGCGCCTGCCTAGTTCTGACATGACACCAATGATCCTTTTTTGCTTGTACTGTATGGCTGGCATTCTTCTTATTGACCACCAACGTAAGGGACATTTTCCCACGGATCCCTGATAAATTGGTGTTAGCAGGGTCTCCCCAAGACCTGAAAATGATTTCAAGGATTCCTCTAGGGTGAAAAAGTTGAGAAAGGATGGTCTACATCAGTGATGGCGAACCTTGGCACCCCAGATGTTTTGGAACTACATTTCCCATGATGCTCATGTACTCTGCAGTGTAGTTGAGCATCATGGGAAATGTAGTTTCAAAACATCTGGGGTGCCAAGGTTCGCCCTCACTGGTCTACATGGTCCTACCATTCCCAGCTTGGAGATAAAAGGTTCGGTTGGAGGACAAGCTCCACAAAGTCTTGTTTTCACACCTCCTGGTCTCACAGTTAATTAGCACTTTCTTGCCAGCCGCTTTGACAGTAGTGTTCCATCAATATAACAGCTTATGAAACCAGTGCCTAAGGGCAGAGCAACTTGGGGATTCCAGACAAAAAAAATACCAATGACAGATTGCTAAATGTAAAACAATTGAACCTTGTAGGCTAAGATGCAAGGCAGTCAGGAGCAATATAAACATCAGAGATGTGCAATTGCGCAGTCACAGCCATCCAGTCTACATTTGGTTTATAACAGGCAATGTGGCTGTGAGGATTAAAATTTGCTGCATAACTGAGCCTTAAAGGGCCACTATGCAAATTACATGTCAATTTTAAGGGGACGGTCCACTCAAAGTTGATATTTCAGTTTTTGAAAATGCTGGGGAGTTAAACCATTTGCCAAATTCTTGGAGCTTTCAGAGACTATTAAAAAGATATCTATTTTTGAGTTTCTGAATGCATATTATCAGGGGATCCCATGCTCCTTTTTTGGACTATTTATATAATATATTGGAGAAAATGTAACGAGAAAATGGAGAATGTGATGAGAAACTGGGACATTCAAAGGTGGGAAAATTCCCAGGTGGACATAAACAGTCTGTAATTTTGGGTATATTATTATAGATAGATCTGCCAGTTGGGGTACCCATGACCTATAAGGTCCAACCAAGCTTCACTTTTGAATGAACTGACCCATGTGGCACTCATGGACAAATGTTAAACCCATTTAAGCTCATATGGTGGAGGAGTGATCTGTACCAACAGCTGCCTCTGGCCATTAACCCATAAAATATAAACAGCTGTCACTGCAGGGTGTTTTTTTTTTTTGTGTGTGCCTACAATGGCAGCCTTCTATGGCAATATGCTGCATAGCTTAGATCAGCCTTTCCTAAATTTTTTCCACACAGAGGAACCCTTAAAATAACTTTCCGGTCTCAAGGAACCCCCTACTAAAAATGACTATATCTACAACTCATGGTACATTAGTGTGATGGTCAGTGGGAAGAATTACCCCCCTTACGGATAGCTAAAAAGGTCACTCGTGTCAGTGGGAACTCATCCGAGAGGCAGAAATTGCTCAAGGAACCCCTAGCAACCTCTGGAGAAACCCTGGCTCAGATAAATATCAGCTATCTTAATGTATCCCAGACCATGCCAGGCTCTTCAAACAATTTTGTGGTTTAGGGATAGCAGACTATAAGGCTGAAAGCCCACCCAATACAATGGAACCAAGTACATTGCACTTTGCATTTTAATAAATGGAATGCATTCACTAATTGAACGAGGTGGAAAGGCAGGTCAGTTACATCACAACTTCCACCCCACCCAATTAGAAAACACTATACAAAGGGGGTGTGGGTGATTTACTAAAACAGGAGCAAATACAAGTTCTTTGAATGGCACAGGACTCAGAAGAAAGTAGAGATCACTCTAGTATGAGCGCCTACTACATTGATTTCCAGCTTTTAGAGGGACCCCTCTGGTATGGCACACACACTTTTATTGACTCAAGCTGGACCAAGGGTACTGTGTAAAAGTGGCTAAACCTAAACTTCAGCCTTAATTTGTAGGAGGCAAGGAGCGCAACATGTTATTGCCCATCACCACAACTCCCTGCCAAGCAATAAACTACTATATTGGTTTAGATTCCAATCTTGACTACAACCTCAAAAGTTTAGGGTCTAAGGAGAAAAAGGGCTGAAAGATTTTATTTTACCCATTTAACCAAAAAAAAAAAAAAAAAGAAAACAAACCTGTCCCACCACAAATATTCAAACCAAAAGCCATTTGCCCAATTTAAAAAAAAACAGCGAAATTCCACCTTTTTCGCCTTCTCATGGTGGTCTGTTATTTTGCTTGGTGCCTACATGATCATGACTACCCCCCCCCCCCCCAAACTTTTGCTTTATAAAGTGTGGAAGAACTGGCAACTGGAAACACCAAATTCCAGCAGCTGCTTTATTAAAGGCAACTAGTTGAAACAAATTGCCATCTTGGAGAGGGGGCTTACATCAAGTCTTACAGGAACCTGGTCCAAAACCCACCCAAGGCCGATGGAAGCACCAGATTTAATTCATGATGCATATGGCTTCTAGAATAGCAAAACTGAATGCCGTTTCACCGCCTTGATATAGTATGCAGTCCCAGGGCAGGTCGATGGGGGGGGGAGGGGAGTGAAATACCCATTTACATCAAAGCCTTCTCCATGGTGGTTTTGCTTTAAGACGTGTTCCTTTAACAGTCGACAGAAGAAGTAGAAAATGTAAAGTTGAGAGTTAAAGGAATCTAGCCCCAGCTACAATAGAAGGTATGTGTAGCCACATTCCTGTCTAAATTGGCCCTAGTATATGTATGAATGGGACCTTAGATTGTAAGCTCCTTGGAGGGCAGGGACTGATGTGAATATACAATGTAAATGTAAAGCACTGCGTACATTAACAGCGCTATATAAATACCTATAAATAAATGATGATTTCAAACAACGGCTAAGTCCTTTTTTTTTTTAGGCCTCTGAATAGGTTGGGTAGTTTCAGAATTAGCTTCTGCCAAAGGAAACCCATGCAGAGAAATGCACCCCCCCCCCACATGACCAGTCTACAAGCATGCAGCCAGTGAAGCTCCTGACCTGAATACTCATTCAGGAGTCTGATTCAAGAAGGCATTGGAAGACAACCAGGTAACTAGAACGTTCAAAAAAAAGTGACAAACTGCTAGGAAAAACCCCACAATGCTGCCATAGTGGGGTTTAAGGGTGTCTTGGCACCATGTCACACCCCCCAAATATAGGGGGACAAGGTAAGAAAGGTGGAGTCTGCTATTATGTAAAGTAAACCTGTATTTTACCCTTAATTAGGCCAAGTAGCATTTTAATGAAGATCTTGTACATACGGGCATCAGACCATAGGACGAGGTGTGTGTACAGCAAGCATATGCAAAGCCCCTTTCAGCTCCGGTCTAAGGACAATAACCATAGACCTTAATGGGAGCGATGACTCGCCTTACAAACAACCTGCTAGCAGGCTTTAGTATTAATTGAAGCTTGTTGAAAATCTGCGAGAAGCTTGTTTTAACGTGTCAGTCAGCAATTCCATTAAGATCCGTGTTGAATATTCCAGGACTGAGGCTGAAGGGTCCTTTAAAGGTTTTAAAAAGTTCATTGAAGTTTGCTAAAAGCCTTGAACACACTTTTATAAATAGCTGGCTGTACAAACTACACATACTGGAGACCCATGAGTACAAGGTGCTAAACCTGGCCATACATTATACAACTTTATTTTTCTATTTCCTTTAGATTTACCTTCAACTCCGTAGTCCAAGGACCTGAATGATTGCATACAAATTGAAAGTGCTCAGGTGTGAACTCATATTATATGGTTTTGGTAAATCGAAGGGAAAGCTGTACAATGT
Organism: Lithobates clamitans; assembly: GCA_037952925.1. NCBI lineage: Eukaryota > Metazoa > Chordata > Amphibia > Anura > Ranidae > Lithobates > Lithobates clamitans. The sequence continues at coordinate 207,558 of JBBGZY010001897.1, forward strand.
ATGGTCCAACCTTAGAGAAGGGACCTACTTGTACCCCTACCCACCAATTTCAAGGTGCAGATGCACACTACCGACAATCACGATACTGGGGTCACCTGTTAAAGACGTGACCTGCAGGAGGAGTAAGCCTGTTATTTTCCCAGTATGGCCAAAACGACGATCCACTTTAAGCCAATACAGCAGGGATCCTCAAACTACGGCCCTCCAGCTGCTGCAGAACTACACATCCCATGAGGCATTGTAAAACTCTGACATTCAGACATGACTAGGCATGATGGGAATTGTAGTTCCTGAACACCTGGAGGGCCGCAGTTTGAAGATCCCTGCAATACAGCATAGCTAAAGAGTTTCAACTGCGTTTTACCGTCCGAGCGTCGGCGGTAAAAATGCCACTCGTTTTAGCGGCGCTTTACTGCTGTTTAAGTTGCGCCTTTCAGCTGCTAGTGGGGAGCTTTTAACCCCCGCTAGTGGCCAAAGGGGTTAAAAGCGCTCGCGTTATGGCGCTTCTGAGGTGCTTTGAAAGCCCTGTACATTCATTTCAATGGGCAGGGCTGTCTTGGGGGTGCTGTATACAAGATGCTGCTTGCAGGACTTTTCCTAACATCCCGCAATGCAAAAAAAGTCACACTGAAATTAATGGGAGGCGGTTTTCAGGCGCCATTTCTAGCACTAAAAACTGCCTCAGTGTGAAAGGGTTCTCAAAGCAGAACTTCACCCATAACTTGATAAAAGTTCTCGTTTAGCAAGGAACAGATGTTCAACATTAATTATGCTATCATACTTTGTGTGTGCTGTAAATATGTGCATGTATGAATGTGAGTTAGGGACTTTAGGATTGTAAGATCCGAGGGCAGGGACTGATATGACTATGTATTACGATGCGTAAATTAACAGCGCTATACAAGTACCTGAAATAAATTGCCTCCAGCATTGTTCACCGTTTCTTCTTGCTGGAAGCTACCATTTTTCTGAAGCCCAGAGCCCCCTAAGCAGCAGTAAATCTTTAGGCTCTCAGATTACCCTCTTGAATTCCAGCAGTGCCAAAAAAAAAACAAAAAAAAAAACTGGAGCATGTGCAGAGTGAGTGTATTACTGGATTTTAAACAGTGCAGGCCCTTTTTTTCCCTTGCATAGCTATACCTGCAAAAGGGACAAGTCTGAAGTGATCTAAGCAGGACCTAATTTTCTGACTAAAGTTCCACTTCAGCCCAACAAAATCTGACGTGCTGGCTGTATTCGTTTTCTTGGCTTTCTTCCTGCTGATCCGGCCAGCAACCAGTCCTGTTCTTCGGGTGGCTGGGCTGGCTCTTCCACTGCATCAATGGAGGAGGAGCAGCATAGTCATCCTTGGATAAAGTCACTCAACTTTTAGTAGACTATAGTAGTAGATTTAAACTGTTTCTCTCAAAATTTGATTGCATACAACTTGAAAGTGTTTAGGTGCAACTTCATATTATATGGTTTTGGTAAATCTAAAAAAAGGAAAGTTGTACAAGAAAAATTGAATCATGTATGGCCAGCCTTGGTCTGCTAAAGTTAGGGGGGGGACATTTTGGCATGATCAACAGGTAATATTATAAAAGGACATAAAACAAAGCTTTGTTAACACGTATTTTTTTTACCATTGTAACAAAATTACTATATTTATAGATTTTGAATATTTGAAGACAGAAAATACAAGTTTTTTTTTGTTTTTTTTAATGATTTATTTTCTGAAGCTTCTTCCAAACAGCTTGCCACATTAAAAAGGCTACTATATCAGTCTGGGCTCAGCCCAAAGTAGTTTAATTTAACCAAACAAGCTTTTCTTTTTTTAAAAAAACTTTTAGGAACATTGATGAATTGTCAAACTGCCAGCATGTTATAATATCATTAAGAGAATCATTATAGAACAAACCCAATTTTCTTAACTTCCTTTCAACTAAAGACCACCCAAGGCTTGCGGGGACTGGCTTTAAACAGGAAGAGTTGGCTTCCCCCCCCCCCCCCCTTTTTAACAAGTAAATCCAAAATTTTTATAGCCAAATTACATGTTGGACAGCACCTTCATCAGCTCTTCAGAATATTCTTAATACCAGATCAAATATAGAATTATTATTAACCAAGGACAACTTTCATAATATAAGAATATTTAAATATTATAACAAAACCAAAAAAAAAACCATTTACTTAAAAAGGCAGTATTGGCAGCAACAAGCAGGTGTTAAAACTTTGCTTTTTTTTGCCAGTTGTTAGAAGTGTACATTAATACATGTTATTTCTATAAAGATTTTGTTAAGGATACCATAAAACGACAGCATGTATATATTTCTTTTTAAGCTATTCAGAGCCAAACTTCAGGAAATATATTTATAAGAAAAATAAAGGTTTTAAATACAAAGATATGTAAAAACAAACAAAAAAATTTGCGCCCCCCCTCAAGCAAAAAAACAAAAAAAAAAAAACAAAAAAAAAAGTTCAAATATCCCGTATACCCATTTGACTATTGAGGCAGTATTAAGGTGCTGGCAAAAATCGAGAGACCATGCCAAGGTTGTGTAGGTTTATCCGATCCTTTACATGCACTTGTCCGAAAAATCTACAAGTTTTTGTTTTGTAGGATTCAAGAAGACAACCTTGAAATAGGACCGTCACAGTTCGGTTTTTGAAAAAGTCACTAGAAGAAGAACTCACAAGCTCTTGAGCTGTTTGAGTTTCTGTTTTAATTGTTCTCTTTTTTGTTTTAAAAGTTCTGTTTCCTGGACAAGCCTTTCCTCCTCTTCTTGCATTGAAATTACATATTCTGTTGCCTTTTTAAGGATAACTACTTTAGGTGCCTTTTCGTTATTTGCTACCTCTGGGATCTGGTCTCTAAGAGAGAAAAAGCTCAACTTGAGTTCGTTGCGCCTCTGGCGCTCCAAAACATTATGTGTCCGTCTTTTGTCGTTCTCCTCGCTGTCCGACGACCGAGGGCTGGAACACTTGCGGTTGTTGCTGATCTGTTTGAGGACTCTGGTGTTGCTTTCTAGCCTTGCCCGCTTTGAAGAAGGGTAGTCCACTTTGGTTGAAGGAGGTGCGGCGTAGTTGTGTTGGTGGATGGGCACGTGACACCTCTTTAAAACTAGCGGACTGTGGTGATGTCTGGACTGGTGGGAAGGGGGGTCGTTTTTCTTTGATGCCGTGTAGCGTTTTTCTACAGTGACCACATCGATCTCCTCCTCCTCTTCTTCCTCCTCATCATCATCATCCTCCTGTTCCTCTTCTGTTGGAATAATACAGATGATTAGTATAACTGCACAACTAGATTAAAAGTAGCCTACAAGGCTTAAAGAATCTCAAGTTTAGATAAAATTAGAGAACAAGAACACTAGAGACTAAACAGAATTCTTAGAAAGCATGCTGTATCTGAGCTTACTCTTACTCCCAGCCCAAACTACTTTCACTGATTGCCCCACCCACTACTGCAGTGCTGCAGAATGTTACAGATAAGGACAACTTTTAGCAGCTGTGACAGATCGTGCTGAGCGCAGTCTGATGGGTCTAGCCATATGCACAAGTGAGAAAACCACTCCCTTCTTTTAGCTGGCACATGTTCGAACCATCTGGGCAAGTAAATCTTGGGCATATGAAAAGTCAATGCCTTCAAAGACCATTGAAAGCCTTCTACATTGAGGAAAAGTCAAAGCCTTCAAAGATCACAAAGTCATCCAACGTTCCTCAAAGCCTTCAAAGACCATTGAAAGCCTTTCCCATTGAGGAAAAGTCAAAACCTTCAAAGATTACGTAAAGCCTTCTACATTGAGTTAAAGTCAATTCCTTCAAAGATCACATAAAGCCATGTAACATTTCTCAAAACCTTCAAAGATCACGCAAAGCCATCTAATGTCTCCCCCCCAATGTACAGCTAAAGTCTTTTACATTGATAAAAACCCAATTCCTTTAATAAAACATTAGGTTGACTGGTACTTACCAGACTCAGAACTGCTGCTGTTGCTGCTAATAGGTGGAGTTTCTATTGGTATGTCTTGATCCATGCACTGAGAACTGCTCCTGGAAATGCTGTCATTCACTGGATATGGAAAGACCACCGATGGGTCTATGCAATCAGAGCTTGGGTCATGAAGGTATCCACTGCTGGTCCTGTTGGACCCAATGGGACTGAGGTTGCCCTGGCAGGAGTCGAGCTTCTGCGGGCTCTGCTGCTGTTGGTTTTGGGGCTGGGAAGCAGAGTTCTCCTTCCTAGAAGCTTGGTAGGATGCCAGCTTTTCCGACACCACTTTCTCCAGCTTGGCCGCAGCAGAAAAGCCGCTCCACATACAGTCCTGAATAATGATGGACTTGACGAAAGCCTCGTCGTCCGGGTCACAGATGAAGCTCTGGTTCACCATGTCCCCTCCCAGGAACTCCGTGACCAACTCCAGCTGGTCGGTGGAAGGGAAGAGGCTGGAGATGCTAGACCTACGGCTAGGGGAACGCGGCGGGGTAGGCAGGAGCTCAAACTTCTTCCAGATGTCCTCACTGGGTGCCGGAGGCTGCGGCCGGTTGTATTGCTGCTGGTAGAAGTTCTCATCTTCGTCGAAGTAGAAGAATGGCTGTATGGAGTCATAATCCAAGTCGTAATTCCTGCTCTGGAAAGTGGAGTTGAGAGGCATGGTGCTTGCTTTAATTCGGGGGGACCTATAAAAAAAGAACATGCCGTTAGAGAACACATCTCTTTCCAAGACAAAATTCTAAAAAAATAAAACAGAACTTTACATCAAAAGGTATCAAGATAACGCTTTTAATGTAGCACAGAGGTCTTCGGGAGGAAGCTAGTAGAGCAGAAATACATTGCCAGGGTGAAACTTAGAGGAACAAAGAGGCGAGTGTCAAACATAAAGCTTCAGAAAAAAAGCCGGCTGCGAGGGGAGGAGGCATGATCACATGGAGGCATTCAGCTCCGCAATACTACACCGGCTCTGGAGAGCCACATCCACACTAGCTGAGACTGGATGACAGTCCAAGTACAGTCTACCAAGGCTGACAGAGAACCCTCATCCAGCCATTTAAATGGTGGGGTAAGAACCCCCCAAAAAAGACAGAAACCTCCATAAAGCAGTGACAGCTGGAGACATACACAAAGTAGTAGTAACCCGTACTCTACAACCACTATCCTCAGACCAGCATTGCAACAACCTATAGAAGGTCCAGTAGGGTGGAGGTGGATGCTGATCATTGCCTAGTGCCAGAACCACCCACATCAGACCACCAACCCCCCCTTAGTATGACACCCCCCTCTGATCCAACTACTGCATGAGGGCCCCCCCCCTTACTCTAACAGCTGTATTTAAATGACAGAATAATGGAAACACCCCATACTCTATAGCACAGAAGACAGACCACCAGCATGACTCCCCATATGACCAGCACTACTATTACACGTCAACCTCCCTACACTGACAGCTACAATGTAACAGAAGAAGAAAAAGACCACATCCTCCCAACACACCCAATTATCAGAGATCAATAGAAATAGTATAAAATTCATATGGTCAACCACTGATCAGTACTGTCATTGTATAAGAGTGACATGATTGATCAGTACTATAAATTGTAGATCAGAGACATGATCAGTATTAAATGGCACAAAATTGACATGATCGATCACATATGTATTAAAAAGGAGTATAAAATGCACATGATTGATCATTGATCAGTATAATAGTATAAAATTGATCAGATCAGCACTATATTAGAATCAAATTGACATGCTCAATCACATATCAATATTAAAATAGTAGAAAATGCACATGATTGATCACTGATCAGTATTAAATAGTCTTGATCAGTTACATATCAGCACTAAAACAGCATAAAAGCCACAGAATTGATCACCGATCAGGATGAAATGGGCACGATCACCTATTGATCAGTATTCTGATACTATAAAATAGTCATGATGGATCCACAAACCCAATCATTATGTATACAGGAGAAGAGTTCCAGCCCAGCTGGATGACTTAAAGGAGCTGACCACCCCAGGAGGAGATGAGTGATCCCGGGGGGGGGGGCTCCCCCAGATACATCCAATGTAAGGGAAGAGAAGGGGGCGCCTTACCCGGCTCAGAAGAAGACACACAAATCCTTTGCTGTCCGCTGCCTTGTAATAAAACCACAAGCGAGCCCTCTCCTCCCTCCCCGGATCCCGAGCAACACAACACACAATCCGCTCCGCACCTTCTCCCAGCACTATCTCCGGGCTCGCCGCTCTACAGCCCCTTATATAGTGCCGAATAACGCGCCAAATATCGAGGGGCGGGGAGTGTGGGCGGGGCCGGCGAGAGGAGTCGTCTGTAGTAAGAATCTTAACTTATTCATGGCGGAGATGTCAACAGCCGATCCCCCCCCCCAGTCCTAGTTCTAGTACTCCCACCACCAGACCCCCCCCCAGTCCTAGTCCTCCCAGTCCCACTGCCCCACCACCAGTCCTCCCAGTACTCCCACCACCAGCCCCCCCAGTCCTAGTCCTCCCAGTCCCACTGCCCCACCACCAGTACTACTCCCAGTCCCACTACTCCCAGTCCCCCCAGTCCTAGTCCTCCCAGTCCCACTGCCCCACCACCAGCACTACTCCCAGTCCTAGTCCTCCCACCACCAGTCCTCCTAGTCCCACTACTCCCAGTCCCTCCATCACTAGTCCTCCTAGTCCCACTCCCCCCACCACCAGTAGTCCCAGTCCTACCACTCCCAACACCAGTCCTCCCAGTCCCACTACTCCCAGCCATTCCCAGAGGGCGGGTGACCGAGACACAGATCACATACAGATACACAGAGATACAATGTATCCACCGACAGAGATTATATATATATATATATATATAGATATATCTATATATACGTGTATGGGGACAATAGTCTTAATTCCGTATATACAATGTTGTCTGTCCAATGACAGCTGTATATAGGACCTGTGTACAATAGTCATATGTCCAAATATACCATCTGTATACAGGATCTAGGTATAGATGACACTATATACATGGTCTATTTATAAATGACAATATAGAATATGTCTATATATACACAGGATCTATCTATAGATCACACTAAATCTAAATACAGGGTCTATCTATAGGTGACAATATAGGATCTATAAATGACACTATCTGTATACAGGGTCTAGCTACAGGAGACAATATAAGATCTATAGATGACACTATATACAGGATCGATCCATAGGTGACAATATAGGATCTATAGATGACACTATATACATGATCTGTCTATAGGATCTATAAATGACACTATCTGTATACAGGGTCTATCTACAGGAGACAATATAAGATCTATAGATGACACTATCTATATACAGGATCGATCTATATGTGACAATATAGGATCTATAGATGACACTATATACATGATCTGTCTATAGGTGACAATATAGGATCTATAAAATGGCACTATCTGTATACAGGGTCTATCTACAGGAGACAATATAAGATCTATAGATGACACTATATACAGGATCGATCTATAGGTGACAATATAGGATCTATAAATTACACTATCTGTATATAGGATCTATTGATGGGAGACAATATAGAATATATCTATAGATGACACTATCTATATACATGAATTATCTATAGGTGACAATATAGGATCTATAGATGACAATACCTGTATATAGGATCTATTTATAGATTGCAATGTAGGATCTCTCTATCTATAGATGACATTATCTGTATATAGCATGTACAACAGTAATCTATATATCTATATTCGATGTCTCCAAAAGGATTTGTATCTGTTGTATCTCTGTATTATAGTGATCTATTAATAAACTTTATCTATATATAGAATCTAGGAAACAATATGGATCTACCATGTATATGGTACTTATCTGATGTATCTATCCATATAATCATCTATATAGCATCTATCTGTATACAGTATTTATACATATATACACACACAGCATCTATAAATGGTATCTATGTAAATGCAGTATGTAACTATATATAGTATACATATACAATGATCGACTATCCATATACATTATATAATCTATATCGAATAATATGAATAGAAAGTATCTATTATCTATAGTACAATATGCATATGCAGTATCTATGTAAAGTATATAAAGAAATTAAATCTATGTGTATACATTATATATAATATGCATATGAAGTATCTATGCACATAGAGTATATATATATATTACACATAATCTATGTATAGTATAATAGGTATATAGAGTGTCTCTCTATTGGCCCATGTAATGGGGTGACACCGATGTCTGCAGTCAGTGGAAGTTGTAGAGATGTCAGTAATATTCTGCTTCTGGATAACAGACTATTCCTTTAGTTTAACATGACATATATAACAGTAATAAAAAAAAGCATTGCACTTTTTTTTTAATACATTTACATATATATTAAATACAAAAAAATACAATGATATATATATATATATACGATATTTCCTCACTTTAAGGGTCCCCCCTCCCCAATGCTCGGTGTGTGGCTCCTCAGCATTATTCAGCACATGAAGTCATTGGCTGAGCTCAGCCCCGTTCCTAAGGAACCTGATGCCAGATTCCTGGCAGTGTCCGAACTCCTCCTCCTCCTCCTCCTCCTCCTCCTCCTCCTCCTCCTCCGTCCAGTCATCGAGCCCCGCCCACCCCGCTCTTCTACAATCACTGACATAAAAGAGACTCCTGTGCGGGGGGCGGAGCCTACAACTACAATCACTTTCCCTGGAGGCTGGAAGCTCCATTAACCCCTTCCTGTCCGGGGATAGAGGAGGAACTGTCATTGTCCCAGCTGGATCTACTGACACCACCAACTACCTACCTTGTACTTATCTTCCCACTGCTGTCTGTGTATAGTATAGATCCCTACTATATTCATATACTAATATATATATATATATATATATATATATATATATATATATATATATATATATATATATATATAAATATAAATATACACACAATCTATAGTTATGGTAGTGAAAACAAATAATAATAAAAAAAAATAAAAATATATATATATATATATATATATATATATATATATATATACACACACACACACACACTGTATATATCTGTATATATATATATATATATATATATATATATATATATATATATATATTTTTTTTTTTTCCTCTCTACTGTATAATATCTGACTGCAGAATCCATTAGCCACCGTCGCTATATACAGTGTGTGTGTAATATATGAATATATATATATATATATATATATATATATATAATCAATTATCTAATATTGATCTATTGATCAGTGATTGGTACCATTTCTAGGTCTGTCCCCTACAATCACTTCTGTCGTCTCAGCAGTCATGATAGACCCCCATTTTAGGGGTTAACCCCTGAGCTGCCAGTCTCCCACATCTCCATATATGGGTTCAAACTGCAGTGTATGATCCCAGATTCCCCCCCCCCCCCCCCCCCCCCCCCCATTGCAGGCTTCATTCATAAACCAGCGCAGGAATGTATGGGAAACCACACGGCTTAATTCCCTTTAAATGGATTTATTTAAAGTGGGGTGATCCCTCCCCTCCTAGCAATGCAGAGAGTGCTGTCACAGTCACTTGTACCTTCCACTCACATGTCCATCTGGGGGGTATTATTATTATTATTATTAATAATCAGAGTGTTTCTCATTAGGATTTACATGACTGCAGGAGACAGCATGTCAGTGTGGTGGGAAGTGGAAATGTTCCTTTGTATGTGAAGAGCAGAGCAATCCTCATTATGTTCTGCTCTATGAGCGGCCACTCCTTGATCAGGGGAACTTTCATGAAGCAACAGCGCCTCCTTCTGTCCCAAAGGGGAAGTAGAACTTGCTACAGGCTCTCATACTGATTAAAGGGGACCTTCACCCGTAACAAGATCTTTTTCCTTTTCTCATAGAATTCGGAAATGTTTTTTTTTTTTTTTAATCTAGAATATATTTTATAACGTTAGTTAGAAAGATAAATAGTAATTAAAATCAAATAGTAATTACAAATTAAATATCTGAATAATTGTCAAATGTGTTGCATTCAAACTAAACTTTGCATGGAAACAATCTGGATTCATTATTATTAGAAGCAGCAGTAATACAATCACACACAAATAATAATAAAGAGTAGCAGTTAAATACTAAACTAATTCGCAAAAGTGTTGCATTACACTCAACTTTGCATGGAAACAATCTGGAATTAATACTATAATTTATAAATTATTGTTATTATTATTAGTAATAGTAGTAGATATATATATATATATATATATATATATATATATATATATATATAAAATTAAAATTATAAATATTAAGCTGAATAAATACAAAAATAATTGCCTAGGTGTTGCATTGCACTGAACTTTGCATGGAAACAACCTGGAATTAATATGATAATGTATTACTATTAATATTATATTATTATAAATTATATTATGAATTCCAGAATGTTTCCATGAATTTCCAGAATGTTTCCATGAATTTCCAGAATGTTTCCATGCAAAGGTCAGTGCAATGCAAAATTTTAGGCAATTATTTTTGTATTTATTTAGATTAATATTATAATTTTATATATATATATATAGATATCTATAGATATCTATATATATCTATATATATCTATATATATCTATATCTATATCTATCTATATATATATATATATAGATAGATATATATATAGATATTTCTATCTATCTATCTATCTATCTATCTATCTATCTATCTATCTATCTATCTATCTATCTATCTATCTATCTATCTATCTATCTATCTATCTATCTATCTATCTATCTATCTATATATATATATTTAAATTTATTTATTTAGTACTACTACTTATAATAGTATTATTATTATTATTATTATAATTATTATTATTATAAGTAGTAGTAATAAATATAAACTAATGATAAAGAGTATACGAAAGCATGTATAATGATAAATAAATTATATAAAATAATCTAAATAAATACAAAAATAATTGCCTAAAGTGTTTGCATTGCACTAAACTTTGCATGGAAACAATCCGGCTGGTGCTCAAAATTTTTGGGGGGGGCGCAAACAAACTGAAAAAATAAAACTATCAATTGCAGCTTCACTGTGCCCATCAAAGGCAGCCACTGTACCATCAATTGCCTCCACTGTGCCCATCAATTGCCGCCACTGTGCCCATCAAACGCCGCCACTGTGCCCATCAAACGCAGCCACTGTGCTCATCAATTGCCGCCACTGTGCCCATCAAACGCAACCACTGTGCCCATCAATTGCCTCCACTGTACCATCAATTGTCGTCACTGTGCCCATCAAACGCCGCCACTGTGCCCATCAAACGCAGCCACTGTGCTCATCAATTGCCGCCACTGTGCCCATCAAACGCAACCACTGTGCCCATCAAACGCAGCCACTGTGCCATCAAACACAGCCACTGTGCCCACCAATTGCTCCCACTGTGCCCCCCCACCCACCGTCTGCCTGGCACTTACTCTGTCTCGGTGGGGCAGCGGGTGACAGCGGCGAGCGGTTTCCTCCATGCCCTCAATGTCTTCTCCCATCCTCTCCTCCCGTCCTCTCCTATGATTGGACGCCTGATAGGCTTCCAATCACAGCGTCTGTCGTTTTAGCCAATCAGGTGACAGGACAGACCCGAGCACCTGATTGGCAGTTCAGTGTTAGGAAAGTGAATATTCGTTTGCTTTCTTAACACAGCTGAGTAAATCCGAAAAGGGGTCGGGCGCCTGAAAAGGGGGTGGCAGTGGCGGCCATAGATAGATTCCTTCCAAGCATGAATCTATCTATTGGTGACAGAGGGGGTGGCTGGAGAGAGGGGGCGGCGCCCGTGCGCCCTTATGTTCGCACTGCCACTGGTTAGTAGTAGTAATTAATATTATTTATCATTATAATTTTATATATGTAATCTAAATAAATACAAAAATAATTGCCTTAAGTTTTGCAGTGCACTAAATTTAGCATGGAACCTCTTAGTAAATACTAGTTTGAAGGAAAAGTATAAAGTAGCAGTGGGGAAAAAAAGGCGACTGGTAAACACATTTTGGCCCCGCGTACATGTGCTCAACCCCTGTCCCGCCCCCACAGAGGTGGGGTACAATTTATGGCCAAGGGGTGTCCAAGTGACAAGGTTAGGAACCCCGACTCTACCCTGACAATAGAAGGAGCGTACCTCCTGTAGGGATCTTTGGGTAAACAATCCATGGACCTGTGCATTGCACCAATGAAGCACTGACTGCGGTTGCAATGTTCTGCAGGGATCAATGTAAATATTTAATAAATGAACATGTTTTTTATTTTATTATGATTCATTAATTGCATTTTGGTAAAAGGTGGACAATGTCTTTAACCAATCATTTCTTGCATATTAATTATTAATGGGGGGGCATGACAGGTGCGTACTTTTTGCCTCCATAGTTTGCTCTGGAAGGTGTCCCTCTTTCCCATCTCGGGAAGTTGGAGGTTTGCCAGTGTTGGAGGGCATTGCAGTTTGAGGGAGGTAATTCAGGGTAAGAGCGGGGGATGGTTGTGGAAATTGCTGGATTATCATTCCAGGACTCTTTCCAAATTTCACTTCTATAGACGATGAACAAAGCGCAGCGAACGGCTCAGATACACCAAAGACATGTAATTATAGTTGTTGCTGGAAGGGAGAAATCCATCAGCACTCATGTCACTTCACCTTACAGGAGAGAAGACGTGATCACTTCTGAAAATACTTCTCCGGGATCAGCAAATATTGTCTAAATACAAGTCATGTGTATTCTTCATGAATCTCGGTGTGCTTTGTGTATTTCCTCCAGATCTGTGCAGTAATCCAGTGTGAGACTTTTCCTTCCTGTAATAAAGACCGCTCACTGCTGCTCTCACTCCTTGTGCAGGGTGACTGGTCTTGTCTCCGCCCACTCCTGTAGTTTTCTGCAGGCAGCCTGTAGTGGGTGGAGCCTGCCGGGTCCCTCCCACAGCTCTGTTCTGTGCACAGACTATACAGAGATGATGTCACTGCTACCTTTACAACGTAATATCTGAGTTTGCAAAGACACACTGCAATCTGATGGTGCAATGTACAAGCTCATCTAAGTTTACCAAAACTGAGTAATAGTGGGATAAAACTCTACAGTCTGATCAACTTCTATCCAATTCCATAGGCCTTGAGGGGTCTCCAAACTTTTCAGTTAGAGGGCCACAGCTTATATTTTACAAAGCCATGCAGCCCCCCCCCCCCAAAAAAAAAATCCAAATCAAATTTAAAATGAATGAATACATTTTACTTGGAGGTGTTTTTTTTTGTAATCAATATAATATATAACAGAAAAAAATGGGTCCATCAGGGTCCCCCCCTTACATCAGATTCCCCATTAGGGTCACCCCTTAAATCAGAGTCCCTATCAGGGTCCCCCCCTTACATTACTGTCCCCCTTACATCAGAATCCCCATCAGGCCCTCCCTTACATCAGAGTCCCCCTTACATTAGGGTCCCCCCTTACATCGGAATCCCCTTCAGGGTCCCCCCTTACATCAAAGTCCCCATCACATCAGATTCCCCATCATGGTCCCCCCTTACATCAGATTCCCCATTAGGGTCACCCCTTAAATCAGAGTCCCTATCAGGGTCCCCCCCTTACATTAGGGTCCCCCTTACATGGAAATGACCTTTTGGGTCCCCCCCTTACATTAGGGTCCCCCTTACATCGGAATCGCCTTCAGGGTCCCCCTTACATCAGAGTCCCCCCTTACATCAGAGTCCCCATCAGGGTCCCCCCTTACACTAGAGTCCCCCCTATCAGAATTCCTATCAGGGTCCCCCCTTACATCAGAATCCCCATCAGGGTCCCCCCTTACATCAGAGTTCCCATCAGGGTCCCCCCCCTTACATTAGGGTCCCCCCTTACATCAGAATCCCCTTCAGGGTCCCCCCTTACATCGGGGTCCCCCTTACATCAGATTCCCCCTTACAACAGAATCTCCATCAGGTCCCCCCTTACATCAGAGTCCCCCCCCTTACATCAGATTCCCCATCAGGGTCCCCCCCAACATCAGAATTCCTATCAGGGTTCCCCCTTACATTAGATTCCCCATCGGGGTCCCCCCTTATATCAAAGCCCCCATCAAAGTCCCCCTTACTTTAAATTCCCTGTCAAAGCCTCCCTATATTGGGGTCCCCATCAGATTTACCCTTACATCAGAGTCCCTGTCAGAGCCCCTCTTATATCAGGGTCCCCATCAGAGTCCCCCTTACATCAGATTTCCCATCAGAGTCCCCCCTTATATTAGAGTCCCCATCAAAGTCCTCCTTACATCAGAGTCCCTGTCAGAGCCCTCCCTTATATCGGGGTCCCCATCAAAGTCTCCTTTACATCCCCCTTACATCAGAGTCCCCTTTATATTAGAGTCCCTGTCAGAGTCCCCCCTTTACATCAGGGTCCCTTCAGATGGCCCGGATAAAATCTTGCAGGGAACAAAATCTGGCAAAGATGTGCATTACAGTATATTAAATGGCAATAAAGGGGAAAAACACGCTGAAAATATATGACAACGCAGTGGGCCCTGCGTAGAATCCATGCCTGACCGCCGTCCTTCCTGCACACCCGATTTTAGGAAATCGTCTCTCGTTACCGGCTCTGCGCTCACCATTTCCTGAATGTTAAATTTTGGCTGCGTGGAGACGCCGGGTGTGTCTGGATCGCCGCCGCGCTCGTCTCTCTGGCCGCAGAGGGGTTAATTCCCCTTTTGCGTTGTTGGAGATCTCGCCGTCACTGTACTTCATTCATAAAATGAGCGCTTTGTTCAACAGAGAAGAAGAAGAATGTACGAGTCACGGTGTCAGTTCTCTTCTAACGGGGATGTGAAACCAACTCATACAGTGCAAGAAGAATCTGGCTGGAAATGAATCTGTGGCACGCGAAAAAAACGCACAATGGGGGGGGATCTACTAAAACTGGAGGGTGCAAAATCTGGTGCAGCTGTGCATGGTAGCCAATCAGCTTCTAACTTCAGCTGGAAGCTGATTGGTTTCTATGTACGCCTGCACCAGATTTTGAACTCTCCAGTTTTAGTAAATCACCGTCAGAGTGCCGAACCGGCCAGATCAGCATACATTTGTCTTCTCTTAAAGGGTAAGTCCACCTTCTCACGAAAAATGAGAAAGGTGAACAAACTCCAAAATAACTTGGCCACCCCTCCAAATCCTGATTCACATAATGGATGTGATGCCCCGTGTTGCCAATATAGTGGTCAGTACAACACAACACACAGCCCTGGAGCGGGTATCCATCATAATGCCCCCCAGTGCCCACAATGGTCAGCAAACCACTGACCAATAAGAAGCTCTTCTTTCTTCTAGGACACCTTACCGGAATAAAAAGCCTTGGATCCACTTCTCATTGGTCAACGCAGTCATTGACCAATAAGTGGTAGCCATTGCAAGCATTATGATGGATACTCATTCCAGGGCTGTGTATTGGGGTGTACACAAGGTCATCCAGGGCAAAGATGCCAAACTGCCCCCCCCCCCCCCCATGATGTGCCAGCTTAGGGGATCCTACACCCAGCAGTCACTCACTTGTCAAAATCACTGCCTCTGCCAGCCTTGTAGCAGAAGAAAGGCGCCCCCATCCCTACATTAAACCATTACACCCAGGGCAGCTTCCCCTCCTGCCCACCCCTTGCCCTGCAGACTGCTACACCAGCAGCACGGGGGCATCACGGCTGATATATGCAGCAGGGTCCAGGTTTTCTGGAGTTGGTTCACCATTGCATTTTCCCTGAAAAGGTGAGCTTAACCTTTACATTTGTGAAACCATTGCTGAATTAATAGCAGTGTAAAGTAATCTTTGGCTTGATGGCTAGAACTGAGTTTTCAATAGTCTTTTTAAAAAAAAAAAATCACAAGAAATATAGGGACCATAGATTGTAAGCTCCTGAGGGCAGGGATTGGTGGAAATGGACAGTATGTAATAGAGATGTCTAACAAATAGAGATTATATATATTTATATATATATAGATAGATTTATATCTATTTATAGATAGATAGATAGATAGATAGATAGATAGATAGATAGATAGATAGATAGATAGATAGATAGATAGATAGATAGATAGATAGATAGATAGATAGATAGATAGATAGATATTTTTTAATATATTTATATCTATCTATATATATAGATAATTATATATATATATATATATATATATATATATATATATATAATCTCATTCATTTCTAGTCAGGATTCAGCCATAGAATCATCAAAATGGCTTTACACTGCTAGTTATTCAGCAATGAATTCTCAAATGTATTTTCTATAGATCCTCTCACTCCAGTGTGAAAGCCCCGAGGGCTTTCACACTGGAGCGGTGCGCTGGCAGGACGCTAAAAAAAGTCCTGCAAGCAGCATCTTTGAGGCGCTGTAGGAGCGGTGTATACACCACTCCTACAGCGCCCCTGCCCATTGAAATCAATAGGCAGCGCCGCGGATGTGCCGACGCCCCCAACTAGAGCTGCCACCTCATCCCTTTAAACCCGAACACATATTAATTACACAGGTTCTGTGGCTGATTAAGGTGGTAATTAAACTCACTTCTGCATTTAATTAGCCTCAGAACCTGTGTAATTAATATATGTTCGGGTTTAAAGGAATAAGGTAGCAATCCTAGTTCTTTTTTTTTTTTTTTCTACTTAAAAAATGTTTTATTACTCCCTGTGCCGCCACCTTTTTATTTAATCTTTATTGAAAAAATTTCCTTATATAACATACAAAATCTCTTTAAAATAAATATATCCACTTTATTTCTAATCCCCTGGTTATCTCTCGCCTCGACTACTGCAACTCCCTCCTCATTGGCTTACCTTTAAATAGACTATCCCCCCTTCAGTCCATCATGAATGCGGCTGCCAGACTCATCCACCCTACAAACTGCTCAGTGTCTGCTACCCCTCTCTGCCACTCCCTCCATTGGCTGCCACTCACCCAACAAATTAAATTCAAAATACTAACAATAAGTTACAAAGCCATCCACAACTCTGCCCCCAGCTACATCACTAACCTAGTCTCTAAATACCAACCTAATCGCTCTCTCCGTTCCTCCAAAGACCTCCTGCTCTCTAGCTCCCTCATCACCTCCTCCCATATCCGCCTCCAGGACTTCTCCAGAGCCTCTCCCATCCCCTGGAATTCCCTACCCCAATCTGTCAGACTGTCTCCAAATTTATCCACTTTTAGGCGATCCCTGAAAACTTTCCTCTTCAGAGAAGCCTATCCTGCCTCCATCTAACAACTGCACTATTTTCTCCATCAGCTCATCCCCCACAGCTATTACCCTTTTGTATAACTTGACCCTCCCTCCTAGATTGTAAGCTCTAACGAGCAGGGCCCTCTGATTCCTCCTGTATTGAATTGTATTGTACTTGTACTGTCCTCTCTAATGTTGTAAAGCGCTGCGTAAACTGTTGGTGCTATATAAATCCTGTATAATAATAATAATAATAATAATAATAATTTGCCTCTACGGTAGTCATGTCAGATGCATAATTATGTACTGCTCCTATCATTTGTGCCTCATCCAATTTCATACCCATATCTTGTTCCCATTTTCTAATAAAGGGTAAAATCCCCTTTTGTTCTAGTTCTGTTAGAATTCTTATTCTATACATTTGGGATATTCCGTTTTTTTAATGATGTTTTTATATTACAAAGTTTTTCAATTGGGGTTAACATTTTCTCAGACCTAATTGGTTGAGGGATTGTATCTACAAGGTGTTTTATTTGCAAATATTCCCATTCATTAACATGGTGCCACCCATGTGCCATTATTAAATCCTGTTTTGTCCTGATTTTACCTTGCATGATGATGTCTTTTAGTTGTGCCTGTCGTAGTTGTTTCCCTAATCGTGTCCCATTTCCTGGAATAAAAAAAATTTGTGCCCGCTAATGAAATCAAAGGGGAATTATATTTCCATTTTTCTTTTCTATATAATGTCTCCCATATTTTAAATACATTTTTAGTTAATTCGTGTGTGTCTCTACTATGTGTTCTTAATTTTGGTGGAATCCAATTTTTTTTTTTTTTTAATTGTGATGTGTTTAATGTATCTTCCATTTTCACCCATCTCTTTTTAGGCTAATTCTAGTTCTGAGGCTAATTTAATGCAGATAAGGCACCGAGTGAGTTTAATTACCACCTCAATCAGCCACAGAACCTGTGTAATTCATATGTGTTCAGGTTTTAAAGGGATGAGGTGGCAACTATACCCCCAACGCCCCAGTGTGAAAGTAGCCTTAGGCAAATTAATGTAGACAGGAGCCAATTAACCTACCAGCATTTGTTTTTGAGCGTGGGAGGAACCCAGAGAAAATCCACACAAGAACAAGGAGAACATGCAAACTCCATGCAGGTCGTCTCCTGCCCAAAATTCAAGCCAAGGGCCCCAATGCTGCAAAGCAAAAAAGGAAAACCACTGTGCGGCCCCTGGCATGTTTTATGTTATAGTTTGGCGCCACCTAGCTGCAGCTTTGCCACAAATGTGAACACCGTAATGTAACACAACACACAGCTTCAATGCAAAGATGGACAGATGTCAGTTGGAGAAGCACGAAAGAGTCAGTTTCTGTTCTTCAACATGCATGTTTACAACACCGGAACATGCATGTTTAAGTCAACACAAGTGGGACTGGGGAGGGCTGCAGGCACCTCTGTTATCCGCTGATCTCAGGGGAAACAGTAGCAATTGGCTGAAAATTTCCAACACAGCTGGTGGCAATGCAAAAACTTTGCATTTTTGGTTCAATAGACTTCAATGGAGAAAATGCAGAAAAGCATGTAGTGCATTTTTTTTTTTACGCGATTTGCATTTTTATCAATCTGCCCAACAACAAATTGGCCAAAAAATAAAAAATAAATCATTAAAAAAAAAAAAAAAAAAGCAAAAAGCATAAAAAAGACATGTACAAGAAAGCATAGACTTCCGGTTCCGGCGCCACATGGGACAGCGGTAGCTAGACACAGCTCCCGCCGCCCTCCCTCCGATTTCGGCTAAAAAAAGCCCGGCCAGAGCTTCGAGGTAACCCCCATCCACTCCTGCTGCATAGCGGGCATATATGGATCGCTTCGTGGAGCGATCATACGCTCAAGCGGTCTCCTCTGCACCCCCGGCGGGAGACGCGGCTTCAGGCTCGGGCAAAATGGCGGCCGCTCCAAGTGCAGGGGAATCCTCACAGTCACACGCTGCTTCAGCAACACAGGCAATCGATCCTGCATCACCAGCAGGTATTGCCCAAGAAGTAGTAGCCCTGCTGGGACCCTCTCTGGCTGCCACTGTTGATGCCGCAGTACACAGAGGGCTAGAACAGCTCCACCTGGAGGTACAAGCACAAGCCCAGAGAATCACACAGGCAGAGGACAGAATATCATCCCTGGAAGATGATACCACTGCACAGTCAGCAGTAATTGCCCGCATAACAGCTGAAAACAGAGAAATATGGGAAAAAGTGGACGATCTCGAAAATCGTTCCAGAAGAAACAATTTGCGCATAACTGGACTGCCAGAATCAATAGCCAACAACCAGCTCACAAACATTTGCGCTAAAATTATTCCTGAACAACTGGGACTCCTAATACCCTGCACTATCGAACGCGCCCATCGCATCGGTCAGTACGTGGAAAGTCGTGCCAAACCAAGACACGTCATTGTTAAGTATCTGAATTACGCTGACAAAAACGCCATTATGCAGGCATTCCGCCGCACGCGCTCCCTATCGCTAGACGGGACGAAACTCTTTGCAGACTACTCGATCGAGGTGATTAAGCAACGTAAAGCATTCTCCTCAATCTGTTCAACTTTATACCACAATCAAGTGAAATTCTCCCTGGCATATCCGGCCACCCTACGTATCCAAACGCAGTCAGGGGAACACCTCACTTTTACTTCGCCTGATAAAGCGGATCGGTACCTTGCAGCAGCTGGCACAGAAATGGAACACACCAACTCTGAGGAAGGCTCCTCCTCATCTCCGGCTACCTCAACCTCTGCATCCCACAAACAACACCGCAGTCCGACCAAGCCGCCATACAAAAGAAGTTGCTTCACCCATCAGGCAGAACGTTCCAGCATCTATCGGCGGAGACACATGAGAGACGGGTAGTATCATTACCACTTTTTCTCAGTGTTTTACATCTCCCGCACCACTGGTATTACTATTACACTGACTGAACTCTATGTTCCACATACTGGACTAATACCCTACACCACCTAAAGGTGGGCGCTAGGTTTTCTTTCCCTTTGTTTTTATTTTTCCCTCTTTAACTACCTAGAATACTCTCTGCTTATATGAGCGGACACCCTCATGTTACCTACTGTTAACCAAGTATCCTGCTCCCTCCTTGAGATGACACTTGAAATGTGCCGCGACCTCCCAGAAACTAAACCCCCCCCACTCATCTCTGCATTGCTGCCTAACTAATCCCCACTCAACTAGCAATCACCCTTTTATCCTCCCTTTTTACCCTTTCTCCCCTCTCCCCTCCCCTCGCCTTTCCTCCTCTGAAGCTCGCACTTCATCCTTAGGAGAGGAGCAGGCGTATGGCGGGGGCTCTGCCATGCGATTTAACCCCATGTGGAAAAAAGTGAAGTCCTTGCTGTTTGATAGGTGCTTTTTGCACCGGATCTATGTTTTGTTGTTTTTTTTATTGCTTTCGTTTAATGTTTGGAATATTTCTAATTACCTGTTTTGTGCCTATAACCTCAGGAAACCTACAATACTTGGGGGACCCTCGGATTGATGACGCGATGCCTGAAGGGAGACTTCATTCCACACTTCAAGCTCAGTACATACCTCCAGACCAGACATGGCCTCCTCAACCGATAGGAATTACCTAAAAATTGTATCGTGGAATGTTAAGGGGCTTCGCTCTCCAAGTAAGCGCATGTCCATTCTTAGACACTTGAGGCGTCTCCAAGCAGATGTGGCCCTGCTTCAGGAGACACATCTGTCTGCAGACGATTTGACCCGTTTACGCAAACTATGGGTGGGAACTGTATATGGCTCACCAGCCGTAGGGCGCAAAGCTGGAGTAGCCATCCTACTACATAAAAACCTGAAACATACTATCAAGGACGTGAGGACTGACCTGGCAGGCCGCAAAATAACGTTACACATGACCTTAGCTAACAAAGAAATGGCTATCACTAATATATACGCTCCCAACTCGCCAGATACCTCATTCTTTCAAGACGTGGTGGCTTGGATACTGACTACCCCAGAGACCCTACATCTAATAGGCGGGGACTTTAATTCAGTTATGTTCACAATAGTTGACCGAGTAGGTGACACGACGTGTAGGACGACCAGAAATACCACACCAACTCCGACCCCAACGCTCCTAACACAAGCCATAGATTCCATGCACTTAATAGATGTATGGAGATTAACACACCCAACGGACCGGGACTATACCTTCTACTCTCCCCCACAATTCCTTCTCTCGAATCGACAATTTTTTTGCATCTCCAGCACTTCTACCAATGCTATGCGACCCGGAAATCAACGACGCCAGAATCTCAGACCACAGCCCCATTGCAATACAATTGATCAATATCCAACGCTCTTCTCCCTCACACATATGGCGCTTCCCTTCTTACCTAGCGGATAATGAGGACTTCCGCCACATGCTCTGTGGAGCGTGGACTGAATATGCCTCTACCAACGCGACACACCTTACTGACCCAAACCTTTTCTGGGAGGCTAGGAAAGCCTTCATGAGAGGGAAAATTATTTCTTACACCACCCAATTTAGGAGGAATGCTAAACAACACTACATACGAGCTAGTGAAGCTTTACGCTCAGCACACAAACTACTTACACTTAACCGTACACCCGACAACATACACGCCTGGAGAAAAGCCAAACGAGAATTTGACCTATGGGCTGAGCAACAAGAAATAGCTAAGACCACCTATTCTACTGTACACTTTCATAGGTATGGTAACAAAGCGGGCAAACTGCTGGCGAAGCACGGGACCAAGACGACCCACCCATATCTCTGCCCTGAAAAATTCAGCAGGCACACTGGTTACCTCTCCTACTGCAATTGGTAAACTACAAGCAGACTATTACACTACTCTATACTCGGTGGACCCGAATGACCAAACTACTGTTGAAGCTCTCCTAGCTCAGATCCGCTTGCCTAAGCTTCAGGAAGACCAATTAGCTGCTCTTAATGCGCCCATCGCCGTTGAGAATATCCAACTGACGATCAAATCTTTGGCGTCTGCTAAAGCCCCAGGTCCGGACGGTTACACAGCTGAATTCTACAAGCTAGCTAAAGACTTTATTCCTGCTACTCTGACACATGTATATGCAGCCATGTGGGACGGGGGCCCCTATCTCCCTACAGGGACGCAGGCACATATTAGACTAATCGCTAAAAAAGGTAAAGACCCCTCACATCCAGGATCGTATCGCCCAATCTCATTAATCAATGTAGACGTTGAAATACTATCCAAGATAATTGCGTCGTGCTTAGCCCACCTACTCCCCTCTTTATTACACCCGGCTCAATTTGTTCAGGGACGATCGGCCACCCTAAACATGCTGATGGCGTTAGAATATGCAAGATCGAACCCTGAACAAGACATCGCCATAATGTCACTAGGTGCCGAAAAGGCTTTCGACAATATCAGTTGGTCCTGGTTATTCAGAGTGAAAGCGGACTTCGGTTTTTCTGGCCCAATTGTGCGTTTTTTACAGCGGATGTACGAATCCCCAACTGTGCGTCTGGTCACTCCTGACTTTAAATCTGATCCCCCTAACAAAAGGGACTAGACCCCCTCTACTTTTTAACATCGCTATTGAGCTTTTATCCAGACTACTCAACTCGCCTGACGGGGTCAGTGGCATCACAATAGGTAACCAAACTCTCCCTTCTGCACTATTTGCAGAGGAAATATTGTTATTCTCCACGCAGCCTCTTGTGGACTTTGATAGACTCCGAAAACTCTTTCACACTTTCTGACTGTGCTCAGGCTTTCGAATTAACTTCGACAAAAGCGAAGTTCTATCACTCCATCCCGGGATGTCTGCCAAAAGGCGACACCAGTCTCCTTCTGCCATAGCAACGCAACACATAACTTGTCTGGGCATTCACATAGGCCGAGAGCCGTCCACTTTATATACGCTTAACTTCCCACCGTTGATATCAAAAATTGTAAAGGAGCTGGAAGCTTGGGCAGCCCTCCCCCTCTTTGAAAGATATCACCTTGGTATAGTTTGCACGTCTACTCTACCCTATGCAGACCATACCTCTTCTATTGCAACACCCGGATGTAAAAAAATGTCATAGGGTACTGTCTGCCTTTCTATGGTCTCGCAAAAAATCATGCATTACCTTACAAAAACGGTATCTCCCGAAGTCTGAAGGGGGGACGGGCCTGCCCAATATATGTTTTTACAATCTTGCCTGCCTACTCAGACAAGGCCTTGACTGGTTATCTGGCAGATCTAGATACTCCAATACTGTACTCGAGGGGGGCCTCAACCTTTCCACATGCTCTGCCAGCCATTCTCCACCCCAATCCTAACAAACTACCAACATACCTCAAATCAAGTGTACTCATCAAGGACACAATTATAGCCTGGAGAGAGGTGCGGAGACTGCTGGGGTCACCCTACAGTATTTCTTACTACCTGCCAATCCAAGGCAACCCTATGTTTCTCCCATCCACTCTACACAAAGCCTTTGAACAATGGAGCGCTAAGGGTCTTGCCAACATTACCATAATACCCCTGGAGAGTTTAAATCCTTTCAAACCCTATCATGGGAATTCTCTCTACCAGAGACACACGCTTTCTTCCACCACCAGTTGGTCAGTTATTTACGCTCATGCTACGGACCTGGGATGGATCCCCTCCAAAAGTCCTTTATTGATACTGTACTACGCAGAGACGAGTACTCCATTTCCAGCCTATACTCTCACCTTATTGCCCATCAGACTGACAAATTTCATCTTAAACCATTCCAAAAATGGTCCCAAATATTTGAGAACAGAGACCTTTCGGAGAAAATCCTTGAAGGATACAGACAAGTACACAAACTTACCATATCCGAAACATGGCGTGAGACGCAATTCAAAATTATCCACAGGGCGTACTACCCTTTTCGTATCAACAAGGCGGAACCAGCCCAAGAGCGGTGTCCTTGGTGTTTCACACCACGCCCAACACTACTTCATCGCCTCTGGGAATGCCAACACATCATTACATACTGGGACTCCGTACTGAACTATATCTGCAAGATCACTATAATAAGAATCCCAAGACATTACCTTATATGTCTATTCGGATGTGAACCACCCTTATATACGCCACCAATAAAGAGTCTGCTTCGCATCTCCCACTGGACGCATATTTGCCTCCTGGTGGCCCGCAGGACTATCATGTCCCATTGGATCAAATCAACACCGCCAAATTTACCGCCCTCTTAACGCTTTTCTATCTGGAAAGATTAGACACCATCGTACTGAACTTTCTCTCCACCTCACGATTCTTCACGAGATGGCGGAAATTCATGGAACACACGTTCACCCAAAAAGATCTACAGAATCTCATACAACCTTTCCGCTACACTGATTGGTATCTCAAACGAGACCTTACAAACTCCCTAGGCAACCTTAAATTATCCAATCTATCTGACCCCTCTGCGTTTTTGCCGCCCTGAACCATGAAAACAAATCTTTGAAGCTCCTTGACACCTGTGAGTTTTCCATACCTTCACCTGTAAACTTCACCCACCGTCACTTATACAGCCAGTTTAATATCCAAGGTTACAATTTTTATTTTTATTTTTTATATATATATATACTCTAAACGTTGCTTCCGCTCCTAAAGGCACTAAGGTTTGCACTGTCACATCATCCTGATGCTATAATATTGTAATACAGGTAATTACTGTGCTACTGATTTTTCTCTATGTGTTTACGAGACTGTATATGAGTCAAAACTCATTTACCATGTACTTATGTAATAAACCCAATAAACATTTTTCAAAAAAATAAAAAAGAAAGCATAAAACACTGCAGAAACAGATCAAAAGCAAACTGCATAGGTGTGAACCTGAAATCACACACTAGCCAATGCTCTGAAAAGCGGAACTTTTTTTTTTCTGCCAAATGGCAATTTATTATGGGGTTAATGTGCCATAGCCCCTTGAACTTGAATGGCCCAGTTTGGCAGGTGCTTCCCCCTGTCAACTTGGCATGCATGGTAAATTTGAAACATCCACGGTATGTGAACAGCATCCTCTGGCTGGAGTTTGCACTTTAATGGACTACCAGGAGTGGGAAATTTACGGCTCAGCCAACAATTTTCCACCCCGTTCTTTTGAGTTTTCAGTCAAAATTTTGGTGAACTGGATGGAGCCAAAAAGGCCACCTACAGCTTGAAATTTGGTTGATTCAGCAGAAATCATCCCACAACATTCGATCCGTATAGGGCAGGCCTAATGAGTAACAAATCCCTTCAAGGTAAACTCTACACATTGCTAGCACCTTAGCGGACTCTTTTGGTTGGTGATTTTCATTCATACCTTTCTCTGCTGGACGTGTGACCACCATGTCCTCTCTGATCTCTGCATGAGAGGGTCTGCCTTCGTTATCTCCACCTGAGCAACGTCATTGTTCTAATGAGCAAAGCTGCAACGTCTATAGGAAGGGTCTCCAAACTACGGCCCTCCAGCTGTTGCAGAACTACGCATCCCATGAGACATTGTAAAACTCTGACATTCACAAACATGACTAGGCATGATGGGAATTGTAGTTCCTGAACAACTGAAGGGCCGTAGTTTGAAGACCCCTGGTCTATAGGAAGGGTCTCCAAACTATGGCCCTCCAGTTGTTCAGGAACTACAATTCCCATCATGCCTAGTCATGTCTGTGAATGCCAGATTTTTGCAAAGCCTCATGGGGCGTGTAGTTCCACAACAGCTGGAGGGCCGTAGTTTGGAGATCCCTGGTCTATAGCCACTTGAAGACCGGGCCTTTTACTGACATTTGTTGTTTACAAGTAAAAATCTGTATTTTTTGTTAGAAAATTACTTAGAACCCCCAAACATTTTATATATATATATATATATTAATATATATATATTTTTTATAGCAGAGACCCTAGAGCAGTGGTTCTCAACTCCAGTCCTCAGGACCCACCAACAGGCCAGGTTTGCAAGATAGCTGAAATACATCACAGGTGATATCACTTGCTGCTCAGTGATTGCAGTATTCTATTCTGCAACTCCCCAAGGTAATACTTAAAATCTGTCCTGTTGGTGGGCCCCGAGGACTGGAGTTGAGAACCACTGCCCTAGAGAATAAAATAGCCCTTGCAATTTTTTAATGTTACACGTTTTTTGCGCAGTGTTTTTTTTAAACGCTATTTGTTTGGAAAAAATACACTTTGACCGCTTGCGGACCAGCCGCCACCGTTTTACTGCGGCAGGTTGGCTCCGCTGCACAAAATCACGTTCTTGTACGCGATCTTGCGAGGCCTGGATAGCAGGCGCGCGCCGCGAGCTCCGTGAATCCGACTGTAGGTCAATACCCGCGATCGTCTCATGGAGAGGAAGAACGGGGAAATGCTAATGTAAACAAGCATTTCCCCGTTCTGCCTAATGACACAGTCACTGATCTCTGGTCCCTGTGATCCGGAGCGGTGATCAGTGTCGTGTCACGCACAGCCCCCCCCCAGTTAGAATCACTCCCTAGGACACACTTAACCCCTACAGTGCCCCCTAGTGGTTAACCCCTTTACTGCCAGTCACATTTACACAGTAATCAGTGCATTTTTTTTATCGCACTTATCACTGTATAAATGTGAATGGTCCCAAAATAGCGCCAAAAGTGTCCGATCTGTCCGCCATAATGTCGCAGTCACGATAAAAACCGCTGATCGCCGCCATTACTAGTAAAAAAAATTATTATTATTAATAAAAATGCCATAAAACTATCCCCTATATTGTAGACGCTATAACTTTTCAGCAAAGCAATAAATATACGCTTATTGCGATTTTTTTTACCAAAAATATGTAGAAGAATACGTATCGGCCTAAACTGAGGAAAAAAAAAGGTTTTTTTAGATATTTTTTGGGGCATATTTATTATAACAAAAAGTAAAAAATATTGTTTTTTTTTCAAAACTGTCGCTCTTTTTTTGTTTATAGCGCAAAAAATAAAAACCACAGAGGTGATCAAATACCACCAAAAGAAAGCTCTATTTGTGGGAAAACAAGGACGTCAATTTTGTTTGGGAGCAACGTCGCACGACTGTGCAATTGTCAGTTAAAGCGACGCAGTGCCGAATCGCAAAAAGTGCTCTGGTCTTTGGCCAGCCAAATGCTCCGGGGCTGAAGTGGTTAATGAATAAAAAAACAAAACAAAAACGAAACATAATAAATACCCTGATTTTTTTTTCTTAACCATTTCCTGCCCGCCATAGCAAAATGACGCATGGAAAGTGGTTCTGTTATCCTGACTGGACATCATAGGACGTCCAGGAGGATAAGCCACTAACGTACGCCCATCGGTGGTGTGGTGTGTCAGTCTGACGCACCGCATCTCCGATCTAGGTCTGATGCAGGCTCTTTACCATGTGATCAGCTGTGTCCAATCACATGGTAACCAGGAAGTGCCGTTTATCGGCTTTTTGTCTATTCGCACTGACTGGCATGAGTAGAGGAGAGCCAATTGGCTGCTCTCCTGACAGGGGGGGGGGGGGGTCGTCTGCGATGATAATTAGCGCATTGATTATCAGTGCAGACCCATCAAGGATGCCCACTGGAGACCACCAGGAATACCCACTGCAGACCACCAGGTGAACCCACCAGGGATGCCAATCAGTGCCCATTAGGATGGCACTCTGTGCCCATCAGTGATGCCTGCCAGTGCTTCCTGATCAGTGCTGCCAATCAGTGCCATAGATCAGTGCCGCTCATCAGTGCCCATCAGTATATAAGTGCAAACCAGTGCACCTATATATGCCCACCAGTGCCACCTATCAGTGCCACCTATGAGTGCCCACCAGTGCACCTATATATGCCATATATGCCACCTATCAGTGCCCATCAGTGCTGCTTATAAGTGCCTCATCATCAGTGCCCATCAGTGCCGCCTCATCAGTGAAGGAGAAAACGTACTTATTTACAAAGTTTTGTAAAAGAAAAACTTTTTTTTTCAAATTTTTTTTATTCTTTATTTATAGCGCAAAAAAACCCCAGAGGTGATCAAATACCACCAAAAGAAAGCTCTATTTGTGGGGGGGGGGGGAAATGTAGAATTCCTGCGCAATTGTCATTCAAAATGCGACAGTGGATAAATATGAAAGATGATGTTAAGCCTTGTAAATAGATGCCTAGCATGTCAGGCTTTAAAATTGCGCATGGTGGTGGAATGGCGCCAAACTACAGTACCTAAAAATCTCCATAGACAACACTTTAAACATTTCTACAGAATACCAGTTTAGAGTTACAGAGGAGGTCTAGTCCTGGAATTATTGCTCTCGCTCTGATGTTTGATGCGATACCTCACATGTGTGGTGCAAACACCGTTTACATATGTGGGCGTGACCCGCGTATGCGTTCACCGCTGCACGCGAGCATGCGAGCATGGGGGGGGGGGGACAGGGGTGATATATCTTTTTTTTAATTATGAGTTATTTTATTAAATTTTTTTTCTCTTCTATTCTATTCTATTTTATCGCTTTTATTGCTATCGCAAGAAATGTACGCATCCCTTGCAATAACAATACAGCATGACAGGTCCTCTTTATGGAGAGATGTGGGGTCTATAAGACCCAAAATTTCTCCTCTACCTTTAAAAGCAAAAGATCCAAAAAAAATACCACTTGCCCTCCGGAAGATTTACCCCACTTCCTGACCAGACCATTTTTTACGATTTGGCACTGCATTACGTTAGCTGACAAACGGTCGTGCAACTCTGTACCCAAATAAAATTGATGTCCTTTTCTTTCCCCATAAATAGAGATTTCTTTTGGTGGTATTTGATGACCTCTGCGGTTTTTATTTTTTGCACTATAAACAAAAAAAATACAGACAAGTTTGAAAAAAACAAAAACGATATTTTTGCTTTCTGCTCTAAAACATACTCAATAAAAAAAATAAAATAAAAAAAAATCTAATTTCTTCATCAATTTAGGTCAATATGTATTCTGCTATATATTTTTGGTAAAAAAATATTCCGATAAGCGTATATTGATTGGTTTGTGCAAAAGTTATAGCGTCTACAAACTATGGGATATATTTATGAAATTTTTTTTTTTTTTTACTAGTAATGGCGGCGATCAGCGACTTATAGCAGGACTGCAATATTGCGGAGGACGATCGGACAGTAACTGACACTTTTTTGCGAACCAGTGACACTAATACAGTGATCAGTACTAAAAATATGCACTGTCACTGTGCCAACGACACTGGATGGGAAGTGGTTAACATCAGGGGCGATCAAAGGGTTAAATGTGTGCCTGACGTTCCAGATGCTTTTCTGCATGCGCAATTTTGATGTGTTTTTGATGCGTTCCTGTGCGTTTTTGGTGCAGTCCAGTGCATTTTCCTCCCTCTTTTTTCTTAACCTTAAGGGCCAGTTCACACCATGGAAACACAGTCCGGATGCTTTTCTGCATGCACATTTTAGGTGCGTTCCAGTGCGTTTTTGTTGTAGTCCAGTGCATTTTCCTCCCTTTTTTTTCTTAACCTTAAGGGCCAGTTCACACCAGTCACACCAGTCCGGAAGCTTTTCTGCAGGCACGTTTTAGGTGCGTTCCAGTGCGTTTTTGATGCGGTCCAGTGCATTTTTCCCCCTCTTTTTTCTTCACCTAATATAAGGGCCAGTTCACACCAGATGCAGTTCTGTGCGCTTTTTTTCTGCACAAAATGCATGCACAGTGTTTTCCATGGCTCTAGTTCACACCATGCATTCAGTTTCTGCACTGGAAACTGACCGGAGACTGACTGCATGGTGTGAACTAGACTAATGAAAAACACTGTGCATGCATTTTTAGTGCAGAAAAACAGCGCACGGAACTGCATCTGGCCCTAAAAACATGTGTGTTCCAGTGCGATTTTTGGTGCGTTTACCTGCGTTCCAGTACAGTCCAGTGCAGAAAAAATGCAGCATGTTCTGCTTTTTTTTTTTTTTTCTGGAACTGCAAGCACTGCTGTGAACTATGCCATTGAAAACCATATAACCTACTTTACATGCGTTTTTGATGCAGAAAAAAAAAACGCACTGGACTGCATGTGGTGTGAACTGGCACCAAAACGCGTCAACAAAACGTGCATGCAGAACAGCACCTGGAACGCATCCGGAACGCATTTCTATGGTGTGAACTGGCCCTTAAAATAAAGAATTTTGGCGTGGGTTGGTGGTCTTGCTATTCTATTCATCAATCATATACCGGATGCCTTCGGCTTCTCATGTTGCAAAATAACGACATTTGGATTTTTTTTTTTTTTACAAAGACAGCAGCTGCAGACTGAAAGAGAAAAGTTTTTTTTTTTAATAATATCAAAGTACAAAATTTCTTGCGTAACAATTATATATTATTCATTTTTTAATCCTTTCACTGCCAGAGTCGTTTTTGCAGAGCTTTTTTTTTTTTTTGCATAGATGTAAAAAAAATAATAATAATTTTAGGCCTGAAAATTAGTTAAAATCCCCAAATATCTATGTTTTCTGAAAGCAGAGACCCTGCAGAATAAAATACACATTGGGGTTCACTTACTAAAACCGAAGCGTGCAAAATCTGGTGCAGCTCTGCATAGAAACCAATCAGCTTCCAGGTTTGAGCCCCTCGTTCACACTGAACGCGGGTTCGAAATTTCAAACCCGCATTTCAGTGCCATTTCGGGGGGGGGGGGGCGACTTGAAATACATCTGTGCGGGTTCATGCACAGATCTCTATTGCAATCACCCCCCCAAAGTCGCCAAAAACAATCTCGTTCGCATCCGAGAGGGTGACAAATGGAAAACAGCATTTAGAACTCGCTTTGGACATTTTGAGTACTTAGTGATGCCATTTGGATTGAGCAACGCCCCGGCCACATTCCAACATTTCGTAAATTATATCTTTCGAGAATTTCTAGATTACTTCGTCATCATCTACCTGGATGATTACCTTGATATTTTCAACCACCCTGGAGCTCCATCGTACACATGTAAAGACAGTTCTGCACACACTACGGAAGCACAAAGTTTATGTAAAAGCAGAAAAGTGGGATTTTGAAAAGGAGTCAATACAATTCCTGGGGCTAATTATCTCCACTGGTGGTGTTGCTATGGACCCACAAAAGGTGCAGGCAATCTTGGACTGGCCAACTCCATCAGATAAAAAGGGAGTATAAAAATTTGTGGGGTTAGCAATTTTTTATAGGAGGTTTATAAAGAACTTTTCCTCCATCATCTCACCAATCACCCAAGTTTACCCATTTACATACTCGGTTCCTGTGGTCTCCGGAAGCCCAATCAGCTTTTGATAAGCTCAAATCTCTCTTTACCTCCGCACCCATCCTGCAACATCCTGATCCGGTCCTGCCTTACATCTTAGAGGTTGAGGCCTCTAAAGTTGCCACAGGGGCAGTGTTATCGCAACGTCAGGGTCCTAAGTCATTACTCCATCCTGTGGCCTTCTCCTCGCGGAAGATGATTCCGTCTGAAAGGAATTATGACGTGGGTGATCGAGAGCTATTGGCTATTAAAACTGCCCTGGAGGAATGGCGGTACCTCCTTGAAGGTGCTCAGCATCCCATCATGATATTCACGAATCATAGAAACCTGGAGTATCTTCGCACTGCTAAATGCTTAAGAACCCGACAAGCTCGATGGGCCTTGTTTTTTGCCAGATTCAATTTTCATATCTCCTTCCGCCCTGGGTCCAAGAACGGGAAGGCCGAGGCCTTGTCCCGAATGTTTCCTGACTCTCCTGAAGAAATCACTCCCAGCACTATATTGTCTCCACAGAATTTCCTCATGATTCAAACCGACCTGAGTTCCTCACTGAAACAAGCTTCTTCACAATGCTCTGAACCAGAGGCACCGTCCTTAAGAAACCAGGAAGGGTTTCTTTGGTATCAAAACAACATTTTTGTTCCGCAGCAAGCCAGAGTCCAGGTCCTAAAGACTTTACATGACCACCAACTTGCTGGTCACTTCGGGGTACGAAAGACTTTGGAGCTTGTTCAGCGATCTTTTTGGTGGCCCACTCTGAAGCCTGATTGCAGGGAATATGTCAGTCAGATAAAAAATATCAATTGCTGTGAAATTTTGGGTGTTGGCCTGCACACCTGGCTGTGCTGTGAAAGGGGGAATAATTGGTGATCCCGAGTCGGAAGGCAGCCATGTTGGGTTGGCAAGACCATCTGGCATGTATGTAGAGGCCCTGGCTCTTGGGGAACGTGACACTCCAGTAGTTGGATTGGAATTTCCTGTGCTGGTACTCAGGCGTGATCCGGCAGCACTGGTACTGGGCCTGGCCATTTGTTCCTGGGGCCTATCGCCGGTGGCAGCGCTGGTACTGGGCATTTGTTCCTGTAGCCTATCGCTGGCGGCAGCGCTGGTACTGGGCCTGAGAATATAATCCTGGTTGCTGGCAGCTGCCTGGTTTCCAGAGTGCCGTGTCCTTTTAGGAGGGACCCATTCTTCCTCCGAATCATTTGCCGATTCACTATTCAAAATAGGTTCAAATGCCAAATTTGATTTGGAATCAGAATTGGAATCTGATG
Source organism: Lithobates clamitans (assembly GCA_037952925.1). NCBI lineage: Eukaryota > Metazoa > Chordata > Amphibia > Anura > Ranidae > Lithobates > Lithobates clamitans. The sequence continues at coordinate 240,346 of JBBGZY010001897.1, forward strand.
AGAACTCCCCGCTGCTCTCAACAGTCATGGAGAGGATCTGGAATGCCTCCTCACTAGAATAAAATCTTTTGGACATGACGCTGATGGCTGTGTGACAGGTGGCAGGTGACGGTCACTGATAGGTGATGACGGTGCGACAGGCGATAGTCACTGATGGGTGACAGGCCACGGATGGTGACGGTCACTGACGGGTGCAAGGCCACGGTCACTGATGGGTGATGGGTGCACCACTGACAGTCACTGATGGGTGAGGGGTGATGCCTGATAGTAATTGATGGGTGACGGGTGATGGCTGACGGTCACTGATGGGTGACGGGTGATGGCTGACTGTCACTGATAGGTGATGGGTGACAGGGCAGGTCACTGATGGTTGAGGGGTGCACCGCTTGACGGTCAATGATGGGTGATGGCTGACGGTCACTGATGGGTGACGGGTGACAGTTGACAGTCACTGATGGGTGACAGGTAACAGTCGCTGATGGGTGACGGTGACAGGTGACGGTCACTGATGGGTGATTATAACAGTTGATGGTCACTGATGGGTGACGGTGACAGGTGACGGTCACTGATGGGTGACGGTGACAGGTGACAGCCACTGATGGGTGACGGTGACAGGTGACGGTCACTGATGGGTGACGGTGACAGGTGACGCTCACTGATGAGTGCACCACCGACAGTCACTGATGGCAGTCCCTTATGTAACAGGTGCACTTTATGAGGTGACTGTTGGGTGACAGAAGACAATGGGGGGGCCATGGGACAAGTGTTGTGCTTGTGCAGTACAATACAGAAACAGATTGGTAACTCACTGCTCCTGGCTCTTCTCTCCTCACACTGGAAACGGTGTGTGAGGAGAGAAGAGCTGGTAACAGCTAGGTACCGCTCTGTGTTTACATTTAGTGATCGGCAGTAAAAGGATCACAGCCAATCACGTGGTAAACAGCCGCCGGCCAATGGCTGTTTACCAGCGTCGGTGACGAGCAGTGTTCCCGGGAACACATTGCCACCGACGTAGGGCGGAACCATCTGTGATCGGCCGTGACTTCATCACGGCCGATCACGTGGTAAACAGCCATGACCAATGGCTGTTCACCCCCCCCCCCCCCCCCGGTGGTGAGCGGTGTCTCCGTCACACGCTGCGACCGAAGGAAAAGGAACAGGGATGCACGCGCACAATCGCACGCATTCCCTGTTTAAACGGAGGGCCGTCATATGACGCCCTCCCAGAACGAGAGCCGCGCCGCCTGCCCGCCATACAACGGCCGGCAGGCGGCGAGCGGTTAATTGAACAAGCTGAAGTTAGAAGCTGTTTGTTTTCTATGCACAGCTGCACCAGATTTTGCACTCTCAAGTTTTATTAAATCAACCCCACTTAGTACTAAAATATATCCTTCCTTCCCATCTCAGATGGTTGAGAAGCATGCTCTTTTATCTGGTACATTTTAATCTTTAACTGTTTTTTTTTTTGAATGATCAAACTCTGTGTCTAAAACTGAAACTAAAGGGCGGATAATTTCCAGGAATACAGCCTAGGAAGCTTTTCCCAGCAAGGGCACAATAAATGTTCAGGTCTCACTGATTATACACACCTGATCAAAGAGTACCTAACAATAAAATCCTTAGTTGCAAAAAGATATTGATAAGATAGGAGTCCAGAGATGGGCAACAAAAAAAGAGAAAGGTCTCAGGGATAAAATATATCAGGAGACAATTAAAGTAGAACTATAGGCAAAACTTTTTCTTTCATTTTGGATAGAGTAAAGGGGGGTTATAACCCCTGTCAGATTATTTTTTGCCATCTGTGTCTCTTTTCGAAAACTTCCCTCCACTTCCTGACCCATTGCCAAACAGGAAGTGAGAGGAAATCCCTGCAAATCAATGAAATCCCTTGGGGACCCCCAGGTCACCAGAACTAGTGGAAGATTTCCCCTCTATTACCTTTCTGGGTATAACCCAAAATTTGGGATTTTCTTTTGGGCACTGGTGAGGCTGCATTGCTGGTCACTGGTCAGGCTGCCTAGATGGGCACTGGTCAGGCTGCATAGATGGGCACTGGTCAGGCTGCATAGATGGGCACAGCCCTGCATTCTTTATGTAGAGTACTACTGAACTATGCACACTGGTTTTTTTCTCTATCTTATCTTCATAACATTTGGTAGTCATATCTCAAAAAAGTCTAAGAAATATCTTTTTTTTTAAATCTCATGGACAAAATGTGAGAAATAACGTATATATATCATACAATCATTCTATAAACACATACCACATACACTGCTTATATACAATATCTCACAAAAGTGAGTACACCTCTCTCATTTTTTTAAATATTTTATTCTATCTTTTCATGTGACAACACTAAATAAATGACACTTTGCTAAAATGTAAAGTAGTGAGTGTACAGCTTGTATAACAGTGTAAATTTGATTTCCCCTCAAAATAACTCAACACACCGCCATTAATGTCTAAACCACTGGCAACAAAAGGAGTACACCCCTAGGTGAAAATGTCCAAATTGGGCCCAAAGTGTCAATAATTTGTGTTTGGCCTCCATTATTTTTCAGTACTGCCTTAACCCTCCTGGGCATGGAGTTCACCAGAGCTTCACAGGTTGCCACTGGAGTCCTCTTCCTCTCCTCCATGATGACATCACGGAGCTGGTGGATGTTAGAGACCTTGTGCTCCTCCACCTTATGTTTGAGGATGGACCACAAATGCTCAATAGGGTTTATGTCTGGAGACTTGGCCAGTCCATCATCTTTACCCTCAGCTTCTTTAGCAAGGCAGTGGTTGTCTTGGAGGTGTGTTTGGGGTCGTTATGATGTTGGAATACAGCCCTGCGGCCGAGTCTCTGAAGAGAGGGGATCATGCTCTGCTTCAGTATGTCACAGTACATGTTGGCATTCATGGTTCCCTCAATGAACTGTAGCTCCCCAGTATCGGCAGCACTCATGCAGCCCCAGACCATGACACTCCCACCACCATGCTTGACTGTAGGCAAGACACACTTGTCTTTGTACTCCTCACCTGGTTGCCGCCACACACACTTGACACCATCGGAACCAAATATGTTTATCTTGGTCTCCATAGGAAATGGTTCCAGTAATCCATGTCCTTAGTCTGCTTGTCTTCAGCAAACTGTTTGTGGGCTTTCTTGTGCATCATCTTTAGAAGAGGCTTCCTTCTGGGACGACAGCCATGTAGACCAATTTGATGCAGAGTGCAGCGTATTGTTTGAGCACTGACAGGCTGACCCCCCACCCCTTCAACCTCTGCAGCAATGCAGGCAGCACTCATACGTCTATTTCCCAAAGACAACTTCTAGATATGATGCTGAGCACGTGTACTCAACTCCTTTGGTCGACCATGGCGAGGCCTGTTCTGAGTAGAACCTGTCCTGTTAAATGGTCTTGGCCACTGTGCTGCAGCTCAGTTTCAGGGTCTTGCCAATCTTCTTATAGCCTAGGCCATCTTTATGTGAGCAACTCTTTTTTTCAGGGCCTCAGAGAGTTCTTTGCCATGAGGTGCCATTTTGAACTTCGCGTAACCAGTATGAGAGAGTGAGAGCGATAACACCAAATTTAACACACCTGCTCCCCATTCACACCTGAGACCTTGTAACACTGATGAGTCACATGACACTGGGGAGGGAAAATGGCTAATCGGGCCCAATTCGGACATTTTCCTTTAGGTGTGTACTCACTTTTGTTGCCAGCGGTTTAGACATTAATGGCTGTGTGTTGAGTTATTTTGAGGGGACAGCAAATTTACACTGTTATACAAGCTGTACACTCACTACTTTACATTATAACAAAGTGTCATTTCTTCAGTGTTGTCACATGAAAAGATAGAATAAAATATTTACAAAAATGTGAGGGGTGTACTCACTTTTGTGAGATACTGTTGTGAGATAATGTTTCCAGGAGACCTTGCTCTCTCTCGGGGTTCATAAAGGAGAATTGATATTGTCATTTGATTGTATATTATGTTGCTGCATTATTAAGCTATAAATTATGTTTGTTCCAGGTTAGCTGTACGCATGCGCCACCTACAGGCCCAACATTAATACCATTTGTAATAATACCTTTAACCTTTAAAGGATGTGACATAAAAATCATCACATCCTCTTTAGTCAGGAAGTGAATACCCCCTGGGGCTCAACATTTTCAAGATTATCCCAGCTGCCTATATGTAATCTCTTCCCATTCATGGCATCGGAGGCAAACAATCTTCCCCTTCCTCCTCCACAGGCTATTAGGGAAATCAGATAGTCATTTCAGTTGTTATTTTATATGATGTCTACTGTTGTATGGTAATGTTATACTATTCTTGTTATTTTCAGTTTTACCGCATATAACGTGTGCCATTCACACTTGTATTAAAATCTGCAACGTGCCAATAAAGACACAGACAAGAAACAGCATTCTATTTTCCTGGTGCTTCCATTGCAGCATACTAGTGATAGAGCTCTGCCTCGACTCCTCCCTCAGGACCGGTGAATAGCATAAATTAAAGGCATAGTCCCTCCCCCAACATTCTCCTTTTTTTCCTCATACCTCTTTTGCTGGTGAAGAGTAGCAGTATGTCCATACGTCTGCAGTCGGCAGCGTCCGCCGGGTTTAGCCTTTCCCGTGCGCAGTCCCTGTTCTTGGGCCGCTCACAGCGCTGATAAGACTGGGAAACCCTCTGTGGATCTGTTGGGGTCTTCTTGCAGAGTTTCCTCACAGGAACGCAGTCTGCCACCATATCCTATGATGAAGGCAAAGGAGTCGCAAAAGGATCAGCTCTCATTCTTCCAGGCTTGTGATTTTTTTTTCAGTTTATTCCATTTTTCTTTAAAAAAAAAAAAAGAGAAAGAAAGAAGCATATGTCTTTCCCCTTCCCACTTCCCTTTCTGTTGCATTCCCCTTTATTCTTTTTGAAAGAATATATATGTATAGGTTATAGGAGGGAGTAAATATGTACTTGTTACCTGTTTATTTTCCATGCTGCTGCCCTTTAAGTTACAGCCTTCGTCCTATTGCTGCGGTGTCTTTGTTTTTAGCTGTCTACCTTCCCTGCAGGTAGAGACAGCGCGGTCCGGCGTCCCCACCTCCGTACTGCACATGCGCGATCAGGGGAGTGAGAAGGCCGCCGTCGTTAGCGAGGTTTTCTTGTCTTCTCGGCGTCGGCTCTACTGCGCATGCGCGGTCTCTCGGCGCTCCGGCGGCCATTTCTAGTTATGGAAAAAGGGCCAGTTTTTGCCCTTCTCTCTTTTAAAAGCTTAAAAAAAAAAAAAAAAAAAGGAACAGAGAGACTGGGGGTTTATGGGATTACCCCTCCCCTTAGAATATTTAAGGTCAGCTCTGGGGCTGGCAGTCAGAGTCTCCTCGGCTGCGCCCTGTTAGCTTCTCTGAAGCTGCTTTGTGGTAAGTATTTAAAAAAAAAAGGGGGTAATGTGTCTCAAAAAAAAAACAAAAAAAAAACCATTTCTTTCCCTTTCTTTCTTGCTATATTTCTGCAGCTGATCCTTTTGCCCAACTCCGCAATGAGCCATTCGTCTCGCAACAAAGATCCTCACACTTCCGTTAGGTATGGGACCACCTATACGTGAGTATAAAAGAAAAAAAAGTGCGCTCGCTGGCCTGACATGGTTTTTTTCTTAAAATCATAGCCCTGCCCACTCCAAGAGGACCGAAAAATCCTCAAGGCACCACGATGACGACAGCCCAAGTCGCAGATCTCGTTCTTCACGCCACCGGTCCCGCTCGTCAAGACGTGAGTCCTATTCTTCTCGACATAGATCAAGATCCAGAAGGCGGGATCGGTCCTCCTCTCCTAGATCCAGAGGGGGGTTTTCTAGGTTCCGCCAGTCAAATCCTAGGGATTTTAGACAATCAAGGCAGTCCAGAGACAGCAGGAAACCCTGGAGGGGCACTCAGGCATCCTTTTTGGGCAAAAAGTTGAAGGCCCCTCTGATTCCACATGAGCAGAAGCAGTCCTTTTGACGCCAGATTAGCCCAGACACTCCCGGTGGGAGCCAGGCTAAAAAACTTTTTTCCAGTCTGGGCCAACAAATGCCAGGATCCCTGGGTCCTGTCAACAATCCAATGGGGGCACTTTTGGAGTTTCTCTCATCCTCCACCTCAAAATTCTTTCAAGAGAACAGAAATTCCATCCTCTCCGCTGTGGGCTCAAGCCCTAAGACACTTTGTATCGTCACTCCAACTTCAGAGAGCAGCTGTGCCGGTTCCCTTGGCAGAGCGCTTCGCAGGCTTCTATTCCACTCTATTTCTGGTCCCAAAGAGAACGGGGGGATGGAGGACTGTGATAGATCTAAAAAGGCTCAACAGGCACATACACCCAGAAAGCTTCAAGATGGAGTCTCTACAAACAATTATTCAGGCAGTGCAGCCAACAGATTGGATGATCTCAGTCAACCTGCAGGACGCGTACTTACACGTGCCAATTCTACCTGCCTTTCAGAAGTATCTCAGATTTGCAGTAGGTCGGATCCACCTGCAGTTTCAAGCCCTGCCCTTCGGTCTGTGCACCTCCCCCAGGGTGTTCACCAAGATTCTAATATCTGCTCTGGTTCCCCTGCGGGAGAGGGGTCTGAGGATATACCACTATTTGGACGACATCCTCCTCCTAGCAAGCAGTCCGGGTCAGCTGGTGTATCACCGAGACATTCTTCTCCAGTCCCTGAGAGAACTAGGATGGTTGATAAACTCAGAGAAGAGTCAGCTCGCGCCTACACAGCGGATGATCTATCTAGGTGCGATGTTCGACACCCGGGAGGGGACAGTGTCATTACCATCCCTGAAGATGAGGATTATTATCCAGAAGATGGTCAAGACCATCGCGAGCCGGTACCTAACGGCATCGCAATGCCCGAGCCTCATTGGCACAATATCTGCCTGTATACCGATGATTTCTTGGGCCCATTGGCATTTGAGGTATTTTCAGACGGGTTTCTTGGCGCAGTGGAAGAAACAGCGACTCTCTCAGGCAATTCTGCTGACGGGAGCAATGCGCAGGAGCCTTCATTGGTGGACTCTGCCGGAAAACCTCTCCAAACCTCGTCATCTGGGTTCCCTCTCCTGGATCACAGTTACGTCCGACGCAAGCGGACAAGGCTGGGGAGCCCATTGCGGGGAAACCAGGATACAGGGGAGATGGTCCTGTTCCACCCAGGGAGTAGTATCCAACATCCTGGAGATGAGAGCAGCATTCTTGGCACTAACTTCATTGGCATCTCAGATCAGAGGCCAGAGAGTACTCTTACGCCTGGACAACAGGGCAGCTGTCGCGTACCTGCAGAAGCAGGGGCACATCACTAGCACATCACTCCTCAGGGAAGTAGAGCTGATTATGCTCTGGGCAGAGAAGAACATCCTAGACCTCAGGGCGATGTATCTCCCGGGAAGGTTGAACACGGAAGCAGACACGCTGTCGAGGAACTTCCTGGACAACAACGAGTGGGCTCTTCATCTCCAGGTCTTCCGTCAGATTGCCAACCTCTGGGATCCTCCTCAGGTAGACCTATTTGCCACTCCGGAGAATGCCAAACTGACCAGATTCGTCTCTCGCCTGCCGTATAGGCAAGCAGAGGAAGTAGATGCCCTGTCATGCCCCTGGAGGTTCACCACCGCATATGCCTTTCCCCCCCCGGCCATTAATATTCAAGTTCCTCCTGAGACTTCTCAGAGAGACAGTCCAGGTATTGGCAGTACTCCCATATTGGCCGAACAGACCCTGGTTTCCTCTAGCTATGCACCTCAGTGTGAGCTCTCCGATCAGGATCCCTCCTTTCCCTCAACTTCTAACGCAGGGCAGTTTAGTTTATCCAGACCCTCAGAAGCTGAATCTTCGAATCTGGAGGTTGAGAGGCGAAGGTTCGAGTCCCTAGGATGTTCCCCAGGGGTCATAACAACCCTCCTAGGAGCCAGGAAGCCAGCAACCAATGCTATATATTCAAAAATATAGAACAAGTTCTTGTCATTTGCTGCCTCAAATGAGTTTGATCCAATCTCTCCTTCTACATCAGATGTTCTCGGTTTCCTCCAGACAGGACTTGATCTGGGTCTTGGCCTGAGTTCCCTCAAAGTGCAAGTAGCAGCTATTTCTGCCGCAACAAATAAAAGATGGGCAGAAGAGCCCTTAGTAGTCACTTTCCTCAGAGGAGTGTTAAAGATTCGTCCACCTGTCAGACGGTCTTTTCCCAAATGGGATTTATCCCTGGTCCTTGAAGTCCTCTCTGACCATCCATTTGCCCCAGTGGAACAACTGACAATATGAAACATAACACTAAAAACGGTTTTCTTGTTAGCCATTACATCTGGTAGAAGGATCTCAGAACTCCACTTGTTAGGGATAGGTGATGACCACATCTCTTTCTTCCACGATAGAGTGGAGCTTCGTCCCCTTCGGGGGTTCACACCCAAAGTCGCTACTCCAAGTCACCTTTTTGAGCCTTGGGCACTACCAGTATTTGCTGAAGCGGATTCGGGATCATGTCACGAGCTGGACATTTCCAGAGTGCTCAGAGCCTACCTAGAGGCCACTAGATCCTTCAGGAACTCGGAAAGACTTTTTATTGTTCCATTTGGTAAATAAAGAGGGAAGGAAGCTTCCATCAGAACCCTGGCATCTTGGGTGGTAAAACTAATCCAGAAGGTCTACAGGATGAAGAATATGGAACCTCCATCCTGAGTGAATGCTCATTCTACAAGGGCAGTCTCAACCTCCTGGGCAGCAAGGGCTAACGTTTCATTAGAGACGGTGTGCAGGGCCGCCACCTGGTCTTTTCGCAATACTTTCCTCAGACACTACCGTATTGATCCAGGAGCTCTCACAACGGTTGAGTTCGGGAGGAGAGCAGTTTGGGCTGCAATGTCCCATTCTAATTAAACAATACTTGTAAGCATTATCCCACCCGTGTCAGCTAGTTATTTATCACTAGTATGCTGCCATGGAGGCACCAGGAAAACAGAAAATTGTATCATACTTACCGTAATTTTCCTTTCCTGGTGCCTATCCATGGCAGCATACGCTCCCACCCTCGGTATTCTATTTTACGGAGAATGCTGGGGGAGGGACTATGCCTTTAATTTATGCTATTCACCGGTCCTGAGGGAGGAGTCGAGGCGGAGCTCTATCACTAGTATGCTGCCATGGATAGGCACCAGGAAAGGAAAATTACGGTAAGTATGATACAATTTTCCGTTATTGTGTGCGCAGAAAAAGGCTATCTGCCTGGATAGCTGCCCATAGACTCCGGGAGTATGGGGAGCGAGGCCAGGTCATACTATATATATATATATATATATATATATATATATATATATAGCACCCTCTAGTGTGCTAGGAAAATAGTGCAGTTTTTTTTCTAGTACAGGTAAATTTCCAGGCTTGACTAGGTGTGTTTTGTGATCTGGGTTGCAAGCGGCTCAGAGTAAGTGCTGGGTGACTCACAGGTGGTATCAGTAGGACCTCCTACTTCTTTCTAGAATCTTCTAGTGTTTTCTAGAAAGAGAGGCTGGGGGGAGGTGGAGCCACCTGGGGAGCTCTAAGGAGCTCTGACCAATCCCCAACTTGGATTGGCAGGGGGCAAGTCTCTTTAAAGAGGAGGTCCAGTCAAAAAAAAAAATTAAAAGTCAGCAGCTCCAAATACTGCAGCTGCTGACTTTTAATTGGACACTTACCTGTCCTTGGGTCCAGCGATGCGGGGGATCGAAGCCCCGCTCATCTCCCCCCCCCGTTCAGTGGCGCCGCTTCGCAATTGTGGGTGCGGGGCTGTGGCTTTACAGCCTGGCACCCACTGCGCATGTGCGAGTGGCGCTGCACGCCGTGATTGGCCGCTCAGTCACCTGGGACCTGTAATGGGTCCTAGATGATTGACAGGAGGAAGGGAGCAGAGCTGAGCCCTTCCTGTGCCTAGGGGGAGGTGATGTCACCAGCCCAGGCACTGGAAGAGGCAGACTACGAGGGAACCCCTAGCAACAGGCACTTAGAGGTAAGTAAAAAAAAAAAAATATATCCAAATTTTTTTTGTATTTTTTTTAGGATTTTTCATGTAGTTTTTTTTTTTTGGGTGGAACCCCACTTTAAATACCCTGGGTCAGCCCAGCTGGGGAGGAGTTGATCGGGTGGAAGAATGGAGATGGAGTGTTAGGCTGTCGGGGCCTTTGAGGGAGCTCCCCAGTCTGGGAGGTGGAGTGACCTTAGGCCTGGGCTCGGTTAGGGACGGGGCCCTCCAAGGAAGCGTGGAGGTGTCCTGGACTGGAGGCACAGGAGGAGCAATAGAGGACAGCGGGAGAACACTGCCAGGCAAGTCTTCAGGAGTTCCACAGAGACAACCAGGAGGGCTGGTGAGTGTTCACAAATTTGGGAGTACTGGGAGGGACGCCTTAGAGGACTGATGTGGACCAGTCTGGGATGGGAGCAGAGCCAGTCTGGAGGATTGGGGTGGCATGGGCAGTGGAAAGGGGCAGCTGCAGCCAGGAAGGCTGGCAGTGCCTGAAGACAGAGGAGGCTCTAGGCTTTGTGAGGCCTTAGGCAAAACTTACACATGAGGCCCCACGGACTGGGACGCTCAATGATGAGGCCGCTATTCCTCAGGCTGCGGGCAGTATCTGATTTGTCCATCAGCTCCTAAGCCACAGTGGGGGTAGGCGGAGCTGCCGGCGTCAACTTCAGTGATTGAGAACAGGCAAATTAGGAGGCTGCGAGGCCCCTGTGAATGCGAGGCCTTAGGCGACCGCCTAATTTGCCTAATTAGAGAGCCGCCTCTGCCTGAAGAGGTGGTGCTGGGAGCAGGAGCCACAGATAGGACAGCTAGCACTCGATCTTTTCTAATTGCTACACCATAGGGGCCCACTATCCCTGCCTGTAAAGGGCCTTTGCTTTGGGCCTGGCTGAGCCAGTGTCAAGCCTTCAGTGCTGTCTGGAGGCTGAGAGGCTGAGCCGGGTGCCGGTCCAGGCATGTGGGCAGATCCTGACTTCATTGTCATAAATTTGCCTGAGCCTGGACCAGCTCTGTGAAGTCTGCTGAAAATGTGTCACAGGAGTGAAAAATGATATGCACTCCTGTGATCCATGTCAATGCAAATACACAGATTAGGCTTCATGCACACTGGGCATTTAGCCCTGAGACTTCAGCGTTTAGGCTCCATTCACACTTGTATGTCTCCAAACTCTGGTGCAACTTTGACACAACTTTGTATGGGTGCAACTTGGATGCGACTTTGAGTTTGACCAATGATAATGGACAACTGTTGCACAGCTGTCACATGTATAACATTCAGGTGTGACTTTCATGCAACTTTCGAAGGACTACATTGCAGTCTATGGCACTCAAGTCGCATGAAAGTCAGACCAAAGTAGTGCAGGTACTTTAAGTCGCACATATTTGCACAGTTGTCCTTGAAAAACATGGGGTGTGACTTGTCATACGACTTTAATGTCCAAAGTCACGTGACAAGTCACACAAGTGTGAATAGAGCCCAGGGTGCAGGCAGAAGGCACACCGTCCATATTTGGGGTCAGAGGTCACTTTTTAGCTGCTGTCCCATCTATAGAGTTTTTTCACTGCAAGGCTTTTATGTCAGTGGGTGGAATTTTGGGGTTTTTCTTCTTTTTCTGTCTTTTTCTTTTTTTTGTGGGTTAAAAAAAAAAAGTTAAAATAGGTGGTTAAGCTGTGTTTTTACCACCCCCTTAAGCTGCAAAGGCAGCCGAATGGCATTGTACATGTGTTGCAGCATAAATTATACCCCCTGTCATTCAGTGAGAAGTGAGTGGGACCACGCTGCAAATGTCCTGTAACCGTGTGCAATGCGTGCGATTGTGGCGCAGGGCTGCAGACTTCAAAATAGGCCGTGAGGAGGTGACATATTGCCCCCGACCTGTCAAACACCTCTGAAAAGCAATTCACACAATCTGCACGTGTAAATGATTTTAGGTATAGGTGTATTTGATTTATCACTAATGTGCTACGATTTTCCTGTAGTTTCCTTTGAAACGGCTTCCACTTGCGACATTTAGTAGATAACAGCGTAAGCCAATGACGTAATAGCTCATGCGCAGTGCCCTCTGCAAGCACGAAACACTCTGCGTGCCTTGAATGCAGAGAGAGCCATGCCGCTATGATGACTCCCCTGCGCATGCGCATAAGTGATGTCATCTCAGTCTGGGCACTCAAATGGCCAAAGAGCATAAGCCTGGTGTCCGGGCGAAGACGTAAGCGCTGAAAGTGGTAACAGCACATTGCTGGGGGGCTGTGCTTGTAAGTTGGGTCTGCATAATGTGTTGGTATGTGTCGCATACTAGCACCGGTAGCGGTCAGAGAGTGGTAAAACCGGCAAGCTGAGCCGCAGTTTTACCATTTCCCCCCCTTTGCCGCCCACCCGAACTGTGAAATAACAGCTGGCCAGGGTTGTTCACATGCCACAACCGCGAATCTTTGCTTTGCAGCATTTTTTAATTCGGGGTGCAAGCAGCACCGCTTGTCAAACTCACCCATTGGGTTCAGTGAGAAAGCTGACTGGCTAAGGCTCGGTTCACACTGCTGCGACATGGGATCCGCATGACATGTCAGATTCAATGTTCCCCTATGAGAGCCGTCTTAACTGATACTACACTCCAACCTAAGAAAAGCTTCCTGCACTACTTTGGTCCAACATCAGCCTTTGTGCAGGCTCCTAAATAGCATCCAAGATCAAAGTGGAAGGAAGTCGCAGGCAAAGTCGCAGGCAAAGTCTTACGACTTTCCCGTCACAGCAGTGTGAATCGAGCCTCAGAGAGGCATGCTGACAGTGAAGGCATCACAGGCTTGACAGGGACAACCAAAGAGCCGGATGTGACCCTGGGGCCTAAATTTGCCCAAATCTACCTTACATGATGACCCCATGACAATGTATTGCCACGTGCTACCGCTAGAGTTGCCACCTCATCCCTTTAAACCCGAACACCTTTGAATTACACAGGTTCTGAGGCTAATTAAATGCAGATAAGGCACCAAGTGAGTTTAATTACCATCTTAATCAGCCTCAGAACCTGTGTAATTCATGTGTGTTTGGGTTTAAAGGGATGAGGTGGCAACCATAGCTACCGCACACCCTAGCGGTCATGTGACATCCTAAGCATAGATACTGACATACTTGCCAACTGTCTTGGATTTGCCGGGACAGTCCTGCTCTTTTGTCAGCCATCCCATTCTGGCTGTGCCCAGTATCAGGACCGCAGGGACAGCTGCAGTGCCCTTATCCTTGCCACTTACTATATAAACTGCCGGGCCCAGAATCTCCTCCGTCCGTCTCCCCCCAGCAGTCTCCTGCCCCTCCTCCTGACCTCTGCAATATGGTGCTGAGTGTGCTCTAAACCCTGTGTGACGGACCGATGGGCATCCTGCTTGCATGCTTACACCAGGATACGGCTTCCTCCAATCTGGAATCAGGAACCAGGTATTATAGCTGAGCACCCAAGAACTAGACAACACTAGCTTAGGTGCAAACTGGAACTGACTTTATTGTAAATTCACACACAGAATATATACCACCAGTGGCGGGCCATCCATATGGGGCGCAGGGGCGCCGCCCCCCTAATCAATGCGCCTGGCTCCTAATCTACATGCAGGGTGCCGGACGCATGAATTCCAATGGGGTGTTTTTTTTTTTTATAAGCATATGATTCGAGCCTGAGGCTCCAATTGGCTTCTAAAAAGGGTGGGCTCAGGGCACAGAGCACTGCGCCCACCCAGTTGTGTCACAATAGAGAAATTAATATTCACTATTGTCTTCGTGATTCTCCTCCCGGCCAATCAGGAAGCGGGTCCTGAGACCAGATTGGTTGAGAGGAGAAGCGATCCTATTGGCCGCCTAGGAGGAGGAGGGAGGAGACGTACGACGGAAGCCGTTGTAATGCTGAGGCGGAGGAGATGCAGGGGAAGCCGCTGCCCGCGACCTAGGTGGGGTAAGTGCGGGGCTGGTGACCCACCCAACCGGGGGGTGCATTGTTTGCTGCCCCTCCCCCCCATAAAAAATATACCACCAGCCACCACTGTATACCACACATAATCAGGTAAGAGCGTGATCACGTTATCTTAAACCTCTTGCTCCAACTGTAGGGCTTCTCGCCATAGTCCCTGGCGCATGATATCTCTCCACACCGGTGCGTCCCACACAGAACCAGGTCCGGCAAACTGGAGAAGCTGTGCCCTGGTGGTAGTTTGGAACTGCTCCATAGGGAGGAAGCAGAGCCCACCGCTGCCAACCAAATATGAAGGACCCCTTAGCACCCCTTTTGGGTGCTTCTGTCAGTATACAGCTTCCTCCACTCTAGAACTAGGAACCAGGTATTATAGTTGAGCATTGCACCTAAGCTAGTGTTATCTAGTTCTCGGGTGCTCAACTATAATACCTGGTTCCAGAGTGGAGGAAGCTGTATACTGACAGAAGCACCCAAGAGGGGTGCCATGTAGAGTTGCCACCTCATCCCTTTAAACCCGAACACATATGAATTACACAGGTTCTGAGGCTAATTAAATGCAGGTAAGGCCCCAAGTGAGTTTAATTACCACCTTAATCAGCCACAGAACCTGTGTAATTCATGCGTGTTCGGGTTTAAGGCTGGGTTCACACTGGTGCGACACGACAGCCGTCCTACTTTGGATCCGACTTTGCCCTGCGACATGAAGCCGGCATGTGTCCGACTTTCAATGAACGGGGATCCGACTTGGATCCCGACTTTCAATGAACGGGGATCCGACTTGGATCCCCGCCAATGCCCGGCACTGTGTTTGGTATGAATCTTTAGGGGGAACTCTGCGCCAAATTTTAAATAGAAATTCGGCATGGGTTCCCCCTCCAAGAGCATACCAGGCCCTTAGGTCTGGTATGGATCTAAGGGGAACCCCCTACGCCAAAAAATCGGCGTGGGGTCCCCCCTAAAATCCATACCAGACCCTTATCCGAGCACGCAGCCCAGCCGGTCAGGAATGGGGGTGGGGACGAGCTGGCGGCCCCCCCCTCCTGGACCGTACCAGGCCGCATGCCCTCAACATGGGGGGTGCTTTGGGGCATGGGGGGCGCAGTGTGGCCCCCCCACCCCAAAGCACCTTGTCCCCATGTTGATGAGGACAAGGGCCTCTTCCCGACAACCCTGGCCGTTGGTTGTCGGGGTCTGCGGGCGGGGGGCTTATCGGAATCCGGGAGCCCCCTTTAATAAGGGAGCCCCCAGATCCCGGCCCCCCACCCTATGTGAATGAGTATGGGGTACAGCGTACCCCTACCCATTCACCTAGGAAAAAAGTGTCAATTTAAAAAAAAACACTACACAGATTTTTAAAGCATTTTATTAGACAGCTCCGGGGGTCTTCTTCCGACTTCGGGGGTCTCTCCGGTTCTTCTCCACGCTCTCCGGATCTTCTGCCGGGCTCCTCCGCTCTCTTCTGCTCTTTTGCCGCTCTTTTGCTAAAGCGGAGGAGCCTGGTCTTCAATCTTCTGCCTTCTGCCCTCTTCTCCTGATGTTGACACGACGCTCTCTGGGGCTAGAATGCTCTCTGTGCGCTCTGCTCTGACTTATATAGGCGGTGACCCCGCCCCCTTATGCCGTCACAGTCCCTGGGCATGCTGGGACTGTGACGTTTTAGGGGGCGTGGTCATCACCCGATGACCACGCCCCCTAAAACGTCACAGTCCCAGCATGCCCAGGGACTGTGACGGCATAAGGGGGCGGGGTCACCGCCTATATAAGTCAGAGCAGAGCGCACAGAGAGCATTCCAGCCGGGGAGAGCGTCGTGTCAACATCGGAAGAAGAGATGAAGAGAAGAAGCGGCGAGACAGCGGCGACAAGACAGCGGCAGCAGACCGGGCCCCTCGCTGGCAATAGAGCTGGAAGAAGATAGCGGCGGGGCCCGGGAGAAGAGGCGGAACACCGGGAGAAGTCAGAAGAAGATACCGGAGCTGCCCAATAAATCAATTTTGAAACCTGTGTACTGTGGTTTTTTTTATTGACACTTCCCTAGGTGAATGGGTAGGGGTACCATGTACCCCATACTCATTCACATAGGGTGGGGGGCCGGGATCTGGGGGCCCCCTTATTAAAGGGGGCTCCTGGATTCCGATAAGCCCTCCGCCCGCAGACCCCGACAACCAACGGCCAGGGTTGTCGGGAAGAGGCCCTTGTCCTCATCAACATGGGGACAAGGTGCTTTGGGGTGGGGGGCCGCAGCGCGCCCCCTCCCCCAAGGCACCAACCCCCCCATGTTGAGGGCATGTGGCCTGGTACGGTTCAGGAGGGGGGGGGGGCGCTCGCTCGTCCCCACCCCCATTCCTGTCCGGCCGGGCTGCGTGCTCGGATAAGGGTCTGGTATGGATTGGGGGGGACCCCCACGCCGTTTTTATCGGCGTAGGGGGTTCCCCTCAAGGTCCATACCAGACCCAAGGGCCTGGTATGCTCTTGGAGGGGGAACCCATGCCGGTTTTTTATTTAAAATTTGGCGCGGAGTTCCCCCTCAAGAACATCTGAGCACAAGTCGCGTGCCGAAGTCGGATCATGCAAGACGGCAATCCGACTTTGATCCGACTTCAATGATAGTCAATAGGCTGAAGTAGGATCAAAGTCGGACCAAAGTAGTACAGGGAGCATTTCTAAAGTCGGAACGACTTGTGTCGGACCAGTTAGGACGGCTCCCATAGGGAAACATTAAATTTCACACGTCATTCCACATGAGCTCCCAATGTCGGAGCGTTTGTCGGACCAGTGTGAACCCAGCCTTAAGGGATGAGGTGGCAACCCTAGTGCCATGCGGTCCATCACACACTGATCTCTATGCCATATTGTTCCCTGTAGTAAGATAAATTAGTTCTTCCTGTCTAATGTGTCAATGTGGATGTTTATTTTCACCACAACTAATTCCGTAGGTGTTTTTCCCCCCGTCAAAGTCATTTAAGTTATGTAAGCGGATATGTAACAGGATAATGACCCATTTCACCGACAGCTGATGGCAATTTTGC
The DNA here is from genome assembly GCA_037952925.1 of Lithobates clamitans. Classification (NCBI taxonomy): domain Eukaryota; kingdom Metazoa; phylum Chordata; class Amphibia; order Anura; family Ranidae; genus Lithobates; species Lithobates clamitans. Next base: position 257,338 of record JBBGZY010001897.1, read on the forward strand.
TCTGACCTCATATCCACAGAGGAAATCTGGGCCTGGCCCCGCTCATGCTGCACACTGTACCGTTCTGTCTCTGATTTGTTTCATTGGAATGCAAATCCTGTTTGGAATCCTGAAGTTACTAATGATTACAGCATCACTGATACAGCTGGGCGCTCTTTGGCGGGAGCAGTTTATTTAGCCAAGAAAATGAACACAAGCAGGGATCATTTGCTATGGTATGCTTGCATTGTGATGTATGCGCGCAAGTCAAACGCAAACTCGTCTTACTAATGATAAACTACGAGGTTCAACGCAACCCAACCTACGCTTTACTCCCGATAATATATTATTTATTTATTTTTTATATAAATTGTGTTTATTAAAGTTTTATTTTAAATGGAAAAGAGCACTTGCCTATTTAAAATAAATATTTTTTTTATAAATATCACTCATCTTTTATTTATACTTGCTGAAGGGCCTTTACCACCAGTTACTTTACTAATAAAGCTAAACTCCCGGCAAGGCAGCAAGATACAAAAATGTGAACTGTTTTACCTGCCAAAGCAGTGATCTGCAAACTTCAGCCCCGGGGGTGAATGTGGCCCTTTGCTTGACTTTACCTGGCCCTTGAGGCATTATTCCTGCCCCTGACACCAGCAATGAAGCACTGTTCCTTTTAATGACACCGACGATGGGACATCATTTCTTCCACTGTGAAACAAAAATGGGGCTCTATTCCTCCCACTGACACCAACTATTTCTCCCCCAAATATCAAAGATCAGACATTGTTTACTCCCACTGGGCCCAGTCCGCACCCCCTGAAGTCTGAAGGACGGTAAACTGGACCTTTCTTTAGAAAGTTTGGAGACCCCTGTGGCAAACGATTTGGAATTTTTTGTTGTACCAGTCTTATGATCCACTCACATACAATCCAATGAGGGCACCAAACGAACGTCCAAAAGTCCAAGGTAATTTATGCGTAAAATTGATTCATAGCAGAATGAATCCATGTATTGGGGGGCCATACACACTCCCCCTTTATAAGGGCTTAAGAATTTTAACTGTGTTTAACCACCTCAATACTAGGCACTTACACCCCCTTCCTGCCCAGCTTTCAGCACTGCCACACTTTGAATGACAATTGCGCGGCCGTGCTACACTGTAACCATGTGACATTTTTATCATTTTCTTCACACAAATAGAGCTTTCTTTTGGTGATATTTAATCACTTCTGGGTTTTTAATTTTTTCCTAAAAAAAAAAAAAAGACCTAAAATTTTTAAAAAAAAAAAGTTTTTCTTCGTTTCCGTCAGTAAATTTTGTACATTTTTAATTTTTCCCCTTCACTGATGGGCGCTGATAAGGCGGCACTGATGGGCACTGATAGGCTGCACTGATGAGGCAACACTTATGGGCACTGATGAGGTGGCACTAATGAGGAGGCACTAATATGCCGCACTTATGGGCACTGATAGATGGCACAGATAGGCGGCACTGATGGGCGGCACTGGTGGGCACAGATAGGCGGCACTGGTGGGCACAGATAGGCGGCACTGGTGGGCGCAGATAGGCAGCACTGGTGGGCACAGATATGTGGCACGGTTGGCGGCACTGATGGGTACTGACGGGCATTGATGGGTGCCATTGATGGGCAGCAATGATGGGCATTGATGGGAAATAATGATTACCAGCACTGACTGGTGTCATTTGTGGGCACTGATTTTTGGCAATTGTGAGCAATGATTGCTGGCACTTGTGGCCAAAGGTGGGCACTGATTGCTGGCAGTGGTGGGCACACATTTCTGGCACCGGTGGACACTTAATTGTAAGCAAGGGCACTGATGATCAGTGCCCTAAATTACATACCTAGCTGTCCCCTGTGAGGAGATGCCGCTGATCATCTCTCCTCTCCTCACACTCTGTCAGTGTGAGGCGGGGAGCGCCGATTACCGGCAACTCCGTGTTTACATGTGACCGTCTGTGATTGGACACAGCCGATCACATGGTTAAAGAGCCGTGGCAATCGCCGCGCTGCACGCAGGAGCGGTCGTTCTGAGAAGCCGCCATATGACGTCCACCCAGAACGAGAGCTGCAATGCTTAGTCGTGATTTGATGGTGTGCGGGCGGCAAGTGTTTAAATAAACTCAGGTGCGCACTAACACAGGCATAAACTGCCCTTCCAAATCTTTACAAGCAGTAAATTACAGTGCAGATTGATTTGGTATCCATTTAAAGCAGAGTCCCCCCCCCCCCCAGCAAAATTCAAAGTCAGCAGCTACAAATACTGTAGCTGCTGACTTTTAATATTAGGACACTTATCTGTCCTGGAATGCAGCGATGTTGGTACCCCAGCCGATGTTTCCATCCACCATGCTGCCACCGTCATTGCCTGTAGGGGAAACCGTCAGTGAAGCCGGTTCCCTTCTGCACATGAGCGAAGCGCACTATACTTTCTGAATGGGAAGGAGGAGAGGGGCCGAACTGCCGAGTGATCTCGCCTTGGAATCGGACATTAGGTTCCCTCATTGGATATGATTGCATGTGGATTCCAAAATTTGGGTTCTTTCCTGAGTTTGGTCCCTGGTTTATGGAGTGCTTCTGAACTGGAGCCAGTATACCCAGTGACATTTTTAGTGACCCTTAGAAAATCTGAATCCAGCGCCCCTTTTTGTTCCTTTAGTTTAGTCTTATGATCCAGACAGCCTAGCCAATTCTCAGCCTGCACTACAGATAAGCTTGGTTAATGAACACACCCCAAGACTGCAGATTTGACAATTGTAGAGCTACCCCCTTAGGAGCCGTTGGCTTTTTGTGTCCCCCTTTGCAAGCACAGCCAGGCAACAGGAACTTTCAGGCATTCACCTAGTAGGAAAAAAGCCAGTCCAAGGTGTTTTGTTTATAGTTTATTGGGGAGAAAATTTAGATGGGGATGGGAGGATGCCCAGAACTGTAGTTGAGTGTAACTTGAGGACTGTCTCTGCTATCACAAATCACAGGGCTGTCCTCCCGTAGGATGTACGGATCATCTTGACTGGTAAATAAACATGTTCAAAACACTGAATGCAGGTGCTTTCCTTCAATGGAAAAATGCCAAGGCACCTGGCTTTTACTTAGAATCCCCAAGCAAAAGGTGCAGGGTAGCTATGCTGGCTCTGGATGGCTCCAAGCTGCCCCCCCCCGGTAGATAGCTAGCTGGGTATTGCACCTGGATGTTTCTCCTCTATAAGCTCTGGGGTGTAGTACTTGAAGCTACTCACTCAGTCCCTTTGAAAGATCCTGTAGCTCATGTGGTGACTGCCGAACAGGCCTCTTGCTGGGCAGGTCCCAATGGCTCCCAGGGTTACTCATCAGCATAGCCTTGCTGAGGCTGAAACGGTGCGAGGCTTCCCTGTTTGCTCTTTCTCTGTCTCTCACTGGCTCCTTCCTTCTGCCCAGGGGCAGAGCCCCTCAGTATAGAGGTCTCCTCCTGGCATCAGGACCCTGGACTCTGCTCCCAAGTGGCCAGGCTCCAGGATATTTATGGGCTGTCTCTCCACCTTCTGGGTCATCCTCACCCAGGAATTGGAGAAGACTCCAAAAACATTCAGGCCTCCTTTCTTCCTCTCTGTCCTATAAGTTCTAGAACTCTCCAGGAACTTCTAGAAGCCAAGGGGGAGGCAACAGAGACTCAGCCCTTGAAGCTCCGCCAACCTAACTCTAAACAACAGGAGCCAACTATATTTGCCTACACTGTACACAGGGGGTGCTACACAATGAAAGAGCAGCAGCGTACTGATGAGTCGTCCCTCTGATCACTCTGCTCTTCTCCTAACTTGTCCAATGAGGCAGACCCTGATTGGCCCACCCTCTCCCTGAGTGCAGGAGTCTAATATGCAGACAAAATTCAAGTAATTATACCAGTTGTATTTCCATAGCTCCCAACTGTCCCTGGTTTTGAGGGACTGTCCCTGATTTTGACAGGGCTGGTCTCAGCCCTTCCTTCTCTGAGCTCGCCGCTCAGCTGTTGGCTAATTGCCAGCTCCCATCTCTCTCCACAGTTACCCAGCTGTTGTTGATTCTGCTCGTCAGTCCTGCCTACTTAAAGCCGTCCAGCTCACTTGATCTCTGCCTTCGCCTTTATCAACATCACAGAGATTTTCTCCTGCGTTCCTGTTGAAGACTTGCTCGGCTGACGTTCCTTCTGGCTCCTGATCCTGCTTGCTGTACTACTACGTTTATCTCTGGCTCTCTGACATTTGCTTGGCTGACTTCCCGATCCGGTTACTGAACCCTGGCTTGTTTTGACTACGTTTACTCTGTTTACCTTATTATTATTTTTATTATTAAACAAGTGTGATTTAACTATACTTCTGTCTCGGTCTGATTCATGGTTCCTGATAGATTTGGAGCAATGTCCCTCTGCCCCTCATTCCTCCTCATCTGTCCCTCATTTTGGTCTGATCCATATAGTTGTGTATAAAATGCACTTTTTATCTATCAAAAAGTGTTTTCCAGCACTAAACCTTTCATCTGATTTCTAAATTGCTACATTTGTAAATTCCAAAAGCCAATATAAAGGAATAGTAGTGGTAAAAAAAGCACTTGTGGGTTTAACCAATCTTGTTTTTTTTGTACAATTCTCCTTTAAGGGGGCGTGGCAAGGGGTGTGTCCTATGCCTGCATACTTTTGCTGATAGGTGTCCCTCATTCCCATCTCAAAAAGTTGAGAGGTATGGTATTTCAAATATTTTTTTTTTTTAATAAATACCTTACAATTACATCTAACTCAGCTTTTAGGGCCCATTTCTACCAAAATGATCCACTGAGGTGTGTATGTTGGTTGGCTTTTGTTGTGACAACGAGCATTAATGCACACTTTTTATCATCCATTGCTGGAAATGTGAATGAGGCTTCATGTTCTAATATTTGAAATCCTTCACTGTGTTGCCTTTTTTTTTGTCCATGATTTTAGTATCACTTTGTCTGGTCAAGACAGATATTCTTAAAACAGCAAATACCAAGCTATGCGCTATGGTTGGTTTATTTACACTTCCTGTCTTCACTTTTGAAATTCCGCACTCTAAGTAAATTTGCTTCATGTATTTGCTAAAAGGATGAGTAATATGAATTACATTCTGAAACATGTTAAAACCTCCATGTGATGCATGTATGCTGTAAAACTGGTTTCCAATGTGAATTATCCTTTGGCTTCTGGTCAGGCTGGGCAGCCTGAAGCTTGCAAATCTGCAGAGGAGCCAAAAGCTACAGCAACCTACGCCAAGGCTTTGATTTGGTATATATGACGCAGACAGGCCTATGTTGCTTGTAGGTTTGCTGCCTGTCCACTTTTGAAAGAGAAAGTGACAATTCTGTAATTGCTTTGCAGAGCTTCTGCTTTTGCACGTATAAAGAGCACCCAGAAAAACTTCATGTAAAGACCTTGTGCACCCCCCAAGAAAATTCTAATGCCGTGTACACAGGACCGGACTTTTTGACAGCAAAGGTCAGACGGAACGAATCGGCCGGACAATTTGATCGTGTGAGGGCTTCATCGGACCTTCATCAGGCGGACTTTAGAAATAAAACATGTTTCAAACCTTTCCGACGGACTCGAGTCTGGTCGAAAAATCAGTTCGTCTGTATGCTAGTCCGACGGACGAACAACGACGCAGGGGCAGCAATTGGCTACTGGCTATCAACTTCCTTATTCTAGTCCGGTCATACGTCATCACGTTCTAATCAGTCAGACTTTGGTGTGATTGCATGTAGGCAAGTCCGTTGCGTCGGAACGCCGTCGAAAGTCCGTCAAAAAGTCCTTCAGAGTTCAGTCCGTGGAAAGTCCGCTCGTGTGTACGCGGCATAAGGATTTGGCTTGCAATTAGGCATTAAAGAACAATAGAAAAGTGACTTGAAGCTCCACTTAACAGTTACTCTGTAATATTTAGAAAACCAATTATGGAAAAAACATATACGGTATCTCACAAAAGTGAGTACATCCCTCACATTTTTGTAAATATTTTCTTCTATCTTTTCATGTGACAACACTGAAGAAATGACACTTTGCTACAATGTAAAGTAGTGAGTGTACAGCTTGTATAACAGTGTAAATTTTCTGTCCCCTCCAAATAACTCAACACACAGCTATTAATGTCTAAACCGCTGGCAACAAAAGTGAGTACACCCCTAAGTAAAAATGTCCAAATTGGGCCCAATTTGCCATTTTCCCTCCCCGGTGTCATGTGATTCGTTAGTGTTCCAAGCTCTTAGGTGTGAATGGGGAGCGGGTGTGTTAAATTTTGTGTTATGGCTCTCACTCTCTCATACTGGTCACTGGAAGTTCAACATGGCACCTCATGGCAAAAAACTCTCTGGGATCTGAAAAAAAGAATCGTTGCTCTACATAAAGATGGCCTAGGCTATAAGAAGATTGCCAAGACCCTGAAACTGAGCTGCAGCATGGTAGGCAAGACCATACAGCGGTTTAACAGGACAGGTTCCATTCAGAACAGGCCTCGCAATGGTCCACCAAAGAAGTTGAGTGCACGTGCTCAGCGTCATATCCAGAGGTTGTCTTTGGGAAATAGACATACGAGTGCTGCCAGCATCGCTGCAGAGGTTGAAGGGGTGGGGGGTCAGCCTGTCAGTGCTCAGACCATACGCTGCACACTGCATCAAATTGGTCTGCATGGCTGTCGTCCCAGAAGGAAGCCTCTTCTAAAGATGACGCACAAGAAAGCCTGCAGTTTAGTTTCAAGGTCTTGGCAATCTTCTTATAGCCTAGGCCATCTTTGTTGAGCAGCAATTCTTTTTTTCAGATCCTCAGAGAGTTCTTTGCCATGAGGTGCCATGTTGAACTTCCAGTGACCAGTATAGTTACATAGTTAGTCAGGTTGAAAAAAGACACAAGTCCATCCAGTTTAAACTTAAAAACAATAAATAAATAAAATAAAAAATGATAAGTAAAATAAAAAATGTATGAAAGAGTGAGAGTGATAACACCAAATTTAACACACCCGCTCCCCATTCACACCTGAGACCTTGTAACACTAACGAGTCACATGACACCGGGGAGGGAAAATGGCTAATTGGAACCAAGTTGGACATTTTCACTGAGGGGTGTACTCACTTTTGTTGCCAGCGGTTTAGACATTAATGGCTGCGTGTTGAGTTTTTTTGAGGGGACACCAAATTTACACTGTTATACAAGCTGTACACTCACTACTTTACATTGTAGCAAAGTGTCATTTCTTCAGTGTTGTCACATGAAAAGATAGAATAAAATATTTACTAAAATGCGAGGGGGGGGGTACTCACTTTTGTGAGATACTGTGTACTGTTTATTGTGGTATGCAGCATTTTAAAAAAAAGGATTTTTTCATTCGTTGAGGGTTGCGTTGAGAGCAACAGAATACTATAGTGTACATGGGTCCAGATTAAAAAAAAAAAATCTAATAAAAACACTTTTTCCCAACACAACAATGTTTTCCTGTGTTTGAGAAAGATGTTGATTATTAGTTTTTTTTTCAAGAAATGTTTTTCTAAACATTAGAAAGGAGCAGTTGACCGACTTCTTCCAAGTTTGGCGCCTTTGGATATTCTGAATGGCCTACCCAGGATTCATTCATCCCGCCACCCAGCAGAAACTGTGACTGTACCCTGAGCTGCACTTGACAGCCACCTGCTCGGTAACAGGATTGTTGACACTGCTCATCATGAACAGGATTATTAACGTCTTAATTCCTGTACCATGTGATGGCCCAGCCAACTTACATGTTCATGTTCTATCTGTCCTGGCTCAGAGATGGAAGTGGGGGGGGGGGGTATTGTCATCCTTTGGCTTGGACTTTTTCCTGGCACTGTTCTCAATGCCTCTGCCCCAAAGCCGACAAAACTTCAAGGCTTCCTGGATGCATCTCTTGCCTTGAAAGGTGCCAAAGGTAGAGTAGTGCCTAGGCTCATAGCCAGTCTCTTCATGCATAATGGGGTGATTTTCTTCTACAATTTGAACTCTCCACACAAAGTAAGCAAGCCCAGTTGGACAGGCAACTGCCCAGCATCACATTTAGGTGTTACTCTTGTAACACCTTTCTAGTGTACACTAGGCTGCTTGGTAAACTTGGTGTAGCTCCTCTGTAATTAGTGGAGCTGGGGGTTGATTGTTTAGGTCTGCTCCGTGTCTCACAGACTGCTGCTCTGATTGCTTCCCCCTGCATTGTAGAGGATTCTAGAATTATAGCGGGAGGATCAACAGAGAAGTCAGCCTGAATATTTATAAGAAATAAAACAAAATCCGCTGGTGGTGGACTTTTAAGGCACAGAGATAATAGATAATATTCTAATATGAAAAAAATATTTATTTGAGTATGAAAAATACAAAACATTTGATAAAAAGACACATTTAAAGTGAACATTCCAGTGTTGTCATAGAAAACATATAGCAAGCTAGTATTTCTTGTAACCAATGCGTTTCGGAGTAAACATGTGGTTCTCCTTCTTCAGGGGTAAAGTTTAGACAAGAAAATGAGTATTATAGACTGGAATGACAGTTGTTGCCAATTAAAAACATGGAGATACCAAGGATGGTTGTTTCCAAATTGCTTGAGCCAGAGAGTTCAACACGGAGGCATACTTCAAAAACAGAAGAATGCCTAGCCCATAAATGCTGGTCCAGCTCCCCCACGCCCACACAACACCGACCCGAAAGGACCCACTGGGGCCGAGAAACAGGAAAAGACCCTGCAAGATGGTGCGTGGAGGTTGCTCGGCTATACACCGAGGAGTGTTGTTATTTGTATAGTAAAAAAGGGAAGGGGCTGTTTGCAGACGCCACAACTGGTGAAATCCTGTGACCGCTTGCTCCAACATCCAGCCCAAGACTGAGACTGTGCCTGAATATTTATGGGTCTCCATCCAATCCCTGGGGAGGTGTGCTCAGAAGGTGGTGGAAGAGCCCATAAATAGTCGGAGGCCTGAGGCAGCAGTGCATTGTCCCCGGATCCAGTCCTGCTGGAGGAGACACCTGTGCAGGGGCTCTACCTCTTGGGCAAGGGTGGTATTGGCCTTTGTAAAGACATCAAGGTCACAGCTAAGCTTATCTGGGGGGCCTATTCGCAAGTTCAAGTCCAGGGATCAAGCTGTGTCTGGAGAAACACACTTGAGAGAACTAGGAGGAAGTTGGTGGGAAATAGTCTAGCTGCCCTATGGTGGTGTGAGTTTGCATTTCCTTCACTAAGAAGAACCCGGTGGATATTGGAAGGAGGCAACTGATGATCCTGTGAGTAGATGACAACAGTGCTAAAGAATAGTGATAGTGTGTAGCTTTTAACTCTGGGAGGAGTACAGGTCACAGCACATAGATTCTGTGGGACATTCAGTTTTCTGCAGTACGACAAGTAGTGAGAAGTGCTCAACTCGTCTAGTTCTACAGTTCACCAAGGTATCCCATGCTCCCCTATCCCCATCCAAGTTCATTGTTTCCAATTTTAAAAAAAACAAAAAGAGACTCCTAGACTGTTCTTTAGAGACAATTGGAAGCATGCAGAAAATGCTGAACATTCTGTTTGCTTGGCTGTGTATGCTTCAAGGGGGATAGAACCAAAATTTACCAATGGCTCCTTGGGGGGTGCACTACACTCTTATGTCACTCACCTAAGCTTCACAACTAAACCTTATCAATCCACATCCAATCGTGAACCAGGAATAATTAGTCCTATGGCTGGAAAGCCACCCCCAACCCCCAAAAGGTCATTTACACATAGAAGGGACCTGTCTTCCCTCACATTACATAGCTTGCTGGAACAATGGGAAACGCAGCAAAAGTAGGTTTTTCAATTGAATGGCATGTCTAGTGGCATTTATTACAACCTTTCTCTGGTCCTAATAGATTCATCGTTGTGCAGACTAAGTACCTGGTGCGTCCTAACTTGAGGTTGCAAGCTGAAGGTCAGCTATAAATAGATTATTCTGGTCTGATTTTGTTCTCACTATTTCCGGTTTTGAAGGAAGAATTGGGTCAAGATGAGAAAGATATCCTACAAAGCGTAGATAGAATTCAGCAAGCTTTCTTTAAACTGGAGGCAAAGGAACATTTTTGGTTAACATGGCATCTCTCCTAAGGACAGATTGTGCCGCGCACGCCGCATGATTACAGTAATTGCAGTCAGATCTCGGCTTTGATTCCGCCGTGGTAAAAATAGCAATAAAACACAGTTTCGAGGAGAAGGATCTTCCTAATCACTCGTAAATTTGTGAGGTCACCGGCTTGGCAGAGGATGCATCCTTCTACTAAAACCAGATGCTTGGTGACAGTTTAAATAGCAGCCACATCACAGAGGAGCTTTCACTGGGGTTTTCATCCTTTTCGGTCTAGTCAGACGCTGTTATTATTATCAAACCACAATGGTAGCTAGCTCTATCCTATGGATTGAAGGGGAAAGTATTTTCAGTCAGTGCTAATTTTGGGTTACCATTGTCAAGTTTTACCCAGAATCCTTTTGGATGGGATGTTTGAATTGTTGCTTGTTTGCCATGCTTTATTTCCATGGCCTAATTGGTGTGTGGTAGCACTGGAGGGTTGGGTTACTTGGTTGTCCACCCAGTTGGGGGTGAACCAGTGCAAAGATGATGATGTGTGGGGGCAGTGCTATGCTCCTTGGCTAATAGACTCCTGATGAAACCAGTGGGGATGTCGCTCATCAGACATTGGGGTTGATTTACTAAAGGAAAATAGAGTGTGCACTTTGCAAGTACAATCGCACTCTGCATTTGTAGTTGCTCCAGAGATTAGTAAATGAACAGAAGCCCTGCTGACTTTCACCATCCAATCACCTGCAAAATGCAGTTTTTTACTTGCACGTGATTGGGTACTCTTTGCAAACTGAAGCTTTACCTCATTTACTAAGCTCTGGAGCAACTGCACTTTGCAAAGCGCACAGTCTATTTGCCTTTAGTAAATAAACCCCAATCAGTCTGTGAGTGTGAAAAGTACCTACTACAAATTGCCATGCAACTCCGTGATTTGTTTAAAGCCTTTATTAGTTACGATGGTGGTATACAATTGGGGAATGGGGGGCGGTGTGGGAGCTTCCCTTCTTTAATGCTTAAAAGAAGTCTTGTTTCTGGAGCTGGATGAAATATTTCACACAACTTTCTATACCCGGACAGCAGTCTAATCAAGCAAGAAGACTTTTTCCAAGCCCTGGAGAAGAGGATCGATTGATGCCGCTATAGGAGTACCTGTAATAAATAAATAATAGCTCAAATTAACTACCGTATTTATCGGCTTATAACACGCACTTTTTTCCCCTTAAAATCAGGGGAAAGTCGCAGGTGCGTGTTATACGCCGATCCCCGCCGATCCTGATCTGTCTAAATGCCAAAATCGCGGTCCGCGATTTGAAAATGGCGCCGCCGGAGCCGAAGTACACAGAGCCGGTCCTCGGCTCTTTCCGGCGGCTCTCGTTTACTTTCGGCTCCACTCGTAGTCCCGAGCGGAGCTATCCGAACCTACTCGGATAGCTCCGCTCCGGACTACGAGTGAAACCGAAAGTAAACGAGAGCCGCCGGAAAGAGCCGAGGACCGGCTCTGTGTACTTCGGCGCCGGCGGCGCCATTTTCAAATCGCGGACCGCGATTTTGAAGCCCTGGAAGCAGGGACAGGGGATACCAGGCTGCACTGGGGCAAGGCTGCACTGGGGCAAGGCTGCACTGGGGAAGGCTGCACTGGGGAAGGCTGCACTGACGAAGGCTGCACTGACAAGGCTGACAAGGCTGCACTGGGGAAGGCTGCACTGACAAGGCTGCACTGGGGAAGGCTGCACTGACAAGGCTGCACTGGGGAAGGCTGCACTGACAAGGCTGCACTGGGGAAGGCTGCACTGACAAGGCTGCAATGAAGGGCATTTAAATGTAAGTTTTTTTCCCTTCAACTTCCCTCCTAAAAGTTTTTTTTCCTTAAAATTCCCTCCTAAATTGGGGTGCGTGTTATACGCCGGTGCGTGTTATACGACGATAAATACGGTAAATCACCTGCAAGTAATCAGTAGTCACTACATGTCCCAGTTGCATACATTTTCTTCATTGTGCAGTAAATATTCACTACTAAACTGTATACACCGGTTATCAAAAAGGAAAATTGGGATTTAGTCAGTTTTGTTTTCTTTCATAAGCAGCAAGTTATATTGATTTTACTAATCTATAGCAAAATTTTTTTTTTTTACATCTATGCTATCAGGAACCAATATCCACTTGCCGACCAGCCGCCGCAGTTTTACTGCGGCAGAATGGCACGGCTGGACGAAACAACGTTATGTTACGTCGCTTCGCCCTGTGGCCACTAGGGGCGCACGCGTGCCCGCTGGGCACTTGCATCGGCTCCGGGGACGAGCAGCGGGCGCGCGTGTGCCCCTAGTGGCCACAGGGCGAAGCAACGACCCAGTGAGAACCGGGATCTGTGTGTGTAAACCCCCTGATCCCTGTTCTCTGAGGGGAGAAGAGACTGATTGTGTGTTCATACAAAGTATGAACACCGATCTCTCATTTCCCCTAGCAAGTCCCATCCCCCTACAGTTAGAACACAGAGAGGGAACACAGTTAACCCCTTGATCGCTCTCTAGTGTTAACCCCCTTCCCTGCCAGTGACATTTTTACAGTAATCAGTGAATTTTTATAACACTGATCGCTGTATAATTGTCAATGGTCCCAAAAATGTGTCAAAAGTGTCCAATTTGTCCGCTGCAATATCACATCGCAGATCACCGCCATTACTAGTAGAAAAATAAATAATAATAAAAATGCCATAAATCTATCTCCTATTTTATAGACACTATAACTTTTGTGCAAGCCAATCAATATACGCTTATTGCGAATTTTTTTTTTTTACCAAAAATATGTAGAAGAATACATATCGGCTTAAACTAAGTAAAACATTTGTCTTTTTTTTAAAAAAAATGTGGGATATTTATTATAGCAAAAAGTAAAAGATATTGTGTTTTTTTTCAAAATTGTCGCTGTTCTTTTGTTTATAGCGCAAAAAATAAAAACGGCAGAGGTAATCAAATACCACCAAAAGAAAGCTCTATTTGTTGGAAAAAAAGGACGCAAATTTTGTTTGGGTACATCGTCGCACGACCGCACAATTGTCAGTTAAAGCGACGCAGTGCCAAATTGTAAAAAGTGCTCTGGTCAGGAAGGGGGTAAAATCTTTCGGGGCTGAAGCGGATATTTAAAAAAAATCAGAATAATCTTTAACATTTTGATATGTTAGATGTAATTAAACATGGTTTTAGCACATGAGATAAATTCTCTTAAAAAATCAATAGAGACATATTGATTTGCTTGTCAGAGCTCTAATAAGGTGAATCAGCAAACTGTCCTCAGACTGGAGATTGGACATGGTTTGTCCCTCAATAGTCCTGTCTGTGAGATTGAATGTGACATAATTTGCTTCACATATACAGAAACCGGAGGAGAGTGGTGGTTTCGTTGATGGCAGCCATAAGATAAAGTTGATGGTCATTAAATTAACTTAAAAAGAATCCGTCACTGTTTGAATAGGGGAGCTGCAGTTGCTTATCTGCTTTTGGAAGGTGCAAGCTTTGGGTTTTCATCTTTATCCTTTCTTCAGATCTTGGTGGACCAATGACCTGAAACAAACTTTTGCATGTGACTTGTTATGAATGTGAACCACTTAGTAGTCACAAGGTGAGAAGCTGTAGCAGCAGCTGATCTGTCTCAGAAATTTGTGAACACTGGCACCAGGATTTACATGATTGTGTTATCTCTTGGCTGGCATCCAAGTCCAGGAAGTAGATAGTAACCCTGCATGATGTCCGAATAAACATGGCTCCATGCTTCCTCAAATCCTCCCCCAAAAATGTTAGTGCATTATGGAAGTCCCACAAGGCGGTCATTAGGGAAAAAAGAATATAATTCACATAAAAAGAAAAGTAGGCAACTGCACACCAAGGAGCTTGAACATGACTTCAATTCAGTTTCAGCACAGTTTAAATATCACCATCCCTTGATCTGCAATGCATATAGCAACCATCCGAACCTATGTCTATCTGACCAAGTGGAGAAACAAATCTGCTGATCGAAAAACAATCAGGAACAACAAGCCTAATTCTATGTTAACTAATCACCAATAAACTCCCCTATCAAAATGCAAAAACCAATCAGTGTGAATATCAAAAACACAGGTCCTAGTAAGGACCCTGAAAAGATATGTGATACTTCCACATGTTACCCTTAAGCTGAAAAGCTACTTTTGTATATGCAATTTCCTAATCTCTCTAACAACTTCCGGGACACTCTAGAACAGCACTTCTCAACCAGGGTTCTGCTGAATCCTGGGGTTCCTCCAGAGGTCTCTAGGGGTTCCTCGAGCAATGAGTAAATTTTGACACTCAGGTAAGTGGTTGCTGACAACAATGATCGTTTAGCTATGTGTAAGGAGTGAATTCTTCCCATTGACCACAAATGTAAAATGCAATTCTTCCAAGTGATTATCCAACTCATTTAGATTTAGGATTTACTAAGAGGGGTTCCCTAAAACGGGTAAGTTATTTCAAGGGTTCCTCCGTGTAAAAAAGGTTGAGAAAAGCAGCTCTAGAAGCTCCAATACCAGCTTTTAAAGGCCAATGGGCTATTAAGTCACTGAAGACTAGAACCTTTCACTGTTACCTGAGCCAAACTGCGATCACATATCCTGGTCCAACTATTGACTGATTTCCCTCAACTTACATGTAGCACCCTCTAGTGTGCTAGAGTAGGATTTTTATTAGAGTAGGTAAATTGTTTGGCTTGGCTGGCAACCATGCCTGTGTTTTTCTGGGTCAGCATTTGAGTGACTCAAACTGAGATCTCCCTCTACTTCTGGAACTTGCTGGAAACTTCCAGAAGAATGGGCGTGGAGGTGAGGAGGAGCTGTCTGGAGTATTCTAAGGGCCCTGACCAATCACCAACAGATAGGATGGCAGGGGGCAGGCCCCCACAAATTCTCAGGGTCAGCCCAGCTGGGCAGTGGATTTTGGGTGGAAGCTGGAGATGGAGTGTTCAGCTGTCGGTTGCCCATGAAGGTAACCCCCTACTCTAGGGGGGTCACCTCGGGCCTAGGCTTGGGTGCATTAGGGACCCTCTTTATGACACACAGGGATGTCCTGACCCGAGGCACAGGAGCAGGAGGAGGACAGCAGGAGAACACTGCTGGGCAAATCTCCAGGGAGGAAGACAGCTAGGTGGGCTGGTGAGTGTTAGGGCTCATTTACACCTGCTTCGGCTTCAACGCACATTAATGGCTAGTTTACAATTTATTCAAAACAAGGCTTTGGACAGGCATTGTTAAAGCTCTCTGAATGCTAGTCAAAGCTCCTGTCACTAAATAAAATGGTTAGCTTACAGTCCGGTTTACACCTTGCTTTTGCTTTGCTTCAAAAATTTTGCGCCATGTAGATTTAGTGGTGCTTCAAAGCGTCTTCAAAGCCTTCATAGAAGTCTATGGCAAAGCTTGCTTGAAGCCCCACCGAAGCCCCATGAAGCCTCACCAAAGTACCTTTAAAGCCCCAATCGAAGCTCCACCAAAGCCTCATCAAAGCTCCACCAAAGCCTCATCGAAGCAGCAAGCAAAAGCAAGGTGTAAACAGGACTGTTAGCTAACCATTTTATTTAGTGACCGGAGCTTTGATTGGCGTTCAGAGAGCTTTAACAAACATGTCCGAAGCCATGTTTTGACGCAAGTGTAAACTAGCCCTTACAGTTAGAGAGAGCAGAGAGGCAGCCTGAGAGGACTGGAAGAGAACAGTCTGGGATGGATGCAGAGTCAATCTGGGAGGACTGTGGAAAGGGGCAGCTGCAGCCAGGTGGGCTGGCAGTGCCTGATGAGGTGGTGCTGGAATCAGTAGCCACGGGAGGACAGCTGGGCACAAGAACTTTGCTACACAAACAAGGGGCCTGCGGTCCCTGCCTGTAAAGTGCATTTGCTATCTACCTAACAGTGCCAGCTGGTCCTGGGAGTTGTACTTGTACAAGCAAGATTTGTGTTGGAGGTAGAAGGAGACGTGTATATATGGACTGTATATAGTCATGTACCTGAAGAGTTCTACTGCTTTGAACAAGTGGGCAATGGCATCCTATAATACCCCCATTCCTTACCAAGTTTATTCCTCTCAATAAAACATAAAACAATGGACTGTTCTTCTGACTCACGTGTGCTGTGGAGATGCAGTGTGCCTGGCTGTGCAGGGTGGGGGATCCCTATTTGCATCTCCTTTGGGGTGCGCTACATACACATAAAACTACAAGCAAAGATCATTTCTAACAGGCGTCATAAAACTCTTTAATATGGAAAGAGGAATTTGGGCTATGAAAAAACAATGCGCTGGAGATTATGTTAGATCTTGCAAAATCTAGATAACAACAATTTTTTATTTCAAATCTGAGAACAGCTTTGAGTTAGTAAAGGCAACCAAAAATCTTGGATTCTTCTTCCTTGCAACCAGAACAGTTAACATGGAAAAATTGTAAACTTGCACAAGTTGCATGACATCTGAAGGACCTACCCACAGTCACTTAACCCCACCAGTTATACATAAACTCTAACCCTTTCAAATCCCCCACAAATGACGTGACAAGATTTGGAGTAAATGGCCTTGAATGCCTTTTTATTAACAATTAAAAAAAATAACATTTTTAAATAACCATTAATAAACTTTCTATGTACTTTTTTGGGGTCTTCGAGGGAAACAACACACCACTGGTCACTGTGACCAACTTCTTTAAACTTTAGGCCTCCAGTCGCCAGCCCCCTGACTCAGAGACCCAACCTTCGCAGTGACCTACCTTTACCCCTTCCTGGATAACCCCTCGTTAACCGGAAGGTACCAGATAACCCCATACCATAGATGGGTACCAACCATGTTATATACATATAACATCCATCTTCTCCTCCTCCAAAGACTTACCACTGACAGGCTGTCCTGACAGCCCTCCCCTCTCAATTACCCAAACTCGGGAGGGTGGGTGGGAATCTTCTCCTCCGCCGCTCACGAGTGACGTCACTCCCCTTCCTCTTCTCCTTACTGAAACCCGAGCGCCTCCCTGTTCCCGGCCCCTTCCCTTTTCTTAAAGGGGACAAATTTTTCTTTTCTAACAGCATGACTGTGATGGATGTCCCCATTAGTCATGCCGTCCCTGCGCTCATCCTCTCCTTTTCTTCTACTCCGGGACTCTCTTGACCGGCTCTCCTTCAGTGAGTCGCTGAGTTTTTTCTACATAGGATACCAAAGGCTGCATACTGCGGACTGAATTTTTTTAACTGGGCAAGCCACGGCGTGCAGTAATGTTGTATCAAATAAAGGAGAGCGGATAGCAATATATGTTCTCTGTTATTAATAGGCCCCTAAATGTCATCCAGTTTACATCAACCTTCAATAGTTAGTGGAAATGAGGGGTATTACTGCGCTAACCCAATATATGAGAGCAGCTACATATAAATGGACAAAATTAATAGGAAAAATATAACAAAATGTAGCGCTAAAGTGATAAAGAACAATACACATGCAGTATATCATACGATGATACAAACGTGTAATAGTGCAATGAATCACATAGTGAAGCAAAACATATATGGAAAAAAAATGAAATAAATATACAGTGCTAAAAAGGTCAGAACCAGTAATGGATCACTGTATACTAAGGTGAGTTCAAGTGAGATAGAACATGGATAGAGTTCACACTTGAAGCAGAATTGATATTCAGAAGTAAGATGTAACGGCCTTGACAGCACACAGGACACCAGGAATAGTGTGTCCTCCAACCAGGGTGAGGGGTAAATACTCTTACTGGATGAAGTGGACTCACATGCCAGCGACAGTGAGTCAGTCACGCTAGAAATGCCAGAATCATGGAACTCCAATGATGAATCCTGGAACACCCACGGATGAAGCTGGAACTCAGATGGCGATCAACCAAAATGCAAACAGTGAAAGCCGAAAACTCTCATCAGAAGGTATATGGAAAGAAAAAATGCCTCCATATGGTGTAGATCAAAATGCATGGGTTTATTTCAAATACCAACACCGATCCATAAAAATGTATATAAAATTGTGATCACAGAGTAAAAGCAATGTGGGGAGCTGATAGAGCAAATCCTGACACGTTTCGTCCCAATGGACTGCCCCAGTTGAAGTTCCTGCCTCATATTCATCCATGGGAGTTCCAGGATTCATCATTGGAGTTCCACCAGTCTGGCATTTCTAGCGTGATTGACTCACTGTCGCTGGCATGTGAGTCCACTTCATCCGGTAAGAGTATTTACCCCTCACCCTGGGTGGAGGACGCACTATTCCTGGTGTTCTGTGTGCTGCCAAGGCCGTTACATCTTACTTCTATTGCAACTCCCTTCTCATTGGCCTGTCTCCATAGG
This sequence comes from Lithobates clamitans, assembly GCA_037952925.1. Lineage (NCBI taxonomy): Eukaryota > Metazoa > Chordata > Amphibia > Anura > Ranidae > Lithobates > Lithobates clamitans. Next base: position 275,718 of record JBBGZY010001897.1, read on the forward strand.
CTATCCCCTCTTAAGTCTATCATGAATGCTGCTATCAGACTTATCCACCTTACCAACCGCTCAGTGTCTGCCAGCCCTCTCCTCCAATCCCTACACTGGCTCCCAATCACCCAGCGAATTAAATTCAAAATACTAACCACAACATACAGAGCCATTCACAACTTCGCCCCGAGCTACATCACCAATCTTGTCTCCAAATATCACCCAAATCGTCCTCTCCTCTTTCTCAAGACCTCCTACTCTCAAGCTCTCTCGTCTCCTCCCATGCTCGTCTCCAGGATTAGCTAACCATTTTATTTAGTGACCGGAGCTTTGATTGGCGTTCAGAGAGCTTTAACAAACATGTCCGAAGCCATGTTTTGACGCAAGTGTAAACTAGCCCTTACAGTTAGAGAGAGCAGAGAGGCAGCCTGAGAGGACTGGAAGAGAACAGTCTGGGATGGATGCAGAGTCAATCTGGGAGGACTGTGGAAAGGGGCAGCTGCAGCCAGGTGGGCTGGCAGTGCCTGATGAGGTGGTGCTGGAATCAGTAGCCACGGGAGGACAGCTGGGCACAAGAACTTTGCTACACAAACAAGGGGCCTGCGGTCCCTGCCTGTAAAGTGCATTTGCTATCTACCTAACAGTGCCAGCTGGTCCTGGGAGTTGTACTTGTACAAGCAAGATTTGTGTTGGAGGTAGAAGGAGACGTGTATATATGGACTGTATATAGTCATGTACCTGAAGAGTTCTACTGCTTTGAACAAGTGGGCAATGGCATCCTATAATACCCCCATTCCTTACCAAGTTTATTCCTCTCAATAAAACATAAAACAATGGACTGTTCTTCTGACTCACGTGTGCTGTGGAGATGCAGTGTGCCTGGCTGTGCAGGGTGGGGGATCCCTATTTGCATCTCCTTTGGGGTGCGCTACATACACATAAAACTACAAGCAAAGATCATTTCTAACAGGCGTCATAAAACTCTTTAATATGGAAAGAGGAATTTGGGCTATGAAAAAACAATGCGCTGGAGATTATGTTAGATCTTGCAAAATCTAGATAACAACAATTTTTTATTTCAAATCTGAGAACAGCTTTGAGTTAGTAAAGGCAACCAAAAATCTTGGATTCTTCTTCCTTGCAACCAGAACAGTTAACATGGAAAAATTGTAAACTTGCACAAGTTGCATGACATCTGAAGGACCTACCCACAGTCACTTAACCCCACCAGTTATACATAAACTCTAACCCTTTCAAATCCCCCACAAATGACGTGACAAGATTTGGAGTAAATGGCCTTGAATGCCTTTTTATTAACAATTAAAAAAAATAACATTTTTAAATAACCATTAATAAACTTTCTATGTACTTTTTTGGGGTCTTCGAGGGAAACAACACACCACTGGTCACTGTGACCAACTTCTTTAAACTTTAGGCCTCCAGTCGCCAGCCCCCTGACTCAGAGACCCAACCTTCGCAGTGACCTACCTTTACCCCTTCCTGGATAACCCCTCGTTAACCGGAAGGTACCAGATAACCCCATACCATAGATGGGTACCAACCATGTTATATACATATAACATCCATCTTCTCCTCCTCCAAAGACTTACCACTGACAGGCTGTCCTGACAGCCCTCCCCTCTCAATTACCCAAACTCGGGAGGGTGGGTGGGAATCTTCTCCTCCGCCGCTCACGAGTGACGTCACTCCCCTTCCTCTTCTCCTTACTGAAACCCGAGCGCCTCCCTGTTCCCGGCCCCTTCCCTTTTCTTAAAGGGGACAAATTTTTCTTTTCTAACAGCATGACTGTGATGGATGTCCCCATTAGTCATGCCGTCCCTGCGCTCATCCTCTCCTTTTCTTCTACTCCGGGACTCTCTTGACCGGCTCTCCTTCAGTGAGTCGCTGAGTTTTTTCTACATAGGATACCAAAGGCTGCATACTGCGGACTGAATTTTTTTAACTGGGCAAGCCACGGCGTGCAGTAATGTTGTATCAAATAAAGGAGAGCGGATAGCAATATATGTTCTCTGTTATTAATAGGCCCCTAAATGTCATCCAGTTTACATCAACCTTCAATAGTTAGTGGAAATGAGGGGTATTACTGCGCTAACCCAATATATGAGAGCAGCTACATATAAATGGACAAAATTAATAGGAAAAATATAACAAAATGTAGCGCTAAAGTGATAAAGAACAATACACATGCAGTATATCATACGATGATACAAACGTGTAATAGTGCAATGAATCACATAGTGAAGCAAAACATATATGGAAAAAAAATGAAATAAATATACAGTGCTAAAAAGGTCAGAACCAGTAATGGATCACTGTATACTAAGGTGAGTTCAAGTGAGATAGAACATGGATAGAGTTCACACTTGAAGCAGAATTGATATTCAGAAGTAAGATGTAACGGCCTTGACAGCACACAGGACACCAGGAATAGTGTGTCCTCCAACCAGGGTGAGGGGTAAATACTCTTACTGGATGAAGTGGACTCACATGCCAGCGACAGTGAGTCAGTCACGCTAGAAATGCCAGAATCATGGAACTCCAATGATGAATCCTGGAACACCCACGGATGAAGCTGGAACTCAGATGGCGATCAACCAAAATGCAAACAGTGAAAGCCGAAAACTCTCATCAGAAGGTATATGGAAAGAAAAAATGCCTCCATATGGTGTAGATCAAAATGCATGGGTTTATTTCAAATACCAACACCGATCCATAAAAATGTATATAAAATTGTGATCACAGAGTAAAAGCAATGTGGGGAGCTGATAGAGCAAATCCTGACACGTTTCGTCCCAATGGACTGCCCCAGTTGAAGTTCCTGCCTCATATTCATCCATGGGAGTTCCAGGATTCATCATTGGAGTTCCACCAGTCTGGCATTTCTAGCGTGATTGACTCACTGTCGCTGGCATGTGAGTCCACTTCATCCGGTAAGAGTATTTACCCCTCACCCTGGGTGGAGGACGCACTATTCCTGGTGTTCTGTGTGCTGCCAAGGCCGTTACATCTTACTTCTATTGCAACTCCCTTCTCATTGGCCTGTCTCCATAGGCTATCCCCTCTTAAGTCTATCATGAATGCTGCTATCAGACTTATCCACCTTACCAACCGCTCAGTGTCTGCCAGCCCTCTCCTCCAATCCCTACACTGGCTCCCAATCACCCAGCGAATTAAATTCAAAATACTAACCACAACATACAGAGCCATTCACAACTTCGCCCCGAGCTACATCACCAATCTTGTCTCCAAATATCACCCAAATCGTCCTCTCCTCTTTCTCAAGACCTCCTACTCTCAAGCTCTCTCGTCTCCTCCCATGCTCGTCTCCAGGATTTCTCCAGAGCCTCTCCCATCCTCTGGAACTCGCTACCTCCACTCCGGTCCGGCTATCCCCTACTCTTGCTACCTTTAGGGGATCCCTGAAAACTCATCTCTTCAGGAAAACCTATCATGTCTCCAACTAATCTTTTATCACTTCCATCAGCTCATTCCCCACAGTTACAACCTTTTGTACCACCTGCCCCACCCTATTAGATTGTAAGCTCTTCTGAGCAGGGCCCTCTCAATCCTCTTGTATTTTATTGTATTATAACTGTATTGTTCCTTTTTTTATATTGTAAAGCGCTGCGTAAACTGTTGGCGCTATATAAATCCTGTATATTAATAATAATAAAAATAATATCAATTCTTCTTCAAGTGTAGACTCTATCCATTTTCTATCTCATTTGAACTTGCCTTAGTATATAGTAATCCATTATTGGTTGTGACCTTTGGGACTTTTCAGTTTTGTTTTTAGCACTATATATTTATTTAATTTTTTTTCCATATATGTTTTGTTTCACTATGTGATTCATTGCACTATTACAGGTTCGTTTCATCATATGTGTAAGGTGTAAAAATGCTTCGCTAAACCCAAAAAAAGTGAAAAACAAAAACAGAGGCCCCTCATGCCCCTGTTGAAGACTGTTTAGTCGAAACGCGTAGGTCTAGCATTTTCAGCTTCCCACATTGCCATTTTTATCTTTATGTGATCACTTTTTATCGTGTATGGTGTTTAGTATGATAAATCCCATTTGTTTGACCTACACCATGTGGAGTCCCCCTTTTTCTTTTTCCACTTCCCCATAATAAATCACCATCTCTGGACTATTCCGCCTTGGAAACGGAGAACGTGAATGACAGCCGTTCAACTTCTGCCTGTGACCACCACCATCCATTGGTGCCTGGGGCCCACAACATACCATCTGGTTGGACATCACGGGAGATCTTCCCTATGCCTTTTTGATGCACTGCTATAAGGTATATGCGTCCTACGGATCCGGTAAGGGTACCCATTTATTTTCACTGAATATCCACACGCCTTCCTGTGTCTACTGTTGCCTTCCAACTGGAGGAGATATTTCTTCACTATTTCTTCTTATTTGGACTTTCAGGATTTGGTGTTCCATATTTCACTTAAAGACATTTGATCACAATTTGTTACTTTTAGCATTTAAATGTGCGTTTATAATTTTTTTATTTACATGTTTATTAGTACATGTTAGATATTTCTAGTGCTGCACTTTATATTTTAATTCTCGTTTCATCATATGATATACTGCATGTATATTTTTTTTTTATCACTTTGGCGCTACATTTTGTTATATTTAACCTTCAATAGTTACACTCTATACGGTATGCTCTGGCAATTTAAAAATTCTATATTTTTGGACCAAGACTTTGTGCCAACTGCTGATTTAACACACAGGAAATGGCTAATCACCATTAAACACATAAAAGTTTATAGATCTTGTAATAACACTCCATATAAATAAACCTGTTACCGCTTTTCAACCTCCTATTACACTGTCACCACTACCCAGATGTTAAAACAGATTTATATGATCCTATATTGGTCAGACTTTTGTTCCTATCAAAGGCGGTTTACTCCCACGCGCTCACCTGTCATTGCTGATAGGAGAGATTGTGTGTATGAATCAATGGCGTTATTTCCAGCTCTGTACAAACAATCACGTAAGCAGAAATCACTTTCACCTGTTAGCCCTCATTCACATGGGCCTCCTACATTTGTTTCATTTAAATCCAGGAGAAATTGATCTGGGAAGCCTAAACAGATTTTATACATCCTAGATTAATTTCCCCCGGGTTTGAATGCACACGCGATTAAATGCGTTTAGAGTATCTAATCTGCTTCTGGATGCATAGATTTCTACTTTTTTCTAAACTTCTAAACACAAATTTACTGAATGCCCATGAATGCAAGTATATGTAAAATGTGAAATGCACTATTTTTATATATATATATATATATATTAGATCAAGTTGAATAAGATTTTGATCACTCATATTATGAAATGACATGGCGGAAATAGCGATGTGCATTATAGTATCTCTTATAATTGTAAGTTGTGATTGTGTCTCAACCAGTGGTGGCTGGTGCTCCATTTTTTGGGTAGTGGCGGCAAACAAGTCCAACACCCCTCCACCCGCCCACTCGCTCGCTAGCCCGCCTGCCTGCCAGCCCCATCCAGGTTGCGGCCGGTCTCCGGCAATTTCCCCGGCTTCTCCTCCCGGCCAATTCGGTCGCTTCTCCTCCCAGCCAATGCCGTCTTAGGACCCACTTCCTGTCCCGATTGGCCAGGAGGAGAAGCAGGAAGACAATAGCGAATGTTGATTCGCTAATGTCACAAGTGGGTGGGCTCGGCGCGCAGTGCTCTGCCTTTTTGAAGCCAATTGGAGCCTCAGGCTCTAATCATGTTCTTCAGAAAAAAAAAAAACCTTGTAGAAATCTATGCGTCCGGTGCCCGGCATGGAGATTAGGTGCCGGGACATGGAGAACCCCTTACCGGACAGGCCACCTCTGGTCTCAAACGTCTCAACTGGTGGCCTATCTATTGATTGGGTTGTTGACTATAGATTGATTATTCCTGTTGGGAGAGATCGACTGGAAAGGAAATTGATCATGTTTGGAACTATGTATGGCCACCATTAGATTTACTTTAAGGGAGCATCTTTCATCCAGGATTGGTTTTGTGGACTATGGTGAGACTAGTGACCCCATATTCCGAGTTCCACCCTCCCATTTCAGCCATTACAAGGCCATTTGGCTTCCTAATGATCTTGGTGATAAGCTGGGGCACACAGCTGGAGCACTATAAGGCTGCAGTCACACCTGTGCGTTTCCTAAACACACAATGAAACACATAGAAATGTGCATTTTGCCACATGCTTTTCAGAAAGGTGCTGCAATCGCAGGTTGCGCGTGTGGTGCCATTAAAGTGTTACTAAATCCACAACAGTAAAATCAGTCTGTAGATGCAGTAAAGCATGCTTGTTATACTCACTGTGGAACCTAAGGGGTTAATCATCCGCATTGTGTATAAACAATGCTGTGTGATCCTGTCTTCTCTGATCCTCCTCTTCTTTCACAGCCCCCAATCCATCTCTTGATAGTACAGAGCATTAGGAGTCAGGCTGCACATGCTCAGTTTGGTGTGTATTGCTAGAGAGTTTTTTTTTTTTCTTAGGAGAGTGCATGTGATCAGCACAGGGCCAATCAGCACTGTCCAGACAGAGGGTCAGGGGAGAATAAAACTCCTCCTACAACCTTAACCAGACACTGATACAAGTCACATGACTGCTATATACTGCTGATGAAAAAAGGTATTTAGCAGTTTAGATTTACTAAAACTATTGCATATCCATGTTCTGTGTACTGTGGGAGACCAGATATAGTGAATGCAGGCTCCTGGGTTTAGTAACACTTTAATTAAAGCGGAGTTCCAATAAAAAAAATAAAATTAAAAGTCAGCAGCTACAAATACTGCAGCTGCTGACTTTTAATAATTGGACACTTACCTGTCCCAGGGTCCAGCGATGCGGGGGAACGAAGCTCCGCTCGTCTCCAACTCCTCTTTGAGGCGCCAGCATTGTCACTGTGGGTACCCGGCTGTGGCTTCACAGCCGGGCACGCACTGTGCATGCGCGAGCCGCGCTGTGACTGGTAGGGCAATCATCTGGGATCTGTCCCAGATGATTGCCGAGTGGGAGGGGGGAAGAGGTGATCTTCCTTCCGGCGCCGCGGTGCCTTTGGGGGAAGTGGGAGCTGGAACCCTCAAAAAAGTAGGTATCCGCTCCCCCCCCAAAAAAAAATGACATGCCAAATGTGGCATGTCAGGGGGTCACCTTCCCTTAAAGCGGAAGTTCCATTTTTGAGTGGAACTCCGCTTTAAATAATACATCCCAAGCGTGGGTAGCAGACAAAACACGCTACAAACACGCCAAAACGCTCTCTGAAAAAAAAAAAAAAACGGACGCTCCATGAATGGAAAGTTTCTGGAGCTACTTTGGGGCATTTGTTGGGCGTAGGGCAGCCCATTCAAGCGGATGTGCTGTCATAGGTGCGATGTGGGTTAACGCATGAATAAGGCGTGAAAAAAAACGCAAACGGGAACGCGTGTTCCTGCTATGCTCAGGTGTGAATAGGGCCTAAAAATCAGTTCTGGGTGGGCCTCCTTTAAATGCCTTACTTTATCTTTGCGAACTCCTTCTACAAAACGAAATTATTATTTTTTTTGGAGAGGACAGTGATTTTAAAGTTCAATTTGTATGAATAATGTTAGATGAATTTTAGATATTATGCCCATTTTCAGTCCCATTACAGAGATTCGGCTCGTTGAACAGTATTCCCCTCCGTCGCAATTTCACATGGCATTAAAATTTCATTGCATGCAAATGGAAATCCTCTCTGGCACCCCAGACAATGCTTCTCACTATGTAAAATAGACTTTTCCTTTCATTTTTTTTAATGTTATCCAGATCTTAATTTACTTTTGTACAGAATACAGTGACTTTCATGCTCAGATCCGCGTAAAATGTCTATTAGATGATCGCACTTGGTGCAATAAACGGGGGGCCCATTCTCTTGTATTATTCATGCCTCCTATAAAGTATCCCGGGAATAAAACGCACTCGGGTGACATCCCGACTTTTCATCGGAAATCTGCTCTATCGCTGTGAATATCCAATGAGAGTTGGGGGGCGGATTTACTCTCGGAGGTCTTATATAAAATACAAAGCTATAATAGACATAAAATACAAAGGCGGCTTTAAGATGTTTTTTTTTTTTTTTTTCCTCCTAATAAGGTTACGTTGTCCTTTCTCTTTTTTTTTTTTTTTATGCCTTTTAAATGATTGAAGTGGTGAGGTGGAATGAGATTGGGCAATTTAGATTACAGAGTGGAACCGAGGTTTACGACTAAACTGGGGCAGCAGCTGAGAGAATCCATTTTTTCCCTTACTCAGCTCCTTAACCTTCTCATTGTGTTTCTTCAATGTCACTAAATTTAAGTTACAAGCAGGAGGTGGTAAACATACAATAAAATGTAAGCTCTGTGGAACTTTTAGTTCAAAGCAGCTAAATAGAATTCCAGGCAGTGGCGGCTGGTGCTCCATTTTGGGGGGGGCAAACAAACCACCCTCCACCCCTCCTCCGGTTGGTCGGTCCCCCACCAAACCCCCCCCGTTGCTCGCTCATTCGTATGCCCCACCAGCCCCGCACTTACCCCTGCGGGAAACGGGACCGTAGACCAGGGGAGCCGTGCCGACCCGAAGTGTCAGGCGCACCTGGATGACATGGGAGGAAGGAGAATGGAAGCCCGTGCTTCTCCTCTCAGCCTATCAGGTCTCAGGACCTGCTTCCTGATTGGCCAGGAGAAGAATCAGGAAGGCAATAGCAAATATTTATTTGCTATTGTCACACAAGTGGGTGGGGTCGGGGCACAGTGCTCTGTGCCCCTGAGCCCACCCTTTTTGAAGCCATTTAGAGCCTCCAGCTCTAATCACGTGCGTCCGGTGCCCTGCGTGTAAATTGGGGGCCGGGCGCATTCCAGGAACATTAATATGAAATCTGTGCAGTTTTACAGTTCGTTTTCTGTAGAAAGCAGCCGCAACCTGAGTAGAAAAGCCTGACCCTTGCCAGCATACTGCAAAGTAACAACTCTCCTGCTAGAGCTCTCCAATTGGTGGGAAGTGTGGTCTTTGTTTAGAGCCCTTTCACACTGAAAGCGCCCGGGCGTCGATGGTAAAGCGGTGCTATTTTTAATGCCGCTCTACCGTTGTTTTAGTGGCGCTCTTTGGCTGCTAGCGGGCAGTTTTAACCCCCGCTAGCGGCCGAAAAAGGATTAAAACCGCCTGCAAAGCGCCGCTACATCAGCGCTATGCCGGCGATATGGCGGCGCTGCCCCATTGTTTTCAATGGGTAGTAGCGGTGGAGGACCGGTGTATTCACCGCTCCTTCAGCGCTGCAAAGAAGCTGCTTGCAGGACATTTTGTGAAGTCCTGTCACCGCAGCGCCACAGTCTGGGCTTTCACACTGGGATTGTAGCTGAGGCTTTTTTGAGACGCTTTACAGGCACTATTTTTAGCGCTAAAGCGCTTGAAAAACGCCTCCAGTGTGAAAGGGGTCTTAATGCAGAGTTATAGGATTTACTCAGCAGGGGGTGTGGCGGACCTATGCAGAGAGATCACTACTTCCACACAGAGAGCAAGAGCCCTTCTGCAGCATGCTGGCGGGGGACAGGCTTTTCCACTCGGGCTGTGGCTGCTTTCTAATGAAAACAAACTGTAATGCCCGCACACACGGTCGGATTTTCCGATGGACAATGTACGATCGGAGCGTGTTGTCGGAAATTCCGACCATGTGTGGGCTCCATCGGACATTTTCCATCGGATTTTCTGACACACAAAGTCGGAGAGCAGGAGATGAAATTTTCCGACAACAAAATCCGTTGTCGGAAATTCCGATCGTGTGTACACAAATCCGACGGACAAAGTGCCACGCATGCTCAGAATAAATAAAGAGATGAAAGCTATTGGCCACTGCCCCGTTTATAGTCCCGACGTACGTGTTTTACGTCACCGCGTTTAGAACGATCAGATTTTCAGACAACTTTGTGTGACCGTGTGTATGCAAGACAAGTTTGAGCCAACATCCGTCGGAAAAAATCCTAGGATTTTGTTGTCGGAATGTCCGAACAAAGTCCGACCGTGTGTACAGGGCATAAGATTGCACACATTTTGTACTGATGCAACTGGAATATACAGTATTGTGCAAAAGTTCTCTGTAAATAAAGAATGCTTTCAGAAATAGAAGTGTTAATAGTTTATTTTTTTCAATTAACAAAATGAAAAGTAAATAAATAGAAGAGAAATCCAAATCAAATCAATATTTGGTGTGCCCTTTGCCTTCTAAACAGCATCAGTTCTTCTAGGTACACTTGCACACAGTTCTTGAAGGAACTCGATGAGTAGGTTGGAGAACTAAGGACAGATCTTCCGTGGATGTAGCCTGCTTCAAATCCTTCTGTCTCTTCATGTAAATCCCAGATAGACTCCATGATGGTGAGATCAGGGCTCTGTGGGGACACAACCATATCTTCCAGGACTCTTTGTTCTTCTTTACACTTAAGATGGTTCTTAATGACTTTGGGTGTAGGTTTGGGGTGGTTGTCCTGCTGCAGAATACATTTGGGGGCCAATCACTCGCCTCTCTGATGGTATAACATGATGACATCTGCCTGTATTTCTCAGCATTGAAGGCACCATTGATCCTGATCAAATCTCCAACTCCATTTGTAGAAATGCACGCCCCAAACTTGCAGGGAACCTCCACCATGCTTCACTGTTTCCAGCAGACACTCATTATTGTACCGCTCTCCATCCCTTCACCAACAAACTTCCTCCTGCTACATCCAAATATTTCACATTTTGACTCATCAGTCCAGAGCACCGGCTGCCGTTTTTCTGCATCCCAGTTCCTATGTTTTCATGCATAGTTGAGTCACTTAGCCTTGTTTCCATGCCTTATGCAACAAATCATAAATGCAAATGGCAGCAGGTTCTCTGGACTGATATCCAGATGCCTTAAAGTGGTTGTAAGGGCTGAAGGTTTTTACCCTTCATGCATTCTGTGCATGGAGCTAAAAAAACTTTCCTTGTGCTGCTCCCCCCACAGCCCCACCTAATACTCACCTGAGGCCCCTCTTGATCCAGGTGCACAAGAGCCTCGGCTGTCCCGGGTCTCTCTCTCTCCCTCATTGGCTGAGACACAGCAGCGGGAGCAATCGGCTCCCACTACTGTTAATCACAGCCAGTGAGCCAATGAGGAGAGAGCAGGGGTGGGGCCCAGCCATTGCTTTATACAGTATGTCTTATGAACGCATAGATCAGGGCTTGGGAGTGAGCACGCACTAGTGCCCCCATAGCAATAGGCTTGCTATTGGTAGGCACTGGTCAAGGGGGAGGAGAAGCAGAGGATCAGGGCTGCTTTGTGACAGAGCAGGTAAGTATGACACTATACTGTCCTAGTCTGTCACTATGCACAGTAAAGTAAAAAAGGTGTCCCTGGAATTTTTTTTTTTAATGTTGGCAGCTATGGGCATGTAATTAAAACTGAAGGGTATTATTGTAAAAACGCATTAGTTAAGGGCTGTTCTTAGGGTTTAAGGGTTAAGGGGTAGGTTAAGTATCCAAACTAGGGGGACAATCCCTCTTAGTCAATTGTTACCATTAGAGGTGCCCCCATTGGATGATCTCAGCATAGTTAGGAGCCCAAACACCCTGCTTGTTTTGAGAATAGCAGCCCGTATATCCAATACAACAGGCTGCTACCTTTGGGGGGGAATATATGAGTTGTATAAGTTCTAATTCCTAAACACTAAAGACAAATTGAGTCAACAGGATCAAGGGGGCAAATGTGGCAAGCTCATCACTCAGCAAATTTGTAATTATTCATTCATCTCTGAAGAGACTCTATCTTTCATTTAAAGCTTATTGATCCTTTAAATAAACAGATATCACATACAAAAGAGAAAAAAAAAAAAAAAGAGCGTGTTGAGAATACAAAGAGAAAATGATCTCCTGTGTCCCCTTATGCCATTCCATCATCAGACTTCTTCAATATCCGACAGGCAGACAGCTGAGCACAGAGAAATAGATGCGGAGGAGACACACAGCCAATACACAGACTGCCGGTGTCCTCCAACTATTGAACTTCAATAGAGGTTCCTGGCAGCTGGCTCTGAGAAGGCACATAAGGATACAGGGGGAGGAATTGTGTTATATTCAGAAGCACATCTAGAATGAAGGCAGAAATAACGCCAATCTACTTAGGCTGACAACAGAAAAAAGTTTGAGTATAGAAGAATTGTGATCTAATGAAAATGCTGGATATTGTATTAAAATAGCTAAAGTCGGCCATGAACCGTCCTTAGTCCAGCAGCGAACTGTGACATTCAAGGTACAATAGATGATGATGGGAATTTCCATTTTCAGAAGCCTTGTTTTAATCAACATATGTTTTCTAACTTGTTTTTTGAAACAAAAAAAAGGAGGTTGTGACCACAGGTGTGCCACGGGTTGCGACCCTTGGATTTGCCTCAAAGACAACAATGACAGGCATGTAGAGTACCAAGTTATACGAATTAGTCATAGTTGGGTACAGGCCAGAGGTCGGGTCATGCTCAGTCATAATCGGGGGTAACTGAATAGAAGAGGATATCTGATAACAAGCCGATTAGGACAAAGTGTAGCACTGGATACCAGGGGTCAAGGCAAGCTGTAATCAGAGAACAAGATCAGGATAACTTCAAGATAATTAAATAGAATAAGATGGAACAAACATTTATGGCTCGAATATCCAAGTGTCAGGGCACTGAGCCAGATTTGAAGTAAACCAAAGTTTTTTTTTTATGTTTTTGGATAGAGTGGAGAAGTGTTGGAACCCTATTGGATATTCAGTTACTGTTTGTGTCCCCACTGCAAAGTTTGCCCCCCTACAAATCCTGATGACCATTGTCACCAGGCAGAAAGTGATGGAGAACCCAACATATTTTAGCTGCCACTGGAAAAGGAGGTGACCCCCTCAACATGTGGGCAAGGTGCTTTGGGGTGGGGGGCCGCTCGCTCGTCCCCTCACTTTCCTGACCTGCCGGGCAGCATGCTCGGATAAGGGTCTTGTATGGATTTTTGGGGGACCCCCACTCTGTTTTTTTGGGGGGGGGGTCCTCTCTGAAACCATACTAGACCTGAAGGGTCTGGTATGAAGCTGGGGGGGGACCCACGCCGTTTTTTTTGCAAATTTTTGTGCCGGCAATTTTTTTTTATCTTCAATTCAGATTTCAGCGGGAAGACCCGCTGACAGCTGATTAATCATCGGTTGTTAGGGACGCAGCAGCCGGCTTCCCGGCCCCCTCCTTAGTAACCAGCTTTATACAGTGTAAAAAAAAAAAAATGTAAGATGAAAACTGCACTCCAAAACACAAAAAAACGCTGGTTTAATAACGCAAAGTGCACTGAAAAACAAGCCTGGAAAACACATCAAACGCAGCTGCATAGGTGTGAACCTAGACTAAAGGAAACCTGTCATGAGATAAGCACAGAACAGCTTGGTTATCAGACTGATACAATGGATTCAATGATTACAACAGGCTTGCAGATTGAGAGCTCTGACTTCCCTGCAAACATGTTGTAGATCAATGACTTAGAAGATACTAGATAAGTAGCTAGAAAAAATGATTGTTACCATTAAGGAGGTCTAAGACTCAATCTTTTTACAAAAATAAGCTGGCATAGAAGTGGTGAGGATCAGAGGGGTCTTACCTTTGCACCTGCTTTCCTCCCTTTTTGTTTCAGGGGCAACAAGCTATCCCCCCTTCACCAGCCCTCCAAAGATATTAGGCAGAAACAATCCCTGGGGCTAGAATTTTAAAAGGCATCCATCAGTGCCAGCCAGTGTTTTTTTCTTTTCTTATAACAGGTGTGCTTTAGACCTGCCTATGGGTTACATCAACTGTGTCATGGCTAGGGGTTAGGCTCGAAGACCAGTATCCATAGCAGTAGAGAGGCTTCCACTGACCACCAGCCCAAATAGGCATACAAACAGGTCACCCTGGTGGATGACACGGGCTCACCCAAGGTGCAGGGTCTAAGCATTGACAGGTATTCACCAGAGCTCTTGATGATGGAGAAGGGTTTTGCTGCGTCTTAGTACTGGGTTGCAGTCCTCAGGCTCGCCTTACCTGGAGATGAGCAAGTCAGGGTCTGATAGCAGATATAGCAGGTAGGGATCAAGCAGAAGCGTAATCAGTAAAGCAGTCAAAGGTCGGTAACAAGTAGTTGCAGGTTGGGATCAAGCAGAAATGTTGTGGAGGAACAAGCCAACGATCGGTAACGAGCTGTAGCAAAGATACGGACACAGCAGGAGTGACAAGAGCGAGATATTGGCTGGAGAGAGAGCAATAATCTGGCAAACAGGAAGAGCAGGGACATGGCTTAAATGGGAAGTTCATGGGAGGTGCAAAGGGTTCAAATTTCAAGAGAAACAAGACACAAGGCAAGGTTGTCTAAGGAATCAGGCAGGGCGCTGTCAAGCGTCTCTGGTAGTTTAGCAAGAAGAGATACTGCCAGACACAGCAGCGGTTGTAGGTTCAGTCCTGACAAGCTATGTGCTTTCTACTCTTTGATACTCAATATTGGGCAGCAGGCACACCTAAGTGCAATGTTGTCACCCAACCTGGGTAAAATATGAGGAGGGCAGGGAGCATGCTACCACAGAAGGTAAGAGGTTGATGGTGGTTCCATGTGAAATAAGGCTATTCAATTTGGTCCACGGGCCTTATGTTTGACATATGTAGTCTAGAGCAGCGGTTCTCAACCCTGTCCTCAAGTACCCCCAAGAGGCCATGTGTCCAAAATACCAAGCCATTGACTCTGATTTAAAGCACCTGTGCAAGATAAAGGAAAACCTGCAAACATGGCCTATTGGGGGTACTTGAGGACAGGGTTGAGAACCACTGATTAAGAGGAAGGAAATGGAAGGTAGGTTCCAATATGCTTTAAAGGGGAAAAAATACTTTTAAAGACTCGTACACACGATTGGATTGTTGGTCAACAAAACCGTGGACTTTTGTCCGAAGGGCGTTGACCCAAACTTGTCTTGCATACAAACGGCAAGGAATTGTCGGCCAACAAACATGAACATACTATGTTGGTTTTAAGCTCTTTAGTGCCACCCTTTGGGCTCATTCTGCTAATTTTGTGTTAGTAGAAGTTTGGTGAGTCTTGATTCTCACTTTTCATTTCACGCTTTTCTGAATGACCGTTCGTCAACCAGCCATGTTATGGAATCGGAGGAGATAACGTGTTATTTATTATTGGCCTTGGAGTTATTGCTTTTGACATTATTTTTTTGGTTGAATAATAATGATTTGATTTGGTATGTTTTCTATATTTTCGGATGCATAGAATGCACTTTTTGGTTAAGTTCTATTGGCAGATAGCATGTCTAATTTTATTTGTTTTCTTTTTTTAATGCACAATAAAAAAATTGTGGAGAATAATACTTGGCTATGTGTTTTACTTCAAATGACAGTTTGGGAGTCGGCAGTTACATTTTAAAAAAATACAATGTAAAATTAACAAGGGACACCAATATAGTTGTATCTTTGATCTTAAAAACTACGGGATAATGGTGTTGTGATAACTTGCCCAAATAAAAAAAAACAAAAAAAACATAATAATATTATTCTTGATATCACTAGAAAAAAAAAAAGCCTTTGAAAATTTGTTTGCAATAACTCCATCAGTATCACTAGCAAAGCAGCTTCATTATTATCCCATTAAAGAAGAAGAGAATTGTGCGCTGCATTTGGAGATTTCATAATTTGCCGCGCCACAAATGTTAATTCTCCATTACGAACGCTAGTTTACAAGACCGACCGCTTCTGGCTCGTCCTTGCTTCCGAGCATGCGTGTTTGTACTTTGGACTTTTGTCCAACGGACTTGTGTACACAAGCTCGGAAAAACACACACTTGTCTGCGGAAAATTATAAAACCTGCTAGCCAACATTTGTCCGCGGAAAATCCGACAACAATTGTCCGATGGAGCGTACAAACGGTCGGATTTTCCGCCAACAGCCTATCATCACACAATTTCTGACGGAAAGTGTCCGATCGTGTATACGAGGCTTAACCCCTATGGTTCAGATAACTGTCTGGATCAGCATTCTGTGTATTTTATAAATGTAGGAAGGCCTTTCTGTTTTGTTCTATGAGCAAAGCATCAAACCATCTGCAGTATCTGCCAGAATCATTTCCCGTGGGAGAGTACTCCTCACTTTCACAGCTTGTCCTCACCACGTCCTAAAAACCCGGGAATCCCTCATAATATATTTTGTGCAAATAAAAAAGTTACTATTTTTGTTCTACTGATTTGAAGAACAATAGCAACTTTGTGTGGGAAAGGCAAAATGAAAATATCTATACAGTATGGTTAGTGCAGAAGAATTATCCCCTTTACCCTATAGGAGGAAACTATTTTTTTTTTAAGACGCCTAGAAATAGAAAAACGGCAGAAAAATTTGAAAAATGAATATCACAAACTGGTGGCATCCTGACTATAGGCAGTTCACTAGTTTTAAAGGGCTAGTTCATCTTTACTAAATTCTGCCTATGCAGGTAAGGGGCGCCTGTAGATGAAAACAGACTGGGCAGCGTTGACCAAAGCTAAATAACTCCCTTGCTTTAGGTGTAGGCCATTTACGTACACTACCTTCTGAAGACTGGTTGAAAAACTTACAAAGATGGCATCATTCCGTCCTGCCTTTTTTTGCTAGGACATTGCTAAGACACTCCCAGCCCATTCAAACCATCTTGTATTCTCTCCCTCCCCGGTTGCAGTAGTTCTGAACTCAGTTGACACAGGGCTCTGTACAGAGGGAGCATCTCTGTGTTTCTTATCTCTGCAAAGCAGAGATAAGAAACAAAGATATCTTCAGTGAAAAGCAGCACAGGTACACACAGGCATGTACTGGCCTTCAGGACTACAGGGAGATTCCCGGTGGGCCGATGGCTCAGTGGGCCAGTCAGGTGTGGTCCTGGAGCCGCTCCCCTATCACTTGTTATCACATGACTGGAGAGAGTAACGAGAAGCTGCCTTCAAAACTGTGAGTGCATGTGGAAGGGGGAGGAGAGGGAGGACACACTGATGTGAAAGGGGCTGATGATGGGGGCTTTCTGATGTGAAGTGTGCTGCTGATTGGGACAAGAGGGATGCTGTTGGGGACACTGTTGGGGACACTCTGATGTAAGGGGGACGCAGTTGGGGACACTCTGATGTAAGGGGGATGCTGTTGGGGACACTCTGATGTAAGGGGGACGCTGTTGGGGACACTCTGATGTAAGGGGGACGCTGTTGGGGACACTCTGATGTAAGGGGGACGCTGTTGGGGACACTCTGATGTAAGAGGGACGCTATTGGGGACACTCTGATGTAAGGGGGATGCTGTTGGGGACACTCTGATGTAAGGGGGATGCTGTTGGGGACACTCTGATGTAAGGGCGACGCTGTTGGGGACACTCTGATGTAAGGGGGGCGCTGTTGGGGACACTCTGATGTAAGGGGGACTCTGTTGGGGACACTCTGATGTAAGGGGGACGCTGTTGGGGACACTCTGATGTAAGGGGGACGCTGTTGGGGACACTCTGATGTAAGGGGGACGCTGTTGGGGACACTCTGATGTAAGGGGGACGCTGTTGGGGACACTCTGATGTAAGGGGGACGCTGTTGGGGACACTCTGATATAAGGGGGACGCTGTTGGGGACACTCTGATGTAAGGGGGACGCTGTTGGGGACACTCTGATGTAAGGGGGACGCTGTTGGGGACACTCTGATGTAAGGGGGACACTGTTGGGGACACTCTGATGTAAGGGGGACGCAGTTGGGGACACTCTGATATAAGGGGGACGCTGTTGGGGACACTCTGATGTAAGGGGGACGCTGTTGGGGACACTCTGATGTAAGGGGGACGCTGTTGGGGACACTCTGATGTAAGGGGGACGCTGTTGGGGACACTCTGATGTAAGGGGGACGCTGTTGGGGACACTATGATGTAAGGGGGACGCTGTTGGGGACACTCTGATGTAAGGGGGATGCTGTTGGGGACACTCTGATGTAAGGGGGACGCTGTTGGGAACACTCAAAATTAAAGTGGGCCGGTCAAGAGGAAGTCCAGGGCCAAATTTTTGTCCCAGTCCAGCCCTGGGTACACACATTACACATTGTTAGACACACATTTATCCCCTTAATCGTCCTAGATGTTAACCCCTTCCGAGCCAGTGTCATTAGTACAGTGACAGTGTATAGTATTATCAGTGATACACTGTATTAATGTCACTGGCGATGCCAGTAGCAGTTATGCCCTGTACACACGGTTGGATTTTCCGATGGAAAATGTGTAATAGGACCTTGTTGTCGGAAATTCCGACCGTGTGTGGGCTCCATCGGACATTTTCCATCGGAATTTCCGACACACAAGGTTTGAGAACAGGCTATAAAATTTTCCGACAACAAAATCCGTTGTCGGAAATCTTGATCGTGTGTACACAAATCCGATGCACAAAGTGTCAAGCATGCTCAGAATAAATTAAGAGACGAAAGCTATTGGCTACTGCCCCGTTTATAGTCCCGACATACGCGTTTTACGTCACCGCGCATTTTTGCGCAAACCAATCAATATACGTTTATTGTGATTTTTTTTTTTTACCAAAAATATGTATAAGAATACAAATCGGCCTAAACTGAGGAAAAAAAATTGTTTTTATATATTTTTGGGGGATATTTATTATAGCAAAAAGTAAAAAAATATTGCTTTTTTTTCAAAATTGTCGATATTTTTTTGTTTATAGCGCAAAAAATAAAAACCGCAGAAGCGATCAAATACCACCAAAAGAAAGCTCTATTTGTGGGGAAAAAAAGGATGTCAATTTTGTTTGGGCGCCACGTCGCGCGACCGCGCAATTGTCAGTTAAAGTGACGCAGTGCCGAATCGCAAAAAATGGCCTGGTCATTGAGCAGCCGAATCTTCCGGGCTGAAGTGGTTAAAGTGCCTAAAAGCTGTTGCAGCTTGATAAATCAGGGCCTTGGTACTCATGTACCATCACAGACCCCCTGATATGAATGCCATCATGCAAATAATATAAAGGCCATCGCAGATGGGAAGAACAATTCCTAGGGACACGGAGTCCATGCTTTCCTATTCTAACACTGACAGTGGGAAATGAAGATCACAGATGTTGGAATCCATCTGGAGGACAGGCTGGAGAATCATAAAACAATGGGGGATCCGCAATACATCAAAGACTAACAGACATGCGATTGTCAATCTTCCTTCTCAGGTAAAGCCAGTTCTGCCTCCAGCAATGTTATTTACATCTTAATCTGCTAGAAGAGAAGAAGTCATCTTTTGTCGAGGGGGCTAAATGGTACAAAACGTCCCTTTCTCTAAAACGCTTCTTAAAGTGGTTGTATACTATTACATATACCCAATGAAGTGACTGACCTCAGGTGATACACAGAGACTAAACAAATCCTCCTACATAAGTTGTACCTGTCTACCTGCAGTCTTCTCTTCCCCAAAGCACAGCATTTCTACAGCTTGTCTGAGCTTTCAGAAAGCAGGGGGCGGGGAGCTGAAGGTATGTTATCATTGGATATGGCATCTGTTTTTGAGAGGATCATGGCCTGATGTATTCTATTCGTAGTTTCAGAAAGCATTAACGATGAGGACTTCCACGCTTTGGCGATGGATTTTTTATTTTTTCATGTAGTGGGGCTGTACATTTCCCGCCCCGCGCTGCAATCGCACAGCGTTCCATTTCGATCTCCTGCGGGTGTCAATGTTAGATGAACGACGCCCCGAAAACAGATTGCAAAATGCAGTGCGATCTCCAGAATCGCATCGCAAAATTGCGAACACCCAATGCGATTCAGGTGCGGGGGGAAAAAAAAGGGTGCTGCACCGTAATTTTCACTGTAATAAACCATGTTGTAATTGTACTGCCTGCCCTTATGTTGTAAATCGCTGGTAAACTGTTGGCGCTGTAGAAATCCTGTAAAATATTTATATTAATACAAAACGTATGGCTCAAATCGCACTGCGCAGACATCGCATGTGATGTGCACAGTAATTTGGTGCGATTCCTGTGCGAATCACATGCACTGTATTTGGCAATGGTTTCTTTAACCGCTTCAGCCCTGGAAGATTTTACCCCCTTCCTGACCAGAGCACTTTTTGCGATTCGGCACTGCGTCGCTGATAATTGCGAACTGACAATTGCGCGGCCGTGCGATGTTACACCAAAACAAAATTGATGTCCTTTTTTTCCCTCAAATAGAGCTTTCTTTTGGTGGTATTTGATCACCTCTGCGATTTTTATTTTTTGCGCTATAAACAAAAAAAAGAGCGACAATTTTGAAAAAAAAGCCATATTTTTTACTTTTTGCTATAATAAATATCCCCCAAAAATATATAAAAACAATTTTTTTCCTCAGTTTAGGCCGATTTGTATTCTTATACATATTTTTGGTAAAAAAAAAAATCAAAATAAGCGTATATTGATTGGCTTGCGCAAAAATGATCGCGTCTACAAAATAGGGGATCGTTTCATGGCATTTTTATTATTATTATTTTTTTTATTAGTAATGGGGCGATCTGCGATTTTTATCGGGACTGCGACAACATGGCAGACACATTGGACACTTTTGACACTGTTTTGGGACCATTGTCATTTATACAGCGATCAGTGCTATAAAAATGCACTGATTACTGTGTAAATGACACTGGCAGGGAAGGTAGGGGGCGATCAAGGGGTTAAGTGTGTCCTAGAGAGTGAGTGTAACTCCGCGTACACACGGTCGGATTTTCCGGGAAATGTTCGATGGGAGCTTGTTGTCGGAAATTCCGACCGCGTGTAGGCTCCATCGGACATTTTCCGTGGGAATTTACGACAAACAAAGTTTGAGATCTGGATCTCAAATTTTCCGACAGGAAAATCCGTTGTCGGAAATTCCGAGCGTGTGTACACAATTCCGACGCAAAAAAGTTCCACGCATGCTCGGAATCAAGCAGAAGAGCCGCACTGGCTATTGAACTTAATTTTTCTCGGCTCGCCGTACGTGTTGCACGTCACCGCGTTCTGGACGTTCGGAATTTCCGACAAGATTTGTGTGACCGTGTGTATGCAAGGCAAGTTTGAGCCAACATCCGTCGGAAAAAAAAACATGGATTTTGTTGTCGGAATGTGCGATCGTGTGTATGCGGCATTACTGTGTGTGTGTGTGTGTGTGTGGGGGGGGGGGGGGGTGGTGGGCTACTACTGACATGACAGTGATCGCTGCTCCCGATGACAGGGTGCGGTGATCTCTGTCATGTCACTAGGCAGAACGAGGGAAATGTCTTGTTCTGTTCTGAGGCTCCGTGACACGATCGCGGGACACTGGCGGAAATTGAGTCCGCGAGACCCGCGGGCATGGTCATGATGTATGCAGCGCACGTGCCCCCTAGCCCTGCCTATTAAATGGGGCGTACAGGTACGCCCATTTGCCCACCGCTGCCATTGTGCCGATGTATGTCAGCGCACAGCGGTCGGCAAGTGGTTACACATTGGCAAAGAAAATAGATGTTTTATTTTCTCATAATTCATGCTTAACAGGCAGGTTTTATCCCCACATATGAATACAAGCAAAAAAGCATAACATGGCACCTAAAAGTTACCTTTCATTTAGGCACACCGCACTTAAAGTGAATGGCAAGGAGCAAGTATGTTCTGCTCTGTCCATAGTGCTGAAGGTATAAACTGATGAACACTGAGCCTGGGTTCACACTTGTGCATTGCTACACTTGCTACCTTTCTACAAGTGAAGTGTCCGGGAAAATGACTTCCACTGAAAGCTTCCCCAGTTCAGTTAGCTTTTTCATTGTTGTCTGCATGCAGGAGAGTCATTGCTGTAGGCTCAGGCACTGGATTGCCACAAGAAGATGTGTTGCTCCTGATTCTGCAGGGGTGGCGTCACTGCAGGTACCAGTTGAGTGGACTTCACATTTCTTCATGCTGGTTCCTCGGTTTGACTAACAGAGTCAGAACCAGGGTACGTAAAGGGACTTTACATGCTTCAGTCTTATTTGCTGAAGTCCAAGTTATCACTGAACTTGCCTTGCTAGTTAGATTAGGTAGGATGTGTCACTTGCATACAAAGAATACAGGGAGACCACGTGTCATGCCCTTAGGGGGACAGGATTCACAGAAGTGCCTCTACCTGAATGTTAGCAGTAGGGATGAGCCCGCAGTTCCAGTCTAACATCGGGTGTTCGTTTGTTCTAAAACTGTTCGTGGAAAATTCGAGCGCTGCGGAACGCCCCATAATGCACTGCGACATTGCAGTGCATTGATGTCAGATGATTGGCCAAAGCATGCACCTGACCTGCATGCTTTGGCCGACCACAGGGTGCCTTTAGCCAATCATGGCTCCGGGGGACTAAGTCCACGCTCCACACTATAAAAGGCTGCTTACATAGCGGCCGTGTGTAGTGTGTGGACGGAGATAGATTAAGCTAGATTAGGCAGGCAGGTTAGTTAGGGGCAGTGTATTTGATATATATATATATATATATATATATATATATATATATATATATATATATATATATATATATATATATCTAAAATATATTTCTGCATTTAGTGTAGACTAGATACTCAATGTAGACTCTATATTCAGTCAGTGCAGGCAGTGTAGTATATATAACACAGTGTATTGAAGTGGTTAAAGAGAACCCCGCGCCAAAATTAAAAGTAAACGGTGTGGGGTCCCCCCCCCCAAAATCCATACCAGGCCCTTCAGGTCTGGTATGGATTTTAAGGGGAACCCAGCGCCAAAATTTAAAAAAAATGGCGTGGGGGTCCCTCCCAAAATTGATACCAGACCTTTATCCAAGCATGCAACCTGGCAGGTCAGGATAGTGGGGGATTAGCGAGCGCCCCCCCCGAACCGTTCCAGGCCACATGCCCTCAACATGGAGAGGGTGCTTTGGAGTAGCCCCCCAAAGCACCAAGGTCCTCATCCCCACAACCCGTTGCCCGGTGGTTGTGGGGGTCTGCAGGCGGGGGGCTTATCGGAATCTGGAAGCCCCCTTTAACAAGGGGGCCCCCAGATCCCGCCCTCCTATGTGAATGGTTAGGGGTACATTGTACCCCTACCCATTCACCAAAAAAGTGTCCAAAAAGTAAAAACAGGAGACAGTTTTTGACAATTCCTTTATTAAAAAAAAAAAGAAAGTGTCTTGCAATTTCCATCCGTCTTCAACCAAAAAAAAATATATTATTATTTGTTTTTTATTTTACGCGTCCGTCGGTGCCGTGATTGAAGATGGATGCACATCGCGGGACTCTTAGTTTTTGACAATTCCTTTATAAAAAAAAAAAGAGTCCTGCGATGTGCATCCATCTTCAATCACGGCGCAGACGGACCCGTAAAATTGAAAAAAAAAAATAGTATTTTTTTTATTGAAGACAGATGGACATCGCGGGACACTTTAAAAAAAAAAAAAAAAGGAATTGTCAAAAACTGTCTTGTGCTTTTTACATTTTTTACACTTTTTTGTGAATGGGTAGGGGGTACAATGTTTTGATAACCCAAAGGGCCTTGTATGGACTGGGGGGGGGGGGGGGGACCCACACTGTTTTTTCCCTTGATTTTTATCTATATTGCTGGAACCCTGTGATACATTACAGCAATGGCCAATTTTAAATGAAATTTTTTCCTTTAAAAATGCCATTTTGCTGAAGAACAGTAAAACACATCAGAAAGATGCACCACTTTACAGGCAGACTAAGGGGATCCCCCAGGCACAATATTTAAAGGAATATTTCATTTTTATTGCTTCACTTTAAGAATTATTAAAATCACTGCTCCTAAAAAAATGGTCGTTTTAAAAACACTGAAGCTACAACCCATAGTTCTTGTGAGAGCTGACTGAGGGAGGATGTCCGCAGATCCTGTCTGGTACTGCTGAGGAAGGCTGCCGTTTGAGTACAGACCTGAGACTTGCTCTGTTAGATCCCCCTCTGGGTGCTAGAAGTTAGCTGCAAGCTAAAGGGGACGCTGGCTAGTGTCTCAAAGAGGCAAAGTTCACTGAGTTTCTCCTGCTACAAAGGGACTTGTGCATTCCATACAGGTGCTGTATGGTCCTACCTATAATCTGCTACACAGTTCTAATGAGAGAGTGTCCTCACCTGTGAAGAGTTATTTGGAGTATCCTACTAAATCCCTTCTCCTATCCAAGTTCTTCGATTTGAAATACAAAAACAAATCCCTTAGACTGGTCATTGGAAATAACAAGCAGAAGAGTGTATGCACCTGGCGGCGTGAAAATACTCTGTGACTGGCTGTGGATCTATCAGTGGGAGACTCGGGCACCAATATTCAAGCAGCTCCTGTGGGGGTAGCGCTACATATATATATAATATATATCAGTGTGTATCAAGCTTTAAGGAAAGAAATGATTGTAAAACTAGTAGAGGGCATTCATCAATTCTGTTGTTTTTCTTATAGTATATAATACTTCATGCAACACTTCTCAAAAAACTCCTGAAGAAGCTCCTCTGAGTGAAACATGTAGAGTAAGAGGTGGTTGTATATGTCCAAAGAAATAATACGTGATTCTTGTAAATGTTTACTGCGATTTTAAGGAATTGTTTTAAATAACATTTAGATTTTTTCAAATTGATTGTTTATTCTACACCCTGGTACCTTAAAAGTCCCGCCTGCCCTTTCTCTCTTTTTTTATTCTGTTGTTATTAACACTGACAAATTTTGCTTATAGAAAAAAAATATATATATAAATCTACTACGCCATGTTCCATTTTTCAATCATAGTCCTAATTACATTAATTAACATTCATTTATTTCCTACTACTTCAGCACAAGATGATTTTTACATAAAACCTCTTTAGAGGTCAGCGGGGAAAGGGTTTTACCACTCTTTATATTAGACTTTGCATGCTAATGAGTTGAAGCTGGGCATACTGCTGACGTCACCCGCTGCCATTTGATTGGATCGGGTATCATCGGAAGCTGTAAGGCTGTATACAAGACGAAGGAGCTTATAAGTTTATTTCAATAAAAGTGTGTTCGCACAGCAATACAGAGAGCGCTTAGATTGTTTTTTTAATGTTTTTATGACACCCGGATGACGGGTAACATCTGAGAGACTTAGGACCAGCCGCCATCTGCCTTTATTTCTCCCCCTGTGAGTGGGAAACCGCGTGTTTGACCTTTCTGTGCTGACAGAGGTCAACATATTGAGTTGTGCGAAGCACTATTAGTGTCAGTGGTGGGCTTATTCTCACAAGGAATCTGGTGTGGTCTGTCATTCCGGGATTTCCAGCACAGGGATTCTCTCAAGAACTTTCCGTTGTGTGTCTCTCTCTATGGACTTTAACCGCTTGCCGACTGCCCGCCGGCACAATGGCACTCCTGCGCGAGTCGCCGTAGCTGTATGGCGGGCGCTTTAAGAAGCATAGGGGGCGCGCGCCAGCCCGCCGCATAACGTAGGAGCCAATGCGCACGCCCATCGGTCGCAATGGCCGCCAGGCTACCCGCGTTTGCTCCTGAGAAGGACAGGACAGAGATCTGGCAATGTAAACAGACCCAGCAGCTATCAAACACAAGCCAATGGGATGGGATCTGGGCGGGTCGCTATGTGTATGTGGCCTGCCCCCTTTCTTAAGCAGCCCAATCATTGGCAACCCCGAGCCCTGCGCACCCCCGACATCACCGCTGAATTTTGACAGCTGGTCTTTCTCTGCATTCAGTTACATATGTCAGTCTCACACAGTTAAGCTATATCGGCTCAGTGTAAAACCTGCCAGTGCCAACCAGTGCCATCTGTCAGTGCCAATCAGTGCCAACCAGTGCCACCTGCCAGTGCCAACCTGTGCCACCTGCCAGTACCAATCAGTGCCAACAAGTGCCACCTGCCAGTGCCAATCAGTGCCAACTGCCAGTGCCACCTGCCAGTGCCAATCAGTGCCACCTGCCAGTGCCAATCAATGCCAACCAGTGCCACCTGCCAGTGCCAATCAGTGCCATCTGTCATTGCCAATCAGTGCCACCTGCCAGTGCCAATCATTGCCAACTGCCAGTGCCAACTAGTGCCACCTGCCAGTGCCAACTAGTGCCACCTGTCATTGCCAACCAGTGCCACCTGTCATAGCCAACCAGTGCCAACCAGTGCCACCTGCCAGTGCCAATCAGTGCCAACCAGTGCCAATCAGTGCCATCTGTCAGTGCCAACCAGTGTCACCTGTCATTGCCAATCAGTGCCAACCAGTGCCACCTGCCAGTGCCAATCAGTGCCAACCAGTTCCACCTGCCAGTGGCAATCAGTGCCACCTGCCAAAAAAATAAAAAATCATCCTGAAATACCGGCCGCAAAAATCGGCATCATATATTGGACACCAGCCGCCCCTGTTTCTAAATATCGGCATCGGCCAGAGAAAAACCTATATGGGTCGACCTCTAATCATTGGTGTTATTTGGCCCAATTGTTGGTGTCAATGGGAGGAACTGTGTCTCATCATTGGTGTCATTGGGAGGAATTGTGCCCTTTCACTGGTGTCAGTGGATGAACTGGTACCTCAAGGGCTGGATAAAAGCAAGCAAAGAGAGGCATCTGGCCCCTGGGCCACAGTTTGAAGACCACTGCTTTAGGGGATGGCTTCAAAAATGTAAATTCAATGTTAACATTTCTTGATTGTCTATATGTTAATCATGAACGATGGGTTTTCCTCTTCGTGTTGTCTCTTGACGTGTTTAAAAGCGGGAGGCAAATTTCCAAATCCCCTGTCCTGTATTTTCGTTTATTTAATAATTTAGAGCATAAAATATGTTGACCTTTTCCAAGGTTCACTTTCTGAGCAAAGCAAGAATGTGAATCCAGCCTCAGCAGTTTATGGAACATCATTAGCATACAAATAGGCCATCAATAACTAATTATAATCTTCATCTTGGAAAGCAGGGAACTGCGAAAGTCATACAAGATCTGCAATATGCAGATGCCAAAAACTGTACAGCTGAGCAATACCAGTGTGCTACATCACTGGATTAACCACACTGTGCTGAGACAGGGAAAGACCAATCCTTCCATTACTATCTATCTCTAGCTCTCTTTGTATCCATCTCGATGTATTAAGTGTGTGCAATTTTTTACTGTAATAAAAAATGAGGGTGCTAATGATTGTTTAATAGTATTATACTGCAGTACAACTAAAGGCTCCTGTATTCAGGGCCGTCTTTAAATTGATTGGACCCTGGGCAATCATTTTCTTGGGCCCCCCCGTCCCCATGCAAAGTTGCTCCCACATTACACAGGACCCCCCCTACCCCCCTACCCCCATCGATACACGGGGACCCCCCCTATACTACCCTCATCATTACACCAGACCCCCTCCCCCATACTACCCCCATCATTATACAGGACCAGGTGCAGGATTTGGAGCTGATCTGAAGTATGGATGTGCAGGAATTGGGGCTGATCTGAGGTTTAAAGGTGCAGGAATTGGGGCTGATCTGAGGTATGAATGTGCCGGAATTGGGGCTGATCTGAGGTATGAATGTGCCGGAATTGGGGCTGATCTGAGGTATGAATGTGCTGGAATTGGGGATGATCTGAGGTATGAATATGCAGGAATTGGGGCTGATCTGAGGTATGAATGTGCCGGAATTGGGGCTGATCTGAGGTATGAATGTGCCAGAATTGGGGATGATCTGAGGTATGAATGTGCCGGAATTGGGGCTGATCTGAGGTATGAATGTGCCGGAATTGGGGCTGATCTGAGGTATGAATGTGCCGGAATTGGGGCTGATCTGAGGTATGAATGTGCCGGAATTGGGGCTGATCTGAGGTATGGTTGCCACCTCATCCCTTTAAACCCGAACACATATTAATTACACAGGTTCTGGGGCTGATTAAGGTGGTAGTTAAACTCACATGGTGCCTTACCTGCATTTAATTAGCCTCAGAACCTGTGTAATTCATATGTGTTCGGGTTTAAAGGGATGAGGTGGCAACTCTAATCTGAGGTATGAATGTGCCGGAATTGGGGCTGATCTGAGGTTTGAAGATGCAGGAATTGGGGCTGATCTGAGGTATGAATGTGCCGGAATTGGGGCTGATCTGAGGTATGAATGTGCCGGAATTGGGGCTGATCTGAGGTTTGAAGATGCAGGAATTGGGGCTGATCTGAGGTATGAATGTGCAGGAATTGGGGCTGATCTGAGGTTTGAAGATGCAGGAATTGGGGCTGATCTGAGGTTTGAAGATGCAGGAATTGGGGCTGATCTGAGGTATGAATGTGCCGGAATTGGGGCTGATCTGAGGTTTGAAGATGCAGGAATTGGGGCTGATCTGAGGTATGAATGTGCCGGAATTGGGGCTGATCTGAGGTTTGAAGATGCAGGAATTGGGGCTGATCTGAGGTTTGAAGATGCAGGAATAGGGGCTGATCTGAGGTATGAATGTGCAGGAATTGGGGCTGATCTGAGGTATGAATGTGCCGGAATTGGGGCTGATCTGAGGTTTGAAGATGCAGGAATTGGGGCTGATCTGAGGTTTGAAGATGCAGGAATTGGGGCTGATCTGAGGTATGAATGTGCAGGAATTGGGGCTGATCTGAGGTATGAATGTGCCGGAATGGGGGTTGATCTGAAGTTTGGAGATGCAGTAATTGGGGCTGATCTGAGGTATGAATGTGCCGGAATTGGGGCTGATCTGAGGTTTGAAGATGCAGGAATTGGGGCTGATCTGAGGTATGAATGTGCCGGAATTGGGGCTGATCTGAGGTATGAATTTGCCGGAATTGGGGTTGATCTGAGGTATGAATGTGCCGGAATTGGGGCTGATCTGAGGTATGAATGTGCCGGAATTGGGGCTGATCTGAGGTATGAATGTGCAGGAATTGGGGTTGATCTGAGGTATGAATGTGCAGGAATTGGGGATGATCTGAGGTATGAATGTGCCGGAGTTGGGGATGATCTGAGGTTTGAAGGTGCAGGAATTGGGGCTGATCTGAGGTTTGAAGATGCAGGAATTGGGGCTGATCTGAGGTTTGAAAATGTAGGAATTGGGGCTGATCTGAGGTTTGAAGATGCAGGAATTGGGGATGATCTGAGGTATGAATGTGCCGGAATTGGGGATGATCTGAGGTTTAAAGGTGTCGGAATTGGGGTTGATCTGAGGTATAAATGTCCTAGAATTGGGGTTGATCTGAGGTATGAATGTGCCGGAATTGGGGCTGATCTGAGGTTTGAAGATGCCGGAATTGGGGCTGATCTGGAATCTGAAGGTACAGGAATTGAGGTTAATCTAAAGTCAAAAGGTGTAAACTTGGGACTAATCTGAAGTCTATAGCGTGCTGTTGTTCACTTACGCAGCACTTGTCTAATGCTGGTAAAATTACATTTAAAGTAACTAACCACTGTCAGATTTTTTTTTGTTTTTGCCATCTGTGTCCCATTAGAGAAAATTCCCTTCACTTCCTGCCCCACAACCTTAACAGGAAGAGACAGGAAATCCCTCCAGAGTGTGGGGATCCCTATGTGTCACCAGAATTTGTGTCCCCATTGGAAGAAGATTTCCCCTCTTTTCTTGTTCGGTTACAAATCCAAAGTTTGGTATTTTGTGCACTTAAACTCTCGGTGATAATGGTAAACAGGACAAATAGAGAGGGTGAATCTCCCTGACGGGTGCACAGACAGCAATAAATACTGGCAGATGTTCTAATCCCTCTCCACTCTATCCAAAATTAAATATACATGTTTGCCTTTAGTTATACTTTAATGTTGACATGGTTGCTGACCCCTGAACTGTATGATAATTTTCTAAGTGATCGGTTGGTTTATTGTGGGATGATACCATCCTCGGCAGGATTATGTGCAGACCTTTGATCCAGCAAGGGTGTCTATAGTGATAGTGGTAAGAAGGATGGGATGTAAACCTCAATCAGATATTATGTTGAATGTGCTTATTGTAGAAGACAGGTGTTTAGCTTCATGAAAGCCGGCGGCTGTAGTATGTTGATATAATACACCTTCTCTGTTCCTGCCCTTGGCACTTTTTGTAAATGATTTCTTTTTGAATGGTATGTTCTGATGTCACAATTTGCTGATTATACCGTGCTAGCACAGTAACTGCTAAATTGCTGTGATTTAAAGGGACATAATTTTCATAGTAGTATATAAAGGAGGTAGTAAAAAAAAATCACACATAGATATGCAAAAAATGCCCGTAAATCATTAGAACAAAGCTCTTTAACATAAAGGCGGTAAAGCAAGGAGAAATATTTCCAAGACAAATGACTTCCCCTTCCAGAGTTCTACAGAAGAAAATTGCAACTGCCATTTCTCTGTCTTCAATGAAAGTTTACAGTAATAGGCAGTACAACAGATGTATTTAAATGTCTGTTACAAAATTCATATCATCTTGGGTTCAGTATAGGTGTGGGTACTTTTACACACACATTGCACATTTTAGATAGCCCTTTTATTTAAAGCAAAACTCCAGAAAAAACAACAAGATCAAAATGAATTGCCCCTGAAGGGTAAAATAATAAAACCTTTTGCTGCAATATTCACCTTCAAGCCAGAGATTTCCTTGCAGTACTTTTTTCAGGCACTAGATGTCCTCAGCCTGATGCCAGTCATCATTCAACCGGCTGCCTTCGAGCTCAGGTTGTTCTGGATCCGCCCCCAGCCTGTGACTGGCCAGTGAAAGTAGAAGCAGCACAGGATAGGCTCAGTTTTCTGTAATTTTACATCCTCTTTTTAGTAGCGTGCTTCTTGTGCTGCTGCTTCTTGTGCTGCTTTTTTTTTATCACACTCCAGCTCTGCTGTACAGGAACTGCATGAGACTGCTATCAGGTCGCTCCAGGCTCTGCTGGTTTAATCACCTGGTGATTCAATTCCGGGTCAAGTGCAGCTCCCACTGGGCTCATCTTGCCCGGGTGTCAGAAGCTTAAAATGACACCATTGATAAGAGTCACCAATGACATGACATTGTTCTTCTCAATGGTGGCATCTCTGTAAACATTCTGTAGTCTTCTGTGGATGTTGGACAGTCTGCACCCCTCCTTCATCAAGAACTCAATGATGGCACATTGTTTCTGCTTCAAATCTATTATTCACCTGCAAAGAAAAAGAAGAAGAACGTGACAGAATCATCCAGCACCCAGCTTGGGTGCCTCCGTCAAGAGGTATAGCTTCCTCCAGTCTGGACCTAGGAACCAGATATTATAGCTGAGGACCTAAGACTAGACAACACTAGCTTAGATGCAAACTGGAACTCAATCCCTTCCAAAAGCCCCTGTCCTGGTTAGGTCTGTCACAAAGAAGAAGAAGAAGAGTTACTATAGAGGAAGGATTACTCTACCAACATGTGAAGTTTAAAAGACCTATGTAAGTTAATAAAAACCGCTATGGCCATTTTTGCTTTACTTTCGGTATAGCCCTCGTATTTGAAAAGTCTCCCTGCCCTGATAAAAAAAGTATTTCCTGTCTACTCACAAATTTTGTTTTTCCTACCCACCTTGGCATGCTCCATCACCACCTGTTGTATTCTCCATATTATAAATGTATTATGCAATCCAACAGGGAGACTGGGTCTCCATCAGCTGTACATACTCATGACTAAGGTATAAAAGATGAATTGTCCCTATGACTGCTTGACCAACCTCAATCAACCTCCACTCTTACCTTACCCAAGTGACACACATGACACAAAGCTGGAGCTTAATAGCCAGCCAGAGGTCCTCAGAAAAGCAGGAGGCCTTGAGCTCATAGCCTCATCTTCCTGGCCCTCTCTTCGTTTCCTGGTGATGTCACATACGCAAGTGCATTCAACGCTGCTCAACGTGGACTTCCTGGTTCTCCACAGAGCATCCATTCCCCTTCTTCTCAACATCTCCAGCGATCCGGATCCTGGGCGGTCTCTGCAGGACGAAGACGAGTGGCGGACACTTCTTATCTCATGACAAGCGAGTTTACATTGATTTCCTGTGAGTGTTTTTAACCCTTGAAAATAAATCTGATTTATTTTCTGTTTTAATACTGCACTTAGGTGGTGCTACTCCCTTTCTTTGTTTTTATGTTTCATACAGAGCTGGCTCAACTCTGAGGATAGCAGCCGTCATGGCCTTATATCTCATGTATTTTGTATATAGACTTTTCTTTGGTATTACCTATGGACTATATGGACTTTTACAGAACTGGGTACATATCTTTTTGAGCTGTTCCCTTGCATAATGCATGCGTTGGAATAATTTGATCCTGCTGTACCACTACTTCAAGTACCGTTTTTTAACCGAAATATCAGCTCTCCAGATGTAAAACACCAACTCTAGCAGAGGCAACACCACTACTAGCAGATACAACCCAAACAAACTACTGGGAGCTGTACCCAAGTCGGGCCCCTACCATTGTACATTGTTGCCTCTAATAAAGCACATACAAGGACCTTGTACCCCGCCAGCTGCCATGACAAAGCACACTAATGCCGCGTACACACGGGTGGACTTTTCAACGGACTAGGTCTGGCGGACTTTTCGACGGACTTTCCAAATGAACGGACTTGCCTACACACGATCAACCAAAGTCCGACGGATTTGTACGTGATGACGTACGACCGGACTTAAACAAGGAAGTTCATAGCCAGTAGCCAATAGCTGCCCTAGCGTTGGTTTATGTCGGACTAGCATACAGACGAGCGGACTTTTCGACGATTTTTCGAAGATTTGAAACATGTTTCATTTCTAGGTCCGTCGAACTTTCGGGAAAAAAAAGTCCGCTGGAGCCCACACACGATCGAATTATCTGACGGCCCCCGGTCCTCCGGACCAAATCTGCCGTAAAGTCCGCTCGTGTGTACGCCACATAAGAGAACTGTCCAAAAAAATGGCAAATAACCGAATCCAAAGAAGGGAGGGAGGGAAATTGTCCCGGCGCAGTCAGTCTTCCGAGTGAAGACCTCACCAGGATCCTCCTACTGCTCATCTCCTGCAGCCCCACCTGTACCTGCTCCTCCCAACTCACCAATCTGGTAAGTATCCCTGAACCTATTTATTTTTAACTTACCTAAAACTCTCTCATGTCAAACCCCTTATGTCAGCCCTACGTCTAGGCTTCCTTTTCTTTACTCTGGGCCTAACTGGAACTCAGGATATATACAAAAGAAATATATGGGAGCGTGCTTCCAGGAGTAACCATTTCAGTACAACTAAAGCAAGAGTCTGTATGTGGTTCCTGTACTTTTTTGACTACTTTTGTGTAAAGCAGCTTGTAGTGAAATGCACTGCCCAACTGGTTCATGAGCATAGTTTGATATTAACAGTCAGACAACAACCTTGAGCCTGGGTTCTTACTTTTGCGAACACAGACATCGAATGTGATTCGCAACCGCACTGCTGTGCCGATCACATGTGATGTCTGTGTTCGCAATAGTGTGAACCCAGACTTAACAGTCCCGGGCGATACATCTTCTGGATAATTATGATGCACATAGAGCTTGTAGATGTGCTTAACCACTTGCCGCACAATCACATATATATTCATGATTGTTTTCAAGTGGTTATACTGGGGCTATGGCTGAAGCTGTCAGCCATAACCCCGGTACTAAACTTTTCACCCTGCGATTCTCTAACTTGTAAATGTGATCTGAGCAGCTGCTTAGCCGCTGGATCACTTTTACAGGCAGTGTGAATTATGCCCCATTTTTGGTGTCAGAGGGCAGAATAGTGTATCATATCAGTGAGATGAATAGTGCCCCAAGGGTCACATAAGAGCAACCAAGGGGCCGCAGTTTGGAGACCCCCTGGTCTAGGAGACCGGAAGCGACGAGTATTTCAGAGCCATTTTTTTTTAAGCATGACATCAATGTTTTTTTTTTTTTTTAATCTCATGCTTTCAACGGTAAGATCTGGAGTCTTATATTTATACATCTTTTATTTATATTTGTATGACAATTTAAAACAGTTTATTCATATTAATTATTTATTTTTTTCTCTGTATTCCAAAGGCTCTTTTTTTTTAATTTTTTTTTACATTTACATTTTTTTTTAATTTTGATCATGTGACCAGCAGCAGAGGACTAGTAGTTCCTCCTGCCACTGTTTCCCTGCAGACAGGCTAGGAGAGATCTGGGTCATGTGACAGCTGGATATCGATTAGGAAAAAAGATATTTGGATCTTTTTTCTTTTCTTTTAATCATTAGGCCCCTTTCACACGTGACGGATCCGTGATGATCCGCCCCGTGAACATCCGTGAACATCCGCTTGCTCAGCAGGGATCGCTCCGTTGATCCCCGCTGAGCCGGTGGATGACAGGGCGGTCCCTGAACACTGTTCAGACACATCGGACACTTTTGACACAATTTTGGGACCATTGTCATTTATACAGCGATCAGTGCTATAAATAGCCACTGATTACTGTATAAATGACACTGGCAGGGAAGGTGTTAAACAATCAAGGGGAGCAATCAAGGGGTTATGTGTGTCCTAGGGAGTGATTATACCTGTGAGGGGGATGGGCTACTACTGACATGACAGCAATCACCGCTCCCGATCACAGGGAGAAGTAGATCTCTGTCATGTCACTAGGCAGAACAGGGAAATGCCTTGTTTACATCTCCCCGTTCTGCCTCTCTGTTTCACGATTGCGGGCACGCGAGTGCGCCGACAGCGGCGTGCGCCCGCAAGGCGGCAAATTAAAGGGACGTACAGGTACGCCCATTTGCCTGTACGAGCCATTCTGCCGACATATATCGGTGTGCGGTGGTTGGCAAGTGGTTAAAATAATTACAGTGCTATCATCCATATACAGAAAGAGAGAGCACTTTAAGCAGAGATAGATCCCCTCACCTGCTGGACAGAGCTGTAATGTGTGGCAGAGCTGTTTAGATTTTTCGGGATTGGATGGACAGAAAAATTAAGTCCTTTGGTAGAAAAAAACATCAATTTTATTTTTGTATTGAGCCTTTTTTGTTTACCCGGAGTTCAGCTTTAACGTGTCGCAGAACCTTTCACTTTGCTGGAATCATTGCTTGCAAACACTGGGCCATGTGTGGCTCCCTTCACACCTGTTTGAATATAAATGTTTCCTTGAATGATAAGTTCTTATCTGGCTTTACTAATTACTAGAACCTGGAGTCGTGATAAGAGATATCAAACACTTTATGGCTGCGGTGCTATCTCATGACTGTGTTTTTGGAACATGGAAGAATGGTTTAGTTATTTCACAAAGGTGCAACAGACAAGGATGTCCTATTAGAGAATTCCAAACACCCGCCCGTCTCCATAATAACTGCTGATAAATTGTTGTTTCCACTTTTATTATAGCAAGGTGGCAGGGGCACTGATGTTCAATAAAGGGAATGTGCTGAATTGAAACTATAACTAAAGCCAACACTTAGTTTTGGATAGAGCAGAGGACGATTAGAACACCTATCACGTTTTTATTGCCCTCTATGCCCCCGTCAGGGAGTGTTCTGGCCCACGTTCGTGTATTATTTTTATGTCTCGTATTACACTGCATTGTGTTATCATTTTGTGCTGACATTAGTGTCAGTTTCTGGCTTCTCCAAATTGTTTACTAATGTGATTTTGGTATCTTCTTTTTTTTTTTTTTTTTTTTAACCACTTGCCGACCGCTGCACGCCGATATACATCGGCATAATGGCAGCGGTGGGCAAATGGGCGTACCTGTACGTCCTCTTTAAGTGGCGGGGCTAGTGGGCGCGAGCGCCCGCCCGCCGCATGCAGCGTAACCGTGCCCGCGGGTCCCGTGGGCTCGATGTCCACCGATGTCCCGCAATCGTGTCATGGAGAGGCAGAAAGGGGAGATGTCTATGTAAACAAGGCATTTCCCTGTTTTGCCTAGTGACATGACAGAGATCACTGTTCCCTCTCATCGGGAGCAGTGATCGCTGTCATGGCAGTGGAAGCCCATCCCCCCCACAGTTAGAATCACTCCCTAGGACACACTTAGACTCGGTTCACACAGGGACGACTTGTCAGGCGACCTAGTCGCCTGACAAGTCGCCTCCCGTTCTGTACAATGGAACCGTTCTAATCGGAGCGACGCAAGTCGCTCCGACTTAGAAAAAGGTTCCTGTACGACTTTGGGGGCGACTTGGGGCGACTTGCATAGACTTCTATACAGAAGTCGTTTTGCAAGTCGCCGCGGAAGTCGCTGAGGCGACCTGCAAGTCGTGCCGCCCCTGTGTGAACCGGGTCTCAAAGTGGTTGTAAACCCTTACAGATCACTTTTACCTACAGGTAAGCCTAGATTAAGGCTTACCTCTAGGTGCAAGAAATATCTCCTAAACCGTGTAATACCTTTTGCAAAAGACAGGCACCGATGTCTACGGCGCATGCGACAGAGGGACTTTGCTCCAAATCAGGGATAGTCCCTCGAAATTAGGGACAGTTTAGAGTTATGCTAGTTAGTTTAGTCCTAGCTAGGCCCTCCTAATCATTTTTCGCAGAGACAGTGCGCTAGAAAGTCATTTTCTTAATGCCTTTCTAAAGACTGGAAAAAAACATCCTCTGTATTGCACTTGACAGAAGTAAAATTGAATTGAATTCAACATCTGTGTCTTCTTGAAGAGTTAAAGTGATTGTAAACCTTCGTTTTTTTTTTTTCTTTTTTTAAATAGCAAACATATCATACTTACCTCCACTGTGCAGTTCGTTTTTCACAGTGTGGCCCAATCCTCCTCTTCTGGGGTCCCCTGGCGGCTCTCGTGGCTCCTCCGCGCAGAGAACCCCCTAGGAGAATTGCTCTCCCGGGGGTTACCTTGCAGGCGCGCTCCCGAGTCCAGCATCTGCGTGCATAGATGCAGAATGCTGGACTCGGCCCCCCGGTGCCCGCGTCAATTGGATCTGATTGACAGCAGCGGGAGCCAATGGCTGCGCTGCTATCAATCTATCCAATCAAGAGCCGAGAACCCCGGGCAGAGAGGAAGAGCGCATCTCTGCCGAGGGAACGAACGGGCTCAGGTGAGTAAAACGGGAGGAAGGGGGGGCCGGTCAGTGTCAGAAGTTTTTTCACCTTAATGCATAGGATACAAAAAAAAAGAGGGTTTACAAGCTTTAAGCTGCCTGTGGGTTGTGCCAAGTCAGCAGGTAACCATTACTGTCCAGGCAGACTGGGTCTAAGACTCGATTCACATCTATGCATGTTGCTTTTGAGCGTTTCTGCAGTGCCTTTTTGCGGTGCTTGCCGCGTTTTTGAACATGCGTTTTTGCCACATTTTTGCTGCGTTTTGCGTTTTTTTTTTTTACAGTTTTTTTTTATACTGTATACAGTGTTAAAAGAAATGAAAGAAAAAAAAAACGCAAAACGTGGCAAAAACACGGTAAAAATGCGGTAGAAACCCGGTACTTGCGTTTTTGGATGCGGGCCCATTGAAATCTATTACATGCATAACGCTGCATTTTGCATGAAAAAAGTCCCTGACCCTTTCCAAAAACGCAGAGGCACAAAAATGCATTGATGTGAACATGTTTCATAGGAACCCATGTTAAAAAATTCCCATGCATTTCTGCAAAATGCATCAAAAAACGCATTAGTGTGAATAGAGCCTTAGGAGGTATGTCAATACATAAAGTGGCATTTGAAACAGAACAGGCATTCACCCTCTCTATTTGTCATGTTTACCATTATCATCAAAAGTAAAAAAAAAAAAAAAACACATTTTTGGTCTCTGATGTCTGTGACGTGTTCCCTGGGGTTGCCTTACATCTAAGTCTCCAGTCAACGTCCATTGTTCGAGCACCTCCTCTGTTTGAGAAGACTCCCTTTGATTTTATATTTATGGACTCTGGTTCCAGAGCATACCACATTGCATTATAGACATTTTTGTATATCTCACATGTTTCTGTATTGTGTTGATTCACAATTACTTTTAGGTTTTTTTTATGTCACAGATTTATATTTGTTCCATACATGATTTCAGTTTTTGTTTGGGACTCTAGCGCTGCACTTGTTTTACATACAATATTAAACAGGCTCTTCTCAAAGAGGCAGATGTAGACTCACACTACCATAGGACACCAACTTCCTCCTGGCTCTCTCCAGTGAGTTTCTCTGGACTCAACTTGATTCTAGGACTTCAAACTTGCGAATAGGCCACCAGCTAAGCCTAGCTGGGACCTTGATGTCTTCCTGATTACCCCTTTCTAGTGTTCTGCCACAGGGGTCTCCCCCAGCAGCACTCTTCGCTGCTGCCTCAGGCCTTAGACTATTTAGGGGCCCTCCATCCACCTACTGGGCACACCTCCCCAGGAATTGGCTGGAGTCTGAGACATTTTCAGGTTGCTTCTTCTGCTTTCCCTCCCACTGTGTCTAGAATTATCTACAATTCAGGGGGAAGTAATCAGCAGCCTGTGAGACACTGAGCAGCCCTACATAATTAAACCCTGCTCCACTGATTACAGAGGATCCAACTAAATTTACCTAGCAGCCTACACTACACTAGGAGGGAGCTACACTAAATTGCTATTTAATTTATTTTGCCGCACACAAAGAAAATCATTATTTTAAGCTAGATAAGCAAGTTAAGAATGTAGCTTGAAAAAAATAAAAAAAAAAATAAATAAAATAAATAAACAGATTGCTGTATGACATGGCTTTATTGTTTGGATGAAGTCTTGGCACTTGCCGTCACTGTAGTAGCTTCTCTGCGCTATGAATGCATTAGTGTTTGCCGACATTTATACTACTCTGCTTTCAAGTAATTGCATTGATGAATCACCATTGTCCTCCTCACTTGACCTGCTCACGTTCATAACAATGGGTTTGTTTACCTACACTATTACACTTTTCTTTAAAAATTATTATTTTTTATTTTTTTTATTTCGTTTATGCAGTAATAGAAACCACAAAACCCAAAACAAAAACAACAAAACAAGATGACAGAGGCTGTGTGTTACCCACGCAGGGGTCATATAATCTACATATGAAGGACATGCACAACGGTTGTAGACAACACCAAGGCAAGAGCGGTGTGACTACGTAACCTTGCTGACAAGAAACAACTAATCATACATAGAGATATTTCAGCGATGGAGTTGACCCCATATCCCCTACAGAGAATCCAAGACAACCATGTTCCTTTCGAGGTGTCCACCAATTCAGTGAAAAAAGCAAACATTATGAAGCTGTCGTAGGATCAGCCAACCATTTGGACCATACCTTGTCATATTTGGCAGGGCAACCTCTATTGGCGTATGTATCTTTATAAAATGGAAGGTTGTTTGTAATTAGCTGTTTCCAGAAGGAAATTGCAGGAGGAACCTTTTTCCTCCAATGCAAGGTGATGGCTTTTCTCGCATAAAACAGAAGGAGACTAGCAAGGCTCTTGTTCGCTTTAGTATAGAGCAAATTATCAACTAGGCCCAATAAACAGATTTGGTTAACCTGCGGGACAGGGGTCGAAATGAAAGTATTTATGATGGCTATCACCTTCAACCAAAAAACGGTAATGATAGGACAGATCCAAAATATATGGGAGAAATCAGCTTGACTGCATCTCCAACACCTTGAGGGGTGAGATGGGTTCATCCTATGGAGTCAGGTGGGGGTGAAATGTGCTCTGCGCACTATTTTAAACTGAATTAACCTATCCCGCTTAGACACTAGGGTTTTGAACGTTAGGTCCCATATGTCATCCCAATCATCATTGTCCAAATGTGGTACTACGCTATTACAGTTCACATTATTTGTAATGTTCCCTGCCCATTTTGGACTGGGCACACTTCTGCTAGTACACTTCAGACATATCCAGTCTGTTTACATGCTTTGCGTTAAGACATGCAATTTATTTGAATTGGCTACCAATGTACATCAATGGACCCAAAAAACTGACCTGAATTTATGTTTTGACACAGAGAACCAAAATGCTTGGTAGTCTGTTACTATGCATTGTAATGCAGTTACAATGGTGGTGCATTGGTTTAGTGCAGGGTTCTTCAAACTACGACCCTCCAGCTGTTGCGGAACTACACGTCCCGTGAGGCATTGTAAAACTCTGACATGCGCAGACATGACTAGGCATGATGGGAATTGTAGTTCCTGAACAACTGGAGGGCCATGGTTTGGAGACCCCTGGTTTAGTGCATTGGGGCGCATTTCTATAGTAATGGCACCGCAGCGTATGGCTCTTGCTCCGACATGCTGGTTGTACCCAAGTTGATTGATGGATTGTCCTGGGCGGAGCTTACGCTCGTGAGGTCCCGATTATCATGGTATCTCATCCAATGACCAAGAAAAGTCCACCGTAACATAAAAAATTATTGAGGAGACTCAAAAAGGTGTAAAACTTGTATGTATCCTTTTATTATTAAAGAGTATATCTAACCACTCACCATGTTAAAATGTACAAGTAGAAAAAGTAGTAAAAATACTGATCCTTGGAAATCGATATGGGCACTTCCTAGTTCCAGCGTGCGTGGTGACGTCACAAGCATAAGCCCTGCCCAGGACGATGTATTAACCTACATGCCCATATGACTGTTTTAACATACAGAGTCCATTTGTTCCGGTAAGAGTCCTCTCAATCTAAGGGGGTGGTGCACTTTGGTGTTGCAAGCATCCGGATAGACAAGACTTCTTTTATCATCACATTGGTGGATTTGGATTCAGACATATTGGGACTGCTGTTCATATTCCTCTTTTCACTTTTTACTTATTATGACAAAATATTTGTTTGTATGATTTTTCGTTGTCGCAGTTAGTGCGGCAATGTGAATTTATATATCTGTACAAAATGTATCTAATTGTTTTTTTGCCTGCTGTTGATATTTGATCTGTCAGCTCGATTTCTGTTTTGTTAAAAGCCGATCTTATACTGCCTTGAATAAGGGTGACTCTCACAAACCCTAAAACGTGTTGGCTTTTCATTTGTGATCTTAAAGAAAATGTCATCCTTTTATACATATGTTGCAGAGTGTAGGTCCCTTTTATGGGAGGCTCCCTCAGTATGTTGCTAATCTGCCCATTGTTCCGGTTTCCCGGGTAGTATTTAGGTCCTAGTGGGAGGGGCTTAGGTTGCTGGTTGGATGGTGGAGTGGAATAAGCTTTGTGTAAGTAAAGATTTTCCCTTTTCTCTTGGATCGAAGGGAACTGGCCAACACGTGCACCTAACATCTGAGTTTGCTTTACCCTCTGGGGGAAAGCAATTCCCAGAGAAGATGGAAAGTAGAAAGGAACACTCTTGTAAATTGTCAGAGACACTTGACTCTTTATTTGAAGTCGCATGTGGGCACCAAGGCTCTCCTCATAGTAACTATACTTTCCCCATGAAGAATTCTGTGTTGTTTACTGTTGTTTACTGTGCTGCACCACGGTTTGCATTGTTATAGAGTAATGCCGCGTACGCACGAGCGGACTTTACGGCAGACTTCGCCCGGCGGACTTTTCAAAGGACTTTACGACGGACTTTCTGAATGAACGGACTTGCCTACACACAATCAACCAAAGTCCGTCGAATTTGTACGTGATGACGTACGACCGGACTAAAACAAGGAAGTTGATAGCCAGTAGCCAATAGCTGCCCTAGCGTGGCTTTTTGTCCGTCGAACTAGCATACAGACGAGCGGACTTTTCGACCGGACTCGAGTCCGTCGGATAGATTTGAAACATGTTTCAAATCTAAGTCCGTCCAACTTTTGAGAAAACAAAGTCCGCTGGAGCCCACACACGATCGAATTGTCTGACGAAATCCCGTCCGCCGGGCAAAGTCTGCCGTAAAGTCCGCTCGTGTGTACGCGGCATAAGGCCACTTTGCCGGATAGATCTAAAAATCTCTCCAGATAAATAGCATAATGTTTAACCAGTTGACCCCCAAGCCAATTCGGGCATTTCTCACATTCATGTAAAAATCAGCATTTTGTTTGCTAAAAAATTACTTAGAACCCCCAAACATTATATATATTTTTTTACTTAGAGGCCCTAGTCCCTCTGCCATGCGATATTTGCGCATCGGTTTATCAAACGCAAATTTTCAGGAAAAAAAAAACTTTAATGAATTTTAGTGAACACAAACACAATACAATATCACATTTTTGGTAAAATATAAAAGATGATGTAATTCTGAGTAAATAGATACCAAACATGTCACACTTTAAAATTGCGCACGTCCATGGAATGGTGACAAACTATGATACAATAAATCATCCATTAAGGGCCTTTACAGGTTACCAGTTTATAGTTACACAGGAGGTCTGGTGCTAGAATTATTTCTCTCGCTGACGTTCACAGCAATACCTCACATGTGTGGTGCGATTGCCATATACATATGTGTGACAGCAGCACTTTAAAAAAATATATATATATTATTTATTATCTAAATGTATTATTTTTTTACTGTACCTTTAATTCTATTTTATTTTTATGATCAACTTTATTTCCATCATGAACAACAGAGTTTAGGCAGGGTTGCTCCTCACAAATTTACTTGCCAGGAATATTTATCCTGTTTAAATGTTAGAGATGTATTGATTTCTCCATAAGATTGGCCTTGTTGCACATTTCTCTTCTACCACTAGGTGGCCAGGTATTTGGTGGTACTAGATACAAGAAGGGCAACGCAAGGTCAGGTTATGGGTATATGGTGTATCTCAGCCATCGGGCAGGGGTTTTCTGGAATCCCTTGGCCTGCTGGGAGAGCCTATATATTCGGGTGGAGTCAGGTGATCTACTGTATGTTCTGTGCCACCTGGACGGCTCTCTGGATGGACGTGTGTTGTACTGCCCAGGCTGCTAGGCTGAAGATTGGGCCTATCCTGGGCACATCTGGCTTCTAGGCTGTCTGAGGGCCTATCCAGAAGCAAGAGAGCAGCGCAGGGTTGGGACTGTGGCTTGCAGTCCAACCAAAAGTGACAGTTCTGTTGGCCGGAGAATCTGTCGTGGTCGGAGGTAGAGAGGAAGCTGTCGCCATTAAGGGACTATCCGCCTAATAACCAGGGACCACAGTGAGTAACTGAGGCAAGTACCAGAGCAGAATTCTCACCAACCAGGGACGGTGAAGAATTGGGAAACTTCAGTGGGTATCAAGCCAGGGACCCAACCAGAGGAGGTGACGCTTGCAGAGCAGCCTTGTGTGTCAAGTCCAGGACCGAGCAGGCCAGCGGGGTGAAGTTTGAGAGGTATCTAGTGTGCCAAGCTAGGGACCCAGCACAGAAGCAGGGGTGACGCTTGAGAAGATACCACCGTGAAGATTGAAGGAGCTCAAGGGATTCAGTGGCAGTGAATCAGTGGGTCTAGTGAGAGCCTGGGATCTCAGTGGGCTGAAGAACTACAAGGAGCGATTGTAGTGAAAGAACTGTTACGTTTGTGTTAGGAACTGTTAAAGACTGTTGCCATAGGAGACAGCATTCCTGCACATGCAGATGTGGCGTCTTGCTGGATGCCATTCCCTTCATGGCTGTTCTCCTATTGAAGTCTCAGAG
The DNA here is from genome assembly GCA_037952925.1 of Lithobates clamitans. Classification (NCBI taxonomy): domain Eukaryota; kingdom Metazoa; phylum Chordata; class Amphibia; order Anura; family Ranidae; genus Lithobates; species Lithobates clamitans. Next base: position 319,119 of record JBBGZY010001897.1, read on the forward strand.
TCTCTCCCCCAAAAAGTTTGTTAAGAGAAATAAACGTTCTTTTGTATTCAAGAAGTGTCTGGCGCCCAATAACTTTAACTACTCTGCCCCCACCATGCCTCACAACCCACTACATACAGAAGGATGTCAGCTATCCCTGGCCCTGGGGGTTCTCATTAGATCAAAGGAGGCCTGGGACCTTGCTACACACACATGTAGGGCACCCAACGTTAGATGTGATTTATTCTTACAAAGCAAACACATCTTTGCACACTGGTACTAACTAGTATTCTAATGTTTCTCTTCTCCCTCAGTTTCTCTCCCTCACCCTCCCCAGTGCTGATGGAGAGGGGTGCAGAGAAGAGGCACACAAAAGGAAGCTGTACAGGCACTCAACGTTCTCCATATCAACCGCTGATATCACTGGTTGTTAGGACTCTGGCGTTAGAAGGTTGTAATGGTGCACAATAGAAACCTGTGGCTTTGCATATCTTTAACGCAGGCTTGATTTACCCACTGGCTTTTATACATTTTTTTGGCAATTGTTAGCCATTTTGCCAAGGCACCCCCGAAGAAACCTGAAGGCACCCTGGTTAAAAAAGGCTGGTGTAGACAAATCTGATGTTGCCATACTGGAGGTTCCTCAAGTTCCTGTACAGAGAGGACCTAGGACACTGTGTTTGTGACTGTGATGGCCCATGGAATGTGAGATATTTTATCACATGTTTAGGACATGACTAGCTCTAGTGGAGTCCATTGAGTGGTCCTGAGTGGTTTAAGCTCCCCCAGGGACCAGAAGAAAGTCCTGATTTCAGGGACATTATTTCGAATATACTTGAACTGAAGTCTACAGATATACCAAGTGATATCTGTTTTGCAGAACTTGGTCCACATGAAACACCACCCAGCATGTGGAATGGTGTTACTATCTAGTGTCCTATACCTATATTTTGCAAAGGACTATCCTCAGAAGTCCAAAGACAAATAGATCTGCCAGTCCAATCCAATAAAACAACTCATAGACTTTTAAGTACACATTAAGTGATCTAGTGCTCCTCGCCACTTGAAGAATTATGCCGCGTACACACGACCGGTTTTGCCGTCAGAATAAACTCCGAAGGTTTCTCCGACGGAACTCCAACGGAATTCCATTCAAGCGGTCTTACCTACACAAGATCAAACCAAAGTTTGACCAAAGTCCGACCGTCCAGAATACGGTGACGTACAACACGTACGACGGGACTAGAAAAAGGAAGTTCAATAGCCAGTAGCCAATAGCTTCGGTCTCGTACTTGCTTCAGAGCATGCGTCATTTTTTGGTCCATTGGAACAGCATACAGACGAGCGGGTTTCCCGATAGGAATTGGTTCCGTCGGAAATATTTAGAATATGTTCTATTTCTAGGTCTATCAAAATTTTCAAAAATAAAAAGTCAGATGAGGCCTACACACGATCGGAATAGACGATGGAAAGCTTCCGTCGGACTTTTTCTGTCTGACATTCCGCTCGTGTGTACACGGCTTTACTGTATCTATCAGAAAACTTGAGATTTGCGGAATCATTAGTCAGTCCTCGATACTCCATAATTCCAGTTAGTCAGATCTCAATGAACTGGGGTGAAAGCGGTAGCACATCATCATACATTCATAAAACTCTCCATAGCCTTTCATCAACTTAATAGCTGTATCTGTTTCTTACACCTCCCGCTCTTATGTTCTTGTACTGAGAGCCGGCCATTGCTGATAAAGTTATTTTTAAACACTTTGCTGATAAGTTCCATGTCTCCATTAATAATACAGAAGAACATATTCTGGATGATGTCCTGTACTGTAGTCGTATTTTAGACAGGCTGTACTGTAAATGCTGTAATCTCTTATGATTAAAAACAAGGGCAACGTATAGATAAGTTTATCTGAACAGAATACATGTTTAAAGTATAACTCTGGGTGTGACAAAGATTGCATTGTGAAGATGTTTTATCTAAATATGCGTTTGGCATTTTTATTGTAACGTTCACCTGAAAGTCACTTTGTGATGTGACTTTTATTTGCTGTGGCACATTTTAGCCAAAACTTTTTTTCTTAGTTTTGGATAGAGTGGGAAAAGTTTAGAACCCCCATCACATTTTACTGCCATCTGGGGTTTCCCACACCTTCTGTGCTGGGGGCAGTGCATTGCTAGAAAGGACAGTGTACGAGAAAGTCTCGGTTCTGGTCTTCCCCTTTGTTTCTGGCTTAAAGCGGAGTTCCGCCAAATTTTTTTTAAAAGTCAGAAGCTACAAATACTGCAGCTGCTGACTTTTAAAATAAAGACACTTACCTGTCCAGGGCGCCCGCGATGTGGGCACCCGAAGCCGATCACTCCCTCGGCTCTTGGGTGCTGCCGCCGCCATCTTTGATAGGGGAATCAGGAAGTGAAGCCTTGCGGCTTCACGTCCTGGTTCCCTACTGCACATACGTGACTCGTGCTGCGCTATCCCACTGGTCCCTGCTGTGTTCTGGGACCTGTGTGTCTCCCAGAAGACAGCGGGGGGGACGGAGAAGGCGCCGGAAGTAGCGTAGATACCCGCGGGTGGCTCGGGTATCTATGCCCGGAAGTGGGAGCAAAATACCTGTATTAGACAGGTATCTGCCCCCCCCCCCCCCCGAAAGGTGCCAAATGTGACACCCCCCGGAGAGGGGGAGTATTCCGAAAAGCGGAAGTTCCATTTTTGGGTGGAACTCCGCTTTAAGGACTATGCAAAGAAGTTTCACCTAGTGAAAGGTGTCCTTACAAGTCATCATTTTTGGAGTATCCCACACCAACCCCAACCCCTCTCCTGTTACAAGTTCTGCAAGCAGAAAATCATAAAAAGACATCCCCTAGACTAGGGGTCTCCAAACTTTACAAGCAAGGGGCCAGTTTACTGTCATTTAGGCTTTGGCATCACCCATGTGCAGGGCTGGACTGGGACAAAAATTTGGCCCTGGACTTCCTCATGACCGGCCCACTTTAATTTTGAGTGTTCCCAACAGCGTCCCCCTTACATCAGAGTGTCCCCAACAGCGTCCCCCTTACATCAGAGTGTCCCTAACAGCGTCCCCCTTACATCAGAGTGTCCCCAACAGCGTCCCCCTTACATCAGAGTGTCCCCAACAGCGTCCCCCTTACATCAGAGTGTCCCCAACAGCGTCCCCCTTACATCAGAGTGTCCCCAACAGCGTCCCCCTTACATCAGAGTGTCCCCAACAGCGTCCCCCTTACATCAGAGTGTCCCCAACAGCGTCCCCCTTACATCAGAGTGTCCCCAACAGCATCCCCCTTACATCAGAGTGTCCCCAACAGCATCCCCCTTACATCAGAGTGTCCCCAACAGCGTCCCCCTTACATCAGAGTGTCCCCAACAGCGTCCCCTTACATCAGAGTGTCCCCAACAGCATCCCCCTTACATCAGAGTGTCCCCAACAGCATCCCCCTTACATTAGAGTGTCCCCAACAGCATCCCCCTTACATCAGAGTGTCCCCAACTGCGTCCCCCTTACATCATAGTGTCCCCAACAGTGTCCCCAACAGCATCCCTCTTGTCCCAATCAGCAGCACACTTCACATCAGAAAGCCCCCATCATCAGCCCCCTTCACATCAGTGTGTCCTCCCTCTCCTCCCCCTTCCACATGCACTCACAGTTTTGAAGGCAGCTTCTCGTTACTCTCTCCAGTCATGTGATAACAAGTGATAGGGGGGCGGCTCCAGGACCACACCTGACTGGCCCACTGAGCCATCGGCCCACCGGGAATCTCCCTGTAGTCCTGATGGCCAGTACATGCCTGCCCATGTGGATGGTTAATTTACCATCCACATGGGTAAACCTCTACCCCCCCTAGATAAATGTAAAGATATGCTTGTGTAGCATAGGTAGTTCATAAAATGTCCATAAGTTCATGAAAAATCCTATAGGAAGGGTGATGTACTTCAGTAGGCAGCTCCACCAGAGACAGGAATAAATCTCTGAAATTACAAAAGGGAAACACAAGGGGGCACCAGCTAAATGCAACATCAATGGGGTTATTATGAATAAAATGATAACAGGCAAATTTACAGACATATAAATTCAAAGAGCTTATCTGCAGCCATGCCACATTGGATGGAAACCGTCCACCAGAAGAGCCACTTGTGACAGCAAACAGCGTGTAGTCAGTAAGGAAACCAAGTCCAATGTTCCAAGAAGTGAGGAGAGCCACTGTGGGACACAAGGCAGGATGTGATTTCACACCTTGGGAGGGCTGGTTGCTATAATAACGCGTTTCCGAACTCCTTCTGGCTCCTTTCCCAAACCATTGAAAATCATAGACAGGCAAGCTCTATTCAAGAGAAGGGGTTGGGGGTGGGTATCCCGGGCTCAGCCAAACCCAAGTAGGGGAATGGTGTCCCATCATTGGTGTCAGTTGGTGGACTAGTGCCCCAAAGGCCAGATAAAGGCAAGCAAAGGGCCGCATCCGGGCCGCAGTTTGCAGACCACCGCCCTAAACTGTTTAATGGAGCCAGAGTGAATGGACTGTTGACTTTGTGTTAGTGGCTTCTGCACTGTTTGGGGAAGAACCAAACAAAATCAGCGGCTCCTATGGGGGTAGCACTACATTAGTTTGAAATGTGAATGAATACCAAACGAGTGCAGCGCTAAGTGAACATAAATAATTGATAAATGTGATATGTGACCCTCCTATTGTGGATGGTCAGTAGTGTAGAGTGCTCAGTACAATCTCCCGATCCTCAATAAAGTGCAAGTGCTCAAAACTCCACATGGATTCCCAAAAATAAACAGCAAATAAATAAATAGATGAAGTGATATAGATAAATATGAATAATTGATATGATAATTAAGCAATGTTCTTATAAACAATTATTAAATATACAGTGGAACCTTGGATTACGAGCATAATCTGTTCCAGGAGAATGCTTGTAATCCAAAGCACTCACATATCAAAGCGATTTACCCCATAGAAGTCAATGGAAACGAAGATAATTTGATCCGCATTGACTTCTATTTCATGCAATACCGCATGTGGCCAAAGGTGGGGGGGGCGCAGGAGAGCCTCGGAAATACTCGGGGACAGCTCGGCTGAACTCGGAAAGCCTCGGAAACACTCTGGAACCAAGTATTTCCGAGTGATTCCGAGTATTCCCGAATGGTTCCGAGCGGCTCCGAACCGTTCCGAGTGTCACCAGCGCCCCGGCACCTCTGGCCAAATGCAGTACTGCACATCCCATTAGCTTGAATTCCGCTTGTTTTGCGAGACAACACTCGCAAACCGAGTCAGAATTAAAAAAAAAAAAAGTTGCTCGTCTTTCAAAACGCTCGTTAACCAAGGTTCCACTGTATATTAATCTATTAATTGTTTATAAGAACATTGTTTAATTATCGCATCGATTATTCATATTTATCTATATCACTTCATCTATTTATTTATTTGCTGTTTATGATTGGGAATCCATGTGGAGTTTTGAGCACTTGCACTTTATTGAGGATCAGGAGATTGTACTGAGCACTCTACACTACTGATCATCCACAATAGGAGGGTCACATATCACTTTTATCGATTATTTATGTTCACTTAGCGCTGCACTCGTTTGGTATTCGTTTTTGCATTATCACATAAATAGGAAGTGTGGGAAGTACTGGCAGCTTTTCATTTATTGATTTATTGATTTATTTATTTAACTGTTGGTTTTTGTGTAGCAGCTCACGAGGTTCTAACACACATTTATATAATTAGCTTGAAAACGTGACTTTGAAATTCCTAGAAATTTTGACTAATCTAAAAAGAGTCAATTCCCTAGCACAACTCCCTCCTTGCAATGTCATAGCCCTCTCTTCATCTGGGAGTGTCTAATTACTATCTATGCTGACCCAGCTCCTCTGCCCTTCCCTATGTAATCTTTCATGTAGCTGCCAGGGAAGAAGAGAAGGGAAATACTAGAATATTAGATAAATAAAAAGAAAAAGGGGAAGTCAGACTACCCTGTTTCCCCCGAAAATAAGACTTAGCGTGATCCTCAGTGATGGCTGCAATATAAGCCCTACCCCCTAAATAAGCCCTAGTTAAAGTCCTTGTAGGTCTTATTTTCAGGGTAGGGCTTATTTTTGGGGAAACAGGGTAGGGCTTATTTGGGGAGTAGGGCTTATATTGCAGCCATCACTGACAATCACGCTAGGTCTTATTTTCGAGGGAAACAGGGTATATAGGCCAAACATGGAGAGTAGAAACCATATATAAAATAATGACATTTTATTGTACATAATATTAAAAAAGAAATCTACACCATGTATGCAAATTGATAGGTACAAACCAGTAATGTACATCCATACAACAGAAGTTGTTGATATGCTTCATAGATTACAATACAAAAAGTATTTCACAAAAGTGAGTACACCCCTCACATTTTTGTAAATATTTTATTCTATCTTTTCATGTGACAACACTGAAGAAATGACACTTTGCTACAATGTAAAGTAGTGAGTGTACAGCTTGTATAACAGTGTCAATTTGCTGTCCCCTCAAAATAACTCAACACACAGCCATTAATGTCTAAACCACTGGCAACAAAAGTGAGTACGCCCCTAAGTGAAAATGTCCAAATTGGGCCCAACGTGTCAATATTTTGTGTGGCCACCATTATTTTCCAGCACTGACTTAACCCTCTTGGGCATGGAGTTCACCAGAGCTTCACAGGTTGCCACTGGAGTCCTCTTCCACTCCTCCATGATGACATCACTGAGCTGGTGGATATTAGAGACCTTGCGCTCCTCCACCTTCCGTTTGAAGATGCCCCACAGATGTTCAATAGGGTTTAGGTCTGGAGAGTCCATCACCTTTACCCTCAGCTTCTTTAGCAAGGTAGTGGTCGTCTTGGAGGTGTGTTTGGGGTTGTTATCATGTTGGAATACTGCCCTGCGGCCCAGTCTCTGAAGGGAGGAGATCATGCTCTGCTTCAGTATGTCACAGTACATGTTGGCATTCATGGTTCCCTCAATGATCTGTAGCTCCCCAGTGCCGGCAGCACTCATGCAGCCCCAGACCATGACACTCCCACCACCATTCTTGACTGTAGTACTCCTCACCTGGTTGCCACCACACACACACTTGACACCATCTGAACCAAATAAGTTTATCTTGGTCCCATCAGACCACAGGACATGGTTCAAGTAATCCATGTCCTTAGTCTGCTTGTCTTCAGCAAACTGTTTGCGGGCTTTCTGCATCATCTTTAGAAGCGGCTTCCTTCTGGGATGACAGCCATGCAGACCAATTTGATGCAGTGTGTGGCGTATGGTCTGAGCACTGACAGGCTGATCCCCCACCCCTTCAACCTCTGCAGCAATGCTGGCAGCACTCATACGTCTATTTCCCACAGACAACCTCTGGATATGACCACAGGCGTGCGCAGCCTATTGCATTAGGGTGTGCACCCCAAAGCTCAAACAGGCAAAAGTATTGGGACGCCTACCTTTACACACGCAGGAACTTTAATGGCATCCCAGTCTTAGTCTGTAGGGTTCAATGTTGAGTTGGCCCACCCTTTGCAGCTTCAACACTTCTGGGAAGGTTGTCCACAAGGTTTAGGAGTGTGTCTATGGGAATGTTTGACCATTCTTCCAGAAGCGCATTTGTGAGGTCAGGCACTGATGTTGGATGAGAAGGCCTGGATCACCGTCTCCGCTCTAATTCATCCCAAAGGTATTCTATCAGGTTGAGGTCAGGACTCTGTGCAGGACAGTCAAGTTCCTCCACCCCAAACTCACTCATCCATGTCTTTATGGACCTTGCTTTGTGCACTGGTCCAAATCATTTGGTGGAGGGGGAATTATGGTGTGGGGGGAGGGGGGATTATGGGGTGGGGGGTTGTTTTTCAGGGGTTGGGCTTGGCCCCTTAGTTCCAGTGAAGGGAACTCCTATGCCCCGTACACACGGTCGGATTTTCCGACGGAAAATGTGTGATAAGACCTTGTTGTCGGAAATTCCGACCGTGTGTAGGCTCCATCACACATTTTCTATCGGATTTTCCGACACACAAAGTTTGAGAGCAGGCTATAAAATTTTCCGACAACAAAATCCGTTGTCGGAAATTCCGATCGTGTGTACACAAATCCGACGCACAAAGTGCCACGCATGCTCAGAATAAATAAAGAGATGAAAGCTATTGGCCACTGCCCCGTTTATAGTCCCGATGTACGTGTTTTACGTTACCGCATTCAGAACGATCGGATTTTCCGACAACTTTGTGTGACTGTGTGTATGCAAGACAAGTTTGAGCCAACATCCGTCCGAAAAAAATTATAGGATTTTGTTGTTGGAATGTCCGATCAATGTCCGACCGTGTGTACGGGGCATTAAGGTGTCAGTATACCAAGACATTTTGGACAATTTTATGCTAACAACTTTTTGGGAACAGTTTGGGGATGGCCCCTTCCTGTTCCATCATGACTACGCACCAGTGCACAAAGCAAGGTCCATAAAGACATGGATGGTGGAAAATGACCTTCAAAGTGCAAAAATTCACATTATAATAGTAACTAAACCAACTAAAAGGTTGTTTCACTTGAGATTAATCCGTATGGTAAATATCTATAGGAGGGGTTTCCACCATCCCTGCTAAGCTTATTTTTATACAATATGTCTTATTTTCAGCTTGATGTGTATTATGTGAAGTTGCGTATCACAGAGATCGGTATTGTGATAATATTGAAGTTTATTGAGATTTCCATACATTACAGGATTAAATTGTTGTTAAGTTATTGATCAGTAAATTAGCGCTGCACTTTTTTTTTTTTTTTGTGTGGTGTGGGAACACATAACAGTGCTTAGTGGCAGGCCTTTCAATTACACTTTTTTATTTTACCTCCAGTAGTTTATTGTAAATAGTGATGTGGTGATTACCTATTATACTAAAATCGGGATGTGGCATTAATAAACAACAGATTTCAGTTGTGCCCCACTAGGCCGGCACCCCCTTGGACAATGTGCCTGGCGGGTGAGTTCATCACCCCGATCCCTGCACTCAGTGCACTGATGGGCACTGATTAACAGCACTGATTAGCAGCACTGATTGGCACTGACAGGTGGCACTCATTTGTACTGGTGTGGAACTGACTGGCACTGACAGGTGGCACTGATTGGAAGCACTGATTGGCACTGACAGGCAGCATTGGCACTGAAAGGCAGCACTGGCACTGATTGGCACTGACAGGTAACACTGATTGGAAGTACTGATTGGCACTGCCAGATGGCACTGATTGGAAACACTGGCACGGAGAGGTGGCACTGATTGGCACTAATAATGATTGGCAATGACAGGTGGCACTGATTGGAAGCACCAATTGCCACTGACAGGTGGCACTGGCATTGATTGGCACTGACAGGTGGCAATGATTGGAAGCACTGATAGGTGGCACTCATTGGCACTGACAGGTGACACTGATTGGAAGCACTTGGCACTTATTAGCACTAACAGGTTGCACTGACTGAAAGCACTAATTGGCACTGACAGGGGGCACTGGCACTGATTGGCACTGACAGGTGGCACTGATTGGAAGCACTGATTGGGACTCATTGGCACTGACAGGTGGCACTGAATGGAAGCACTAATTGGCACTGACAGGCGGCGCTGGCACTGATTGGCACTGACAGGTGGCACTGATTGGAAGCACTGATAGGTGGCACTGATTGGAAGCACTAATTGACACTGACAAACTGACAGGCAGCACTGGCACTGACAGGGGGCACTGATTGGCACAGACAGGTGGCATTAGTTAGAAGCACTGACAGAGGAGAGGGGGGGTTTCCAGGGGCGTACCTAGAGCATTTGGCACCCAGGACAGATCCTATATCTGGCACCAACACCCCACGTTAAAATGTAAAAACACCCCACTGTGCCCCCTGCATACCTCTGCATCCTTCAATAACTCTTTGTCACTACTGCGTACCCCCTCTCCACAACTGCACCAATGGACCCCTTTACATTACACAGGACCCTGCACCAATGGACCCCTTTACATTACACAGGACCCTGTATTACTGCACCCCTTTACATTACACAGGACCCTGTATTACTGCACCCCTTTACATTACACAGGACCCTTCAGCACAGACCCCCCCTTTCAGCACAGATGGACCCTCCCCTTCAGCACAGACAGATCCCCCCCATTCAGCACAGACAGATCCCCCCATCCCATTCAGTACCTCAGATCAGCGTGGCACAGGCACAGCAGGGCCCCTCCCCCTGTGTACACATAAACATTGCAGGGGGAGGCGGCTTCACTCTGCTCGCTGTGCCTGTGTAATATCCTGGCAGGACCGAGCAGCTATTGAACATCAGCCAATAATTGAGCAGCTTGAGAAAGGGGCAGGGCTACATACACGTGGCAGACCCATCCTATTGGCTGGTGTTCAGATACCTGCTTGGTCCCGCCCACCCCGACATCATACATGAAATCTGACAGCTCCTCTCTCTCTCTGCATGCAGTTACCATACAGGACAGTGTCACACTGAGCGGATCTTTCAAGCCCAAATATCGGCACAATGTTATACTGACTCACAGGCAGTGCAGGGTACACATTGCACATCGGATACAGATGGCATGGGGCTAAACACTGCTTGGGGGATTAGGGTGTGCCCAGGCACACCCGGCACACCCCGTGGGCACGCCTATGGATATGACGCTGAGCACGTGCACTCAACTTTTTTGGTCGACCATGGAGAGGCCTGTTCTGAGTGGAACCTGTCCTGTTAAACCCCTTTATGGTCTTGGCCACCGTGCTGCAGCTCAGTTTCAGAGTCTTGGCAAACTTCTTATAGCCTAGGCCATCTTAATGTAGAGCAACAATTCTTTTTTATAGATGCTCAGAGAGCTCTTTGCCATGAGGTGCCATGTTAAACTTCCAGTGACCAGTATGAGAGAGTGAGAGCGATAACACCAAATTTAACACACCTGCTTCCCATTCACACCTGAGACCTTGTAACACTAACGAGTCACATGACTCCGGGGAGGGAAATTGGCTAATTGGGCCCAATTTGGACAATTTTGTACTCACTTTTGTTGCCAGCAGTTTAGACCTTAATGGCTGTGTGTTGAGTTATTTTGAGGGGACAGCAAATTTACGCTGTTATACAAGCTGTACACTCACTACTTTACATTGTAGCAAAGTGTCATTTCTTCAGTGTTGTCACATGAAAAGATATAATAAAATATTTACAGAAATGTGAGGGGTGTACTCACTTTTGTGAGATACTGTAGTATGGTATGTATGGTAGTATGGTTAAATGTTTTGCCAAAATTGCTTCTTCAGGACGCATGAAAATATTATAGTAGTTATCTGGAGAACAACAATAATATTTAAACACAATACAAAGCAAACATAATCATTTAGTATCCAAGTGCACTCTTTGCGTGGGATGTACCTCAACACCAAAGCACCTATAATATGAGGTATAGTAAAATTTCATGTTTTATATATGGCTTCTACTCTCCATATTTGGCCTATATAGTCCGACTTCCCCTTTTTCTTTTTATTTATCTATACATTACGGATGTTGGTCATGAGTGCCATCTATACCTGTCTACTATAATATTCAGGGCCGGTGCTACCACTAGGCAAACTAGGCGGCCGCCTAGGGCGCCCTGCTGCCTAGGGCGCCCGGCCACTGGTTTTCCTACTCTCTTCTCTCTGCAGCAAGCAACTAAGTCTCAGTATCAGCAGGCAGCCGCCGCTCCTTTATACATAGTGTCAGAGGCGCAGCAGTGGTGGAGGACTGTGTCTATGTTCCGACTGCCGCAGCAAGCAAACATTCATTGATGGGCACTGGTAGGCTGCATTTGATGGGTGCTGGTGAGGCTGCATTTGATGGGCGCTGGTGAGGCTGCATTTGATGGGCGCTGATGAGGCTGCATTTGATGGGCGCTGATGAGGCTGCATTTGATGGGCGCTGGTGAGGCTGCATTTGATGGGCACTGATGAGGCTGCATTTGATGGGCGCTGATGAGGCTGCATTTGATGGGCGCTGATGAGGCTGCATTTGATGGGCGCTGATGAGGCTGCATTTGATGGGCGCTGATGAGGCTGCATTTGATGGGCGCTGGTGAGGCTGCATTTGATGGGCGCTGATGAGGCTGCATTTGATGGGCGCTGATGAGGCTGCATTTGATGGGCGCTGATGAGGCTGCATTTGATGGGCGCTGGTGAGGCTGCATTTGATGGGCGCTGATGAGGCTGCATTTGATGGGCGCTGATGAGGCTGCATTTGATGGGCACTGGTGAGGCTGCATTTGATGGGCGCTGATGAGGCTGCATTTGATGGGCGCTGATGAGGCTGCATTTGATGGGCACTGGTGAGGCTGCATTTGATGGGCGCTGATGAGGCTGCATTTGATGGGCACTGGTGAGGCTGCATTTGATGGGCACTGGTGAGGCTGCATTTGATGGGCGCTAGTGAGGCTGCATTTGATGGGCGCTGATGAGGCTGCATTTGATGGGCGCTGATGAGGTTGCATTTGATGGGTGCTTTATTAAAAAGGTGGGATTTACATGGGCAGGGAAAAGGGGGCGGAGTCAGCCAGGGGGGGGGTGGCAAAATTAATTTTCCCCTAGGGTGTCAAAAATCCTTGCACCAGCCCTGATAATATTACTTGAGTAACAGCTTTGACTCAGCATCATAAATGGCAGTCTCAGGGCTCTTGGTTGCCTACACAAAGGAGACTTTCACAGGTAGAAATATGCTTCTAATCTTCTAGAAAGATTTGTGTTGGAAGGAATGGTCTGTGACAGGGTCTCTTTAGGAGCGTCTGCTCCCATGGGAACAAAACCTCAGTCCTTGTGTATGGATCTGTTTACTGTAATAGCAACAATGCATTTACTATACCGTAAAATCTCCTCTTTACCATACAAGGTTATAAAAGAAAGATTTCAGATTTTTCTCTTATCTCTATTCTATGTATATTTATATACAGAATATAGCAAGGCACATGCAATGTTTCTACTTTATAGCTGGGAGAGTGAAATATTACAGTATATTAAATGGTATGCAATAAGGACTTTGTCCTGCACTAATACTGTGTATGAAAGCTGAACTACGAGCATAAACCTTCATTTAAACATATTCCTCTACAGCCACAAAGGGTATAAATCCACTTTGTATGCACCAAATGCCTTACAAACCCAGAGATTACACGTGTAAAAGTAGTGGTGACATCATCACTGGGCTGTACACAGCATGTGCAAGAGAGCAGAGCTGTGGGAGGGGCCCAGCAGGCTCCACCCGCTACAGGCTGCCTGCAGAAAATAACAGGAGTGGGCGGAGACAAGACCGGTCACCCTGCACAAGGAGAGAGAGCAGCAGTGAGCGGTCTTTGTTACAGAAAGGGAAAAGTCTCACACTGGATCACTGCACAGATCTGGAAGAAATAAACAAAGCACGCCAAGAGTTAAAGCGGAGTTCCACTGATTTTTTTTCTCCGTTTCAAATACTGCAGCTGCTGACTTTTAAAATAAGGACACTTACCTGTCCAGGGCGCCCGCGATGTTGGCACCCAAAGTCGATCTATCCCTCGGCTGTTGGGTGCAGCCTAGGGATAGATCGGTAAGGGATCTTACCGGTTGCGGCTCCCTACCTGGTTCCCTACTGCGCATGCGCGACTCGCGCTGCGCTATCCCACTGGTCCCTGCTATCTTCTGGGACCCGAGTGTCTTTCAGAAGACAGCGGGTGGAGCCAGAGAAGGCGTCGGAAGTGGCGTAGATACCCGCAGGTGGCTCAGGTATCTATGCCCGGAATTGGGAGCAAAATACCTGTATTAGACAGGTATCTGCTCCCCCCTGAAAGGTGCCAAATGTGACACCGGGGGGGGGAGGGGGGGGGGAGGAACCGGAGAAGCGGACGTTCCATTTTTAAGGAAGAATACTCATGATGAACGGATTTAGCAATATTTGTTTAGCCTGAAATAAAACTTTAACCGCTTGCCGACCGTATACAGTAAATATACAAAGGCATCTCGGCGTTCCTGGGCAGGATCACCTACCTGTACATGATCCTGCCCTTCCGGGTCTGGAGCACACACTCGCTCCGCCGGCAACCCACTCCCGCTGTGATTGGACACAGCGGGAGCCAATCAGCAGGTCCAGCGGACGCGGTGTCCGCCGGGACCCGCCGATCATTTGGGAGACAGGCAGAACAGCGATCTGCCTATGTAAACAGGAGAGATCACCGTTCTGTAAGAAGTGAAGGCTGTGATCCTGTGTTCCTACGAAGCAGGAACACGGATCTCTGCCTTCCCATAGTAAAAGCATTCCCCCCCCCCCACACACACACACAGTTAGCAAGCACTCCCTAGGAACACATTTAACCCTTTGATCACCCCTGATGTTAACCCCTTCCCAGTCAGTGTCATTAGTACAGTGACATTGCATATTTTTACCACTGATCACTGTATTAGTGTCACTGGTCTACAAAAAGTGCATAGCTCCCAACTGTCCCTGATTTCGAGGGACTGTCCCTGATTTGGAGCAATGTCCCTCTTTCCTCCTCATTTGTTCCTCATTTTGCTCTGATCTATATAGTTGTATATAAAATGCACTTTTTATCTTTTAAAAAGTGTTTCCCAGCGCTAAAACTTTCATCTGATTTCTAAATTGCTGCATTTGTAAATTTTAAAAGCCAAAAAAAAAAGCCCTTGTGGCTTTCATTAAACTTTGTTTTGGTTAAATCCTTTAAGGGGGTGTGGCAGGGGGGGGCGTGTCCTGTACCTACATACATTTGTTAGTAGGTGTCCCTCATTCCCATCTCAAAATGTTGGGAGGTATGAAAGTGTCAAAAGTGTCAGATTTGTTTGCAGTCCTGCTATAAGTCTCTGCTCGTCGCCATTACTAGTAAGAAAAATATAAAAAATTAAAAATTTTATAAAACTATCCCCTATTTTGTAGACACTATAACTTTTGCGCAGACCAATCAATATATGCTTATTGGGATCTTTTTTTTTTTTTTTTTTACCACAAAATATGTAGCAGAATACATATTGGTCTAAATTTATGAAGAAATTAGATTTTCTTTCAATATTTTATTGGATATGTTTTATAGCAGAAAGTAAAAAAAAAAAAATATATATATATATATATATATATATATATATATATATATATATATATATACCCTATTTCCCCGAAAATAAGACCTAGCGTGATCCTCAGTGATGGCTGCAATATAAGCCCTACCCCCCAAATAAGCCCTAGTTAAAGTCCTTGTAGGTCTTATTTTCAGGGTAGGGCTTATTTTTGTGGGAAACAGGGTAGGGCTTACTTGGGGGGTAGGGCTTATATTGCAGCCATCACTGACAATCACGCTAGGTCTTATTTTCAGGGTAGGGCTTATTTTTGGGGAAACAGGGTAGGGCTTATTTGGGGGGTAGGGCTTATATTGCAGCCATCACTGACAATCACGCTAGGTCTTATTTTCAGGGTAGGGCTTATTTTTGGGGAAACAGGGTAGGGCTTATTTGGGGGGGTAGGGCTTATATTGCAGCCATCACTGACAATCACGATAGGTCTTATTTTCAGGGTAGGGCTTATTTTTGGGGAAACAGGGTAGGGCTTATTTGGGGGGGTAGGGCTTATATTGCAGCCATCACCGACAATCACGCTAGGTCTTATTATCGGGGGAAACAGGGTATATTTTTTTCAAAATTGTCGGTCTTATTTGTTTATAGCACAAAAAATAAAAACACAGAGGTGATCAAATACCACCAAAACAAAGCTTTATTTGTTGGAAAAATAGGACCTACATTTTTATTTGGGTACATTGTCGCACGACCGCGCAATAGTCAGTTAAAGTAACACAGCGCCGTATCGCAAAAAAATGGCCTGGTCATTAAGGGGGTAAAAAGTGTGTAAAAAAAAAAAATACCTATGGATTCCGATTGGCAGATTCAGGATAAAGGGCCGTCCCCTGCTGACTTGTATAGTTTTGAATGGCTTTCCCCAAGGACTTCACACGTCCCAAAGCTGCCTTATAAAAGAAAAGTTGTATTATATGAAGGTGTTATCTTAACAACATGGGAGTGCCCGGCCATTCAGATCTGCGAGCAGCTGAGACTCACATGTCTATGAATCTATTCATTCCACGAGAATAAATACTTGTGCTCTGATTAAAGAGTCCGGCGCTTGTTCAGCAAACGTTATGGCGCCTGTAAAAAAAACAAAAAAAATAAAATTCTTTTGAGATAGCGGCGTGCGTGGGAGATCAATCACAGCGCCTGTGGCTGATACCTTGTCCTCTTGGCTTTTGCACCGACATTTAATCAGCTGCGAGTACATTTCCTGTACTATCTGGGACACATGTCCCGCAGAGCTGAACGAATGTGAACTCCTTGCATTGTGGGCGTTAGGGTAAAGATAAACCACTTGCGAAACCCACCTATAAATGGATGGAAAATCGTTCCTAAAGGAAATGCCAAGGTTGCTGTTTTGCAGGTTCATTCTGCAAATGCTATTTGCCTGGCTGTTATACCGAGGCCTCTTACTTCAATACTTTGAATCGCTAGCCCAGAAGAAGCACGCGGATTATTCAGCGGCCTGTATTACCACACTGGATGAACGCAGGTCACCGCTCGGGCACATAGAAAAATATTAGGAGGAGTGGTGCAGCGCTAGAAAATAAGTCTAAAATGTCACCAAAAAAATAAAAAATAAATAACAATAGCTGAACAAAGTCCTCTTCATCAGAAGGAAGTGGTGACACTCTGTTTAGCAGGATCCATAATGAAAGGACACTCAGAAGGGAGATGTAAACACCATCACCAACACCCAAACAAACTGACCCTTACCATCAGTGTATGGGTTTTACACGTATGTAGAAAACAGATAGCGAGAGGCAATCTTCCTGGGATAGACCAACGATCCTCCAGTGGAGTAGCACAAACATATTCCTTTCCCTCTAAACTGCATGGAAGGCTTTAGGCCTCCTCCTTGTGACAGGATTAAGAACCAGGTATAGTCCAGTGGGTATATGCGCCTCAAGAATCGTGGTATGTAGGGAGTAAAGAGAAAACGCTCATTGCGCAAATTCCATCAAAAAGGATAATTTATTGTATAAAAAATAAAAGCCACTCCCATTTCGTAAGAAGGTACAGAGCAGTATGAAGCGTCCAGCGCTTCTAACCACAAAGATGGCCGCCGTGTCACCGTCCAACCGCGTCCTGCGTCACCAGTCTCTTGTTGCCCAACGTTTCGTCATCGACGCCCCTGAGGACGCATGTTGATGACGAAACGTAGGGCGACAAGAGACTGGTGACGCAGGACGCGGTTGGACGGTGACACGGCAGCCATCTTTGTGGTTAGAAGCGCTGGACGCTTCATACTGCTCTGTACCTTCCTACGAAATGTGAGTGGCTTTTATTTTTTATACAATAAATGATCCTTTTTGATGGAATTTGCGCAATGAGCGTTTTCTCTTTACTCCCTACATACCACGATTCTTGAGGCGCATATAAGGCGCATATAAGGAGGAGACCAAAAGCCTTTCATGTAGTTTAGAGGGAAAGGAATACTGTATGTTTGTGCTACTCCACTGGAGGATCGTTGGTCTATCCCAGGAAGATTGCCTCTCACTATCTGTTTTCTACATACATGTAAAACCCATACACTGATGGTAAGGGTCAGTTTGTTTGAGTGTTGGTGATGGTGTTTACATCTCCCTTCTGAGTGTCCTTTCAT
This sequence comes from Lithobates clamitans, assembly GCA_037952925.1. Lineage (NCBI taxonomy): Eukaryota > Metazoa > Chordata > Amphibia > Anura > Ranidae > Lithobates > Lithobates clamitans. The sequence goes on from JBBGZY010001897.1 coordinate 336,829, forward strand.
TATGGATCCTGCTAAACAGAGTGTCACCACTTTCTTCTGATGAAGAGGACTTTGTTCAGATATTGTTATTTATTTTTACCTTTTATGGTGACATTTTAGACTTATTTTCTAGCGCTGCACCACTCCTCCTAATATCTCCATAATTGTACCCAGCAGTTTTTTGTGTCAGCAGCTTTTATTTTACTTCATAATAAGCGCAACAGATCTTGCTTTTTATTTCCACATAGAAAAATAATTGCTTGTCTAGTACAGAGGCTGCCCACCGCTGCAAGTACCAGTCCATTCACACCGGCTCCAGTAGCTCAGCCTAGGGCAGCAGTCACTAAATGGCGGACCACGGTTCGGAACCGGACTGAGTGACAGTCCTGTCCGGACCGCGGCCGTGCCACTGCAACGGCTGGGTGTCCTCTCCCAGGAACCCCGCCCAGCCACCAATGTCATCATCACAGCGGGTGGGAGCAGGAAGAGCTGCAGATTGCTGCTCAAGTTATTATGTTAACAAGTGGGTGATTACCTCGCTTGTTAAAGAGGAGCTCCAGTCTTCCCCCCAAAAAATTAAAAGTCAGCAGCTACAAATACTGTAGCTGCTGACTTTTAATATCAGCGCACTTACCTGTCCAGGAATCCAGCGGTGTACTCAGCCGAGACGATTTTCGAATGGGCTATCGGGTGCTGATGCTGTCATCTTGACTAAGGGAAACCAGCAGTGATGCCTGTCAAAGCCAGGTACCCGCTCCCCTCATTGCCCCAAAAGGTGCGGGGAGGAGGCATACAAGCAGAGCTTCCCCTTTTGGGTGGAGCTCTGCTTTAATATAAAAAGACTCCCACTCTCCGTCCCGATCTGCAGCACTTTTTTTTCTTTAAAAATAACAAACATGTTATACTTACCTGCCCTGTGTAATGGTTTTGCACAGAGCAGCCAGGCTCCTGGCCCTTCTCTTCTGCTGAGTGCCCCCACAGCAAGCAGCTTGCTATGGGGGCACCCAAGCCGAGCCCCTGCTCAGTGTGTCCATTCAGACACGAAGCCACAGCTCGGCTCCACCCCCTCTCTCTTCTCATTGGCTCACTGACTTTGATTGACAGCAGTGGGAGTCAATGGCGCCACGCTGCCGTCTCAGCCAATGAGGAGGGAGAGCCCCGGGCAGCTGAGACACTCCTGCAACATCGTTGGATTGAGATGGGCTCAGGTAAGTATTAGGGGGGCTGCGACACACAGAAGGTTTTTTATCCTAATGCATAGAATGCATTAAGATAGAAAACCTTCTGACTGTACAACCACTTTAAGGTGAAGGCATCATGCCGGTTAGAGCCGATCCGCCCTATACGCTCACTATGCAAGCTGCGTAGGGCCCCACAAATTACTCGAGGCCTCGTGTCATAGCGCTTCAATTAATGTTTACAACATCCAATTGCAGAATTTTAGGGGTCGCTGCAGCCCCATTTGCGACTGGGCCCTTCCGTTATACCACTGTATTGTACTGTAGTACTCTCTCTCGAGTGTCAGTGTATACAGTGGAGAGGAGAAGGGAGGGGCCTCTGACCCGGGCAGGTATCAGTTTCACTTTCACTCTGCTTGAACACTGTTGCTGATGCCCGGGTCAGAGGCCCCTCCCCTCTCCGCTGTATACATTCGGAGATAGAACTACTAGCCCCAGGGAGATCCCCCTGCCTGTAGACACCATAGAGCTGCCAATCGCCGGCCGCCTCCCACCTCCACCAGCCAGGTACAGGGGAACCTCTGCAAGGGGGGAAGTCAGCTGTTTGGGGACCCTGATGTAAGAGGGAGGCTTTCTGGGGACACTGATGTAAGAGGGGGGCCTCTGGAGACACTAATGTAAGGAGGGGCTCTCTGTGGACACTAATGTAAGGGGAGGCTCACTTGGGACCCTGGTGTTAGGGGGGCTCTCTGAGGACCTTGAAGGAGGGAGGATTGTATTGGGAGCACTGAAGTGTCAGGTGTGACTGTGTGGCAATGGCAAATGGTTTACATAGCTCATGGCATCACGGGTCAGGTAGAGGGCCCCTTAGCAAAATTTTGCTTAGGGCCCCAAGGAGGTCAGGATTGGCACTAATCCCGGTATAACCACTTGAAGTCCAGCGACGTATCGGTGGCCCCTTAGCACACCTCCCAACTTTTTGAGATGGGAATTAGGGACACCTATCAGCAAAAGTGTGCAGGCATAGGACACACCCCTTGCCACGCCCCCTTAAAGGAGAATTTTACAAAAAAAACAAGATTAGTTAAACCCACAAGTGCTTTTTATACCACTTACTATTCCTATATATTGGCTTTTGGAATTTACAAATGCAGCAATTTAGAAATCAGTTGAAAGGTTTAGCGCTGGAAAACACTGATAGATAAAAAGTGCATTTTATATACAACTATATAGATCAGACCAAAATGAGGGACAAATGAGAAGGAATGAGGGACAGAGGGACATTGCTCCAAATCAGGGACAGTCCCTCAAAATCAGGGACAGTTGGGAGCTATTCCTTAGTACCAATTAAGCATCGTTTAAACACCACGGCCTACCTGAGTATTGTTGCTGACCATGTCCATCCCTTTGTGACTACAGTGTCCTCATCTTCTGATGGCTCCTTCCAGCAGGATAATGCTCAATGTCACAAAGCTCCAATCATCTCACCACTGGACAATGAGGTCTCTGTACTCCAATGGCCTCCACAGTCACCAGATCTCAATCCAATAGAGCACCTTTGGGATGTGGTGGAACGGGAGATTCACATCATGGATGTGCAGCCGACAAATCTGCAGCAACTGTGTGATGCTATCATGTCACTATGGACCAAAATCTCTGAGGAATGTTTCCAACACCTTGTTGAATGTACGCCACGAAGAATGAAAGCAGCTCTGAAAGGCAAAAGGGGGTCCAACCCGGTACTATAACGGTGTACCTTACAAAGTGTCCGGTGAGTATATATATATATACAGCACATTGTAGCAAAGTGTCATTTCTTCAGTGTTGTCACATGAAAAGATGTAAAGAAAAAATGGGGGGGGGGGGGGGTGTTTGTAATCACTTTTGTCAGATACTGTATATATAATACAATGCAAATAGGAAGATGAAACTTATATGTAGAGAGAGAGAGATATAGATATATATAATATACAGTTGCAACCTAACTGTAATTTTATATATATATATATATGTGTGTGTGTGTATATGTTACAAGTGTATCTTAAAAAAAAAATAATAATACAAGACGATTCTTATTTTGTAAAAAAATAAAAATTTAATTATTATAAATAATAATAATAATAATACATATATATATATATATATAGTACATTGTAGCAAAGTGTCATTTCTTCCGTGTTGTCACATGAAAAGATATAATAAAATATTTATAAAAATGTGAGGGGTGTACTAACTTTTGTGAGATACCATATATATAATATAATGCAAATAGGAAGATAGAGAGAGATATCTATCTATATATAGATATATATATAATATACAGTTGCAACCTAACTGTAATTTATATATGTATATATATATATATATATATATATATATATATATATATGTTACAAGTGTATCTTAAAAAAATAATAATAATACAAGACGATAATTATTTTGTAAAAAAATTAAAAATTAAATTAATAATAATAATAATAATAATAATATTATATATATATATATATATATATATATATATATATATATATATATATATATATATATATATAGTACATTGTAGCAAAGTGTCATTTCTTCTGTTGTCACATGAAAAGATATAATAAAATATTTATAAAAATGTGAGGGGTGTACTAACTTTTGTGAGATACTATATATATAATATAATGCAAATAGGAAGATAATACTTATATTTATTAATACAGTCTTGAAAAGTCAATTTTAGGAGGAATTGGGGATACTTAGATGGGGGATGACACTGAAATAACTGCAGAATCTGATACGTGGTGTCACTCTATAGCGGTGGAGATGAGTAGAAATAAAACCTAATTTTCGGAAAGCACCTTGGGGTTCTGTTCTTTAACCAGTTCCGATGTAAATAGTAATGGGAATTATTTTGGAGCTATCTTTTAATCGAGTGTAGAAGTGTGTGTTGTTCATCATTTCGGAATAATTCTTTCTCTCCTCTTTAATATCCTTTGATGCGGCTGAGTAACATTCCCTAATAAGGCTCGCCCTCCGCTGTCTCCTGCCGCTGCTCTGCGCCTCTCCGCTCTGTTTTGGCCTGTCTATTTCAATTCGGGAATCTGTTTATAGAAATCCTCTGAAGGGGGGAATCTATGACAAAGCCAAGAAGCCGGGAGGAACGTAAGCCAGTCATCTGGCACCGTCTTTATAATATAAATTATAAATACCCAACCATTTGTGTATCGCCTGCTTGGGGGGAACGTGGCTGGGATTAAATATGGCTTGTTAATGTGAATTTCATTTCAATCTTTGACCTGCATGACAGTCTGAAATATTTCATATTGGAGGCGGCCACCTTCTCCGATACGTCTCACAAGGTTGTCAGGTCTTGGCGCAATGAACTCCACTAATGCCCTGTACACACTACCAGTTTTTCCGTCGGAATAAACTCCGAAGGTTTCTCTGACGGAACTCCAACGGAATTCTGCTCAATCGGTCTTGCCTACACACGACCACACCGAAGTCCGACCGTCCCGAATGAGGTGACGTACAACACGTACGACGGGACTAGAAAAATGAAGTTCAGTAGCCAATAGCTTGCGTCTCGTACTTGCTTCAGAGCATGCGTCGTTTTTGGTCCGTCAGAACATCATACAGACGAGCGGTTTTCCCGATAGGAATTGGCTCAGTCGGAAATATTTAGAACATGTTCTATTTCTAGATCTGTCAGAATTTTTTCGAAAAAAAAAGTCAGATGAGGCCCCCACACGATCGGAATAGACGATGAAAAGCTTCCGTCTGACTTTTTCTGTTGGACATTCCGCTCGTGTGTACGCGGCATTAGAAGAATAAAGAATGTCAGTAGAGAATAGGGAACTCAATGGGATTGATCCAAGAAGCTTTGGGACATCAATGTCAATGTACTGGGAGAAGGATAGTCATTGGGAGAGCTCGCTGGATCTGGTTGGGCGGCTCAAATGCAAACAAGGCTACCCTTTAATGGGTGGACAGGAATGTCGCTCAGACCATAAATCAACAGAAGAAAGGTCAGTTCAAATGCGTAAAAGAGTCCTAAAAGCTCACAAATTATTCAACACGTTTCAGGGCAAAGCATACTTCATCAGGACTACAAGATTCAAATATAAGACAAAAAATGGATAGGGGATAAATAGGATAAATATCTACTTGTACATTGTGCCTAAAACCAGCACATTAAGGGTAGCTTCACACTAGCCCAGTGTTTCTCAACTCCCGTCCTCAAGGCGCCCCAATAGGTCATGTTTTCACGATTTCCCTCAGATGAAACGGCTGTGGTAATTACTAAGGCAGTGAAACTGATCAAATCACCTGTACAAAATAATGGAGAGCCTGAAAACATGACCTGTTGGGGCGCCTTGAGGACTGGAGTTGAGAAACACCGTACTAGCCAAGGCTCGTGTTTTTTCACCTTGATGCATCCTATGCATTAAGGTGTAAAAACACCTTGCAGTCACCGGCCCCCTAGCCCTTCCCCGTTTTACTTACCTGAACCCCTAATTTCCGTTGGCGGGTCTCCGCTATCCCTCTCTCCATGGGTTCCCGACTCTTGATTGGATAGATTGATAGCAGCGCAGCCATTGGCTCCCGCTGCTGTCAATCAAATTCAATGACGCGGGTGCCAGGGGGCAGGGCCGAGTCCTGCATTCAGCCTCTATGGACGCCGAATGCTGGACTCGGGAGCGCGCCTGCAAGGTAACCCCCTCGGGAGAGCGCTCCTCCAAGGGGGTTATCTAATGCGAGGAGGAGCTGCAAGAGCCATCGAGGGACCCCAGAAATGGATGTTCGGGGCCACTCTGTGCAAAACGAGCTGCACAATGGAGGTAAGTATGACATGTTTGTTATTTAAAAAAAATAAAAAACGATCCTTTAGTATCACTTTAAACGTAATCCCTGCCAGATCACTTCCAAAAGTTGCTGTCAGGCGTTCAGAAGGCGATCCTGTTGTCTCCTAAATGCCTATTTTTTATTCTTTTTTTTTTTTAGCGACACTTTATAATTGGGCTAATGTGCTGCAACTGCAAGCCAAGTTTTTACCAAGTGTAGTTCAACATGGTGCACTGAATTTGCTGTGGCATGTGAACAGTCTCCTCTGGCTGTATTGTAGACTTTAGATGGGTGGCTGGGGGTGGTAAAACTGCAGCTAAGCTGCCTGTTTTTACTGGCCCCTGGTCAGGCCTAAAGAACAAGGCAAACAGCAAAAATACTTCATAAGCAGAAGGATTTATGATGAAATAATATTAATTTAATGTAATGTAATATATTATGGTGATGTGATATAATAATGATGATAATAATAATATTAATAATTATTATTATCATTATTATTAATAATTATAATTACTATTTGTATTATTATTATTAATAAATATTATATATTATAATACATAACATTATTATATTTTTAGATTGTTATATCATCATTAATTAGGCCTGCTGAATGAGCAAGTGCACACACAATAACTATCATAGATGGTGGCGATCCAAAGGCTATTAGAAATATGCATCTGCATACTTACCAACATTTCATTCCAGGTCCCGGAGACACATTTAAACCCGTCCATGGACTTCCCCAGGCCTGCCCAGTGACCAGGCGGTCCTACCCAGACCATACTTGAGTTTCCCACCTAAACCCACTGTCAGGGCCCTGATCTCAACCCATGACTTGTGTTGCATCTGGCAGTAGTTCCCCTTACTGTGCCACCTAGGATGCTGGACAGCTCTCTGCCTGATTCCTTGGACAACCTTTCTGTCTAACTTGTTTCTGATGAACCTTGAACTCTTTGCTCCTCCCATGAACTTCCTATAAGCCATGCCTTTACATTTCCTGTTTGCCAGATTATTGTGCTCTCCAGCCAATATCTTGCACCTTTTGTTCCTGTTGCTCCCCACATCTTCTTCACCACTCGTTCCTGACCTTTGGCTTGTTCCTTGACTACACTTCCACTTGATCCCAACCTGCAACCTCCTATTTCCAATCTCTGGCTTGTTTACTGACTACACATCTGCTTGATCTCTACATGGTACATCTGCTACCGGATTTTGGCTTACTCACCTCCTGGTGGGGCAATCCTGAGGACGTCGACCTGGTGCTAGCATGCAGCGAAACCCATCTCCACCATCAGGAGCTCTGGTGAAGACATGTTAGTCCCTAGACCCCACACCTTGGGTGAGCTTGCGTTCACTTGATCCCAACCTGCATCCACTTGTTCCTGACCTTTGGATAGTTTACTAACCATGCTTCTTCTCGATCTCTACATGTACATCTGCTACCGGACGTTGGCTTGCTCACCTCCTGGTAGGGCAATCCCGAGGATCGCAAAACCTATTTCCATCTCCAGGAGCTCTGATGAAGACTGGTTAGTGCTTAGACCCCAGGGCTCGGGTGAGCCCATGTCACACGCCAGGGGGACCTGCTTGTGCATTATCCTGCTGGTTTCTGTGTTTTTAACTTTTCCTGTTTGCCAGATTATTGTGCTCTCCAGCCAATATCTTGCGCCTTATCCTGTTGCTGCCCACATCTTCTTTACCACTCGTTGCTGACCTTTGGCTTGTTCCATGACTACACTTCCACTTGATCCCAACCTGCAACCTCCTGTTTCTGATCTCTGGCTTGTTTACTGACTACACTTCTGCTTTATCTCTACATGGTATATCTGCTACTGAATGTCCGCTTACTCACCTCCTGGTGGGACAATCCTCAGGACATCAACCTGGTGCTAGCATGCAGTGAAACCCATCTCCACCATCAGGAGCTCTGGTGAAGACCTGTTAGTGCCTAGACCCCACACCACAGGTGAGCTTGCGTTCACTTGATCCCAACCTGCAACCACTTGTTCCTGACCTTTGGATAGTTTACTAACTACGCTTCTGCTTGATCTCTACATGTACATCTGCTACCGGACGTTGGCTTGCTCACCTCCTGGTAGGGCAATCCTGAGGATCACAAAACCTATTTCCATCTCCAGGTGCTCTGATGAAGACTGGTTAGTGCTTAGACCCCACAGCTCGGGTGAGCCCATGTCACACGGTAGGGGGACCTGCTTGTGCATTATCCTGCTGGTTTCTGTGTTTACCTTTTCACTGCTATAGCTACTGAAATCGGAGGCCCCTTTCACACAGGCGCTCCGATCAGGTCCACCTTTCCGTTTTTCAGGCGGACCTGGTTGTACGCTCCATTCACTTCTATAGAGCGGCAGATGTAAGCGGTGACATGTCCGCTGACATCCGTCAATATCGGATCTGATCCTGTCCGTGAAATCTAGATGTATGGAAACTATATTTTTCATCCGTCTGGAGGATCGGATCAGATGAAAACGGACAGGCGGTCCGTTTTCATCCGATCTCCCATAGATGACAAATATGCATAAATATTCACCCAGTCCCAAAGTATAATAATTAATACAGATCATACATAAAGGTCCCAAATAAAGTGCTTGAGTTAAAATAATCCTGTGTCTGTGTTTATTTCAATTAACACCTTTGTAGAAACCGTCACCAGCCACACTACCTGCTCACCTCCAGTAATTGACTTAGAAGTAAAATAGATTATACAGCGTCTTTCCCTTTAATAAGGGCTTTAAATCTCCACAGCTCTCTCCAGATATACAGACAGTTCTCTCCACCCTGGATAGACCTTGAGATTCCTCTTACACCAGCCAGCTCTTCATTGTTAAGTTTCACCTAAATAAAAAGTAAACCAACACAAACTTTATTGGCCCTAAAACCTATGAAACCTATGGGTTTAGCGTGATGATGTCATGTAGCTCCACCCCAATTATTTTGTCATACCCCCAGTGACCTAGTCAATACAGCATAGCCCCCTTAAGAGCTAGCTGAAGCATCACATCAACAAAAGTAAACCTTGTGCTTCTGGCTTCCGGGTTTAGTGTGATAACGTCATGTAGCTCCATCCCCAGTGCGTTTCGTCATGCCATTTGTGACTTAGTGATGGGAAAGCTTTCCTTTAACAGACCAAGCTATCCAGCAAAACTGTCAGTTAGAGGGTTGAGACAGACTATTTATCATTGACAGGGGTGCTTACAATGATCAGCTTAATCAGTTATGTAAAATCTTTATCCCAAAAGGGGAAAAAAATAGTTACCGTAACTGCTTAAAAAAGTGTTTGTCTTTAATTTGTTAGTTAAGTCCAGCTAAATCTGCAATACTAGATTGACAATGTTACGGTCCAAAGGTGTCTCTGTTGCTCCTCTATTTGGATTGGAGATACCCTAAGACAGGAAGTGATTTACTGGCTAAGTCACCAAGTGAAAATAAAGGGAAAAACAACCTGAAAAAATAAAACAAATTTTAAAAGGAAAAAAAAATTAGAAGGAAAAAAGGAAAACGAATAAAAGCAGAGCTCCACCTAAAAAGGGAAGTTCCACTTGTTTGCATCCTCCCCCCTACTCCTATTTAATAATTGTCACTTTTTGAGGCGTGGTTTGACAGGTACCCGCTCCCACTTCCGGTTGGATTGCTGCGGCTTCCTCCTTCCCCCTGCATCCTTATGGGGCACATCACAGGTCCCACTGTTCTGACGGACCATTCACAAAGCGCAGCGTTGCTTGAGCTTGCACAATGGGAATCCAGCTGTGAAGCCACAAGTTATGATGCCAGCTCCTGGACCCAAAGCCAATTGAAGAATCAACTCTGGTGAGGACAGTGCTGGATCCCTGGACAGGTAAGTGTCCTTATAATAAAAGTCAGCAGCTACAGTATTTGTTACTGCTGACTGCTAATTTTTTGGGGGAGAGACCAGAGCTCCTCTCTAAAATAAATTTAGAATGGCAAAATAATACAAAAAAATATACAAAAGAAAACTAATGTAAAATATAAAAATTTTTTAAAAAAATAATAAAAGGAAGAGAAAACCAATTAGGAAACGAATGTAAAAATAAATAAATTGTTACATAGTTACAACGTTAGTCTGGTTGAAAAAAAGACACAAGTCTGTCTAGTTCAACCAATAGTAGGAAAAAAAAATATGCAATCCTATATGCACAATCCTCTACCCACAGTTGATCCAGAGGAAGGCAAAAAACCCCAATAAAGCATAATCTAATTTGCTCCAGCAGGGGAAAAAAGATTCCTTCCTGATCCCCCGAGAGGCAATCGGATGTTCCCTGGATCAACTTTACCTATAAATATTAGTATCCAGTTATATTATGTGGATCAAGGAAAGCACCCAGGCCTTTCCTAAAACAATCTACTGAGCTGGCTAGAACCAACTTTGGAGGGAGTCTATTCCACATTTTCATTGCTCTTACTGTGAAGAAACCTTTCCGTATTTGGAGATGAAATCTCTTTTCCTCTAGACGTAAAGAGTGCCCCCTTGTCCTCTATGATGACCTGAAAGTGAATAACTCAGCACCAAGTTCACTATATGGGCCAGTTATGTATTTACAGTATGCATGTTGATCATAACCCCTCAATAGAGAATAAATTCAGTTCAGCTAATCACTCCTCATTCCGCATAAATAAATAAAATACTAATTTTAAAAATATATATAAAAAAGAAAACTTTTGAAAAAAAAATAAGAAAAATAATTTAAAAAAGAAAAAAAAAACAAACTAAAACAAATAAAAAAAAATAAAAATAAAACTAATTTAAATCAGAGAAAGGGGAAAAGGGGGTAAACTAATGAGCAAAACCACATATAAATTAATAATACTAACAATAAAAAAAAAAGGGAGAAGCCACCAACATATAAAAGTGTTCCCACACAGCAAAAATAGAGGATTTATTTTGTTCTATATTGTAACTATAGTGTGCTGATTTATTTGCAAAATTTTGCACATTATTATTAAGCTTCACTATTGCCTTTGATTACTTATTGTTATCACCGCCAGGTTTATTGGATTTGCACATTTATTATTTATTTCTTATAATTATTGAGGATTCACTGATTTACATTAGTCAGGTTAGTTAGCGCCACAGTTTATATTTTTAATTCTAATTTAAATAAGAAAAACAAAAAAAAAAAATTAAAAAAAAAAAAAAGAAAACCAATTTAAGAAAAGAAAAAAAAATTAAGAAAACTAATGTAAAAATAAACAAAGAAAACTAATTTTAAATAATGGAAAAAATCTGTAAAAAGAAAGAAAACAAATTTAATAATTGGGATGCTGCATTATATTCCATATTTGTTTTCAGGATTATTACCACTTTAATTTGCAGCCTTGTGGTTCCTCTTTAGCATTCTTCTATGTTGTGTTGGGAGCTCAGACTGGACATGCAGTATCTCTGCCATTCCTAGAATAGAGATAACAGGAGTCTCCCAGGCCCAGGGATAAGGTGTAAGTGACAAGGCTGGAGTTTCTCATGTGAACGCACACAGGGCGCTCTACACAAGCAACACTAATCACTCACTTGTCACAGCCCTGACCTTCCAGTAGAGACAAGCCTGACAACATATGGTGAGAGGTACAAAGAAATCCACGTGGTGTGCGCCGCGCATTCTAGGAAGGCTTCACCTGGCTCCCATCTGCCGGCTTCACCTGGATGGACACAGATGACGAGAACTCTACAGAATGGAACCCTCGTCAGGAAAATAGTTCTTTGCACTCCATATTTTTGCCCTGAGATCGTTGAAATTCTTCTTCTGTTGAAAAAAAAAAGTTATATATTTTTTCACACCTGGTTATAGGTAAATGCAAGTACAGTAATAGCTTTTTCACATGGGTGGTGCCCTCTGAAGAGTGATCTGCAGTGATATTAATAGGGAAAAGAACCAGGGAGAAGCACAAGAGAGTGATCTCCCTTGGTCCAAAAAAGTGGTTACTATGGATATGGTGGGCAATAAGGGAGAGAATGAAGTATATAAAAATATAAAAAAGTTTATTAGAGAAATCTAAAAAATACAAAGGCTATACCATTGACAATAAGTCACATGTATGGAGCTGATCCACCTGACACAAAAAATGGGCCTGTCCAGTACAACCAGCACAGGGCACGCCCATCAACCAACAACACACAAACATGAAACACTAACACACATTAAACATATAGAAAAAGACATATAAAGTGCAGGCGCCTAAAATCCCACAGATGCATAAGGTCCCTGTGGCAAATCGCCCAGTCAAAAAAGGAAATAATGTTTTGAAAATAACAAAAGAACCTTATGCATGCGTGGTCTGCAGTGAGTTGCTTTTCAGAGGGCATTTGACAGGTGGTGAGGAGGCAATATGTCTCTTCCTTATGGCTTGATTTAACCCTGTAACCGGCGTTGCGCGTGATTGTGGACCGGTTGCAGCGCAGCCCCATAGATCTGCATTAGTCACATTCGGTGGCAGCATTTTCATTTCATTTTGGCTGTGTGAAGTGCAGCAATGCGGCCACAGCCCTGCAAACCAGGAGGTGGTAAAGCCATGGATCAACCACCTGGTTTTACTGACCCCCCCAATATTGCATGTGTCAATAAATCCTAAGAAATCTGTAATGATGCATTTGGATATGCGCCTAACCTGCTCCTCTTCTGAAAAGCGATTCACATTTCGGATCAATTTTCAGAGGTGATTGACAAGCAGGGAGGAGGTGATGTGATGCCTCCTTGCCGCTTGCTTAACCCTATTTTTGCTGAACAAATGCACCGTGACGGCATGCATTGTGGTGCTTCTACATTCTCTTGAATGAGCCACGGTCAACGGGCTTGCTGCCCGACAATCATAATAGGTTAGATAGCTTTTGCTATGGTTGCATGTTAACCCCCCCCGCTCACAGTTACCTCCCATAACGCTTTTCTGAGACGATTGGCATTGCCTCCACACTGCCTATTTTAATGACATTTTTCCGAACAATTGGACCAAAACCATGTAGATTGCACACAATTGCGTTGTTTCCCCACTTGCTTGGTTGCGGTAGTGGGCTTGCCGTCTGCTGATCGCGATATGTTTTTGCTGCGGCATGAAGCATCGTGACCTCAGCATGTGGACACCCCGGTTTACTGCTGTTGCAGCGTAAGGGGGGGGATCACTAAAATGTGGCTCAACAGCATTTTTACTGCCTCTCAATTTATATATATAGGACCTTCAGCAAGGTGTGTTTGTGTGTGTTGGGGGGGGTTTGTGTAAGTTAAAGCTAAGCTCCGGCCTTCCATTCAGTCTTCCCTCCTAATACAGAAGGTGTGATACTGGCCAGATCACCAAGGCAAAATAAAGGAAAAAATAACCTGAAAAAAAGAAAACGAATTAAAAAAATATATATATATACACCTATATACACTACATTACCAAAAGTATTGTGACACCTGCCTTTACATGCACGTGAACTTTAATGGCATCCCAGTCTAAACCCTAGTACACACAGTACAATTGTTGGTAAACCGAGCGTCTGTTTTTCGTCAAAAGGGGCGTGTGCCAGGATCTTGTCTTGCATACTAATGTTACACAAATTGTCGTGCCACAAACATGAACGTAGTAGTTTGGGCCCCTTCTGCTAATTTCGTGTTTTGGTGAGCATTGATTCCGAGCATGCGCGTTTGTACTTTTTTCGACTTTTGTGTGACGGATTTGTGTACTGACCATCCGAAAATCTGATGTGGAGCTGTCGTCTGACAAAAATTTACTAGCCTGTCATCCAACATTTGTTGGCCAAAAATTGGAAAACAGTTGTAAAAAAGATATACCTACCTAACGGTAAGTTGTCAAAAGACAATCCCCTCCGAAAATCGAACCGCGTGTACGAGGCTTAACTCAATATTGAACCCTACGGACTAAGGCTGGGATGCCATTAGGCTGGGTTCACACTATTACGAATTGGATGTGGGTTTTCTCCATAGCAGGAGAAAGAGAGAGAGAGAGAGAAGAGAGAGAGAGAGAGAGAGAGAGAGAGAGAGAGAGAGAGAGAGAGAGAGAGAGAGAGAGAGAGAGAGAGAGAGAGAGAGAGAGAGAGAGAGAGAGAGAAGAGAGAGAGAGAGAGAGAGAGAGAGAGAGAGAGAGAGAGAGAGAGAGAGAGAGAGAGAGAGAAGAGAGAGAGAGAGAGAGAGAGAGAGAGAGAGAGAGAGAGAGAGAGAGAGAGAGAGATTAAAAAAAGAAAAAAGAAATTATATATGTAGCAAGGTCCCAGGCCTTCCAGGAAGATTGACTGGGCACCAGGACACTTCTTGAATGCAAGAGAGATTTTATTTCTCTTAACAGAACTTTGAGAGAGAGGGTGAGGGCCAGGACACCTTTAGGTAGTTGCAAGATTAATTGGCAGACCCAGAGACTTCAATAGGAGGACAGCCATGCAGGGAAAGGCATCCAGCAAGACACCACATTTGCATGTGTAGGCATGCTGTCTCCTATGGCTAGAGTCTTTAACCACTTGCCGACCGCCTAACGCAGATATACTGCGGCAGAGTGGCACGGACAGGCAAAATCACGTACCCGTACGTGATCTGCCTTCCGCGGGTGGGGGGTCCGATCGGACCCCCCCCCGGTGCCATAGACGGTCGGCTCTCGTTCGCGGGCGATGGGAGGTGAGGGGGAGGCCATCCATTGATGGCCACCCCCTCCCGATCGCTCCCGGCGAATGAAAACGCTTCCTTTCCCTCTGTAATGTAAACAGAGGGAAAGGAAGTGATGTCATCTCTCCTCGAGCCGGTCTTTTCGTCCGGCGCAGAGGAGAGAAGACATCCAAGTAAGTGCACCAACACTACACTAACAGTAGAACACGCAGGCACACTTTTCACCCCCCTGTCACCCCCCGATCACCCCCTGATCACCCCCCTGTACCCCCTGTCACTCTGACACCAATAGCAGTGTTTTTTTTTTTTTTGCATTGGTGTCAGTTTGTCAGTTATAAGTGTTAGGGCAGTTAGGTTAGCCCCCTTTAGGTCTAGGGTACCCCCCCTTAGGTCCAGGGTACCCCCTAACCCCCCCTAATAAAAGTTAACCCCTTGATTACCCCCCGTCACCAGTGTTGCTAAGCGATCGTTTTTCTGATCGCTGTATTAGTGACACAGGTGACGCTAGTTAGGGAGGTGAGTATATAGGTTTGCTGTCAGTGTTTTATAGCGACAGGGACCCCCATATACTACCTGCTAAAGGTTTTAACCCCCTGATTGCCCCCTAGTTAACCCTTTCACCAGCGATTACCGTATAAGTGTTACGGGTGACGCTGGTTAGATAGTTTGTTTTTTGTAGTTTATTATAGTTTATTACAGTTTATTATAGTTTATTATAGTTTTAGGGCACCCGCCGTTTATTACCTTATAAAGGTTTAACCCCCTAATTGCCCGGCGGTGATAGAAGTTAAGTTTTTAGGATCTGATAAGGTCTGCGTCGCCCCAGGCAGCGTCAGGTTAGCGCTAGTACCGCTAAAACCCACGCACGCAGCATACACCTCCCTTAGTGCTATAGTATCTGAACGGATCGATATCTGATCCGATCAGATCTATACTCCCCAGCAGTTTAGGGTTCCCTGAAACACAGTGTTAGCGGGATCAGCCCAGATACCTGCTAGCACCTGCGTTTTGCCCCTGCGCCCAGCCCAGCCCAGCCCACCCAAGTGCAGTATCGATCGATAACTGACACTTACAAAACACTAAGCACACAACTGCAGCGGTCGCAGAGTCAGGCCTGATCCCTGCGATCGCTAACAGTTTTTTGGTAGCGCTTTGAATCAGTCGCTAACAGTCAGGAGCTTTTTTGCCTGTGAGTCTCACTAGTGTACCCCTAAATTTAGAGGCCAAAATGGCAAATCCAAGGTACACTAGTGAAGAGGCCTACAGGATTCTGAGTATGACAGATAGTGAAGAGGAAGTCACTCATCTGTCAAGTTCAGGCTCAGAATACGAACCTGTAGAGGACAGCGGCTCCATGACAGATAGCTCTGACGACGGAGTTGTGGTCCCTGCTAGGGTCAGGCGTACCAGACCCCGAACTTATGCTGTCCTTGAAGTGCATGAACCGCAGGGCTCTCGTAGGGAGCAGAGAGGTACTAGTGCCGCTACTCCTTCTGGTGAACTGGCAAGCACCAGGGGCCTAGTACACCCTGGTCGTACATCCAGCACTGCAGTATCACGTGGTGACGTGGCGAGTCCCATAAGTGCAGTTCAAGCTGGCGAGGTGGCAAGCAGTAGTAGTGTCCCGCTGCCACCAAGAAGACAAAGACAGGCCCGTCGTGCCCATAGTGCCCTTCCTGCTGCATTGGCCAATCCGAATTGGGAACCTTCCACTTCTGCAGCACCCGTACTTCCCCCTTTCACTGGCCAACCCGGAATTCAGGTGGAAACAGTTGACTTTACGCCACTGGATTTTTATTCGCTGTTTTTCACCGAAGATCTCTATAGATCTATTGTGGACCAAAGCAATTTGTACGCTGGTCAACACATCGCCACTATTCCCCAGTCCACCCTTGCCAGAGATTGGAGACCAATTACGGTCTCCGAATTTAAGATCTTTCTGGGCCTTTCCCTCCTCATGGGCATAACCAAAAAGAGTGAGTTGCGGTCATATTGGTCCACTGACCCAATTCACCATATGCCCGTGTTCTCTGCCTCCATGACCAGGGCACGATACGAGCAGATTTTGCGGTTCATGCACTTCAACGACAATGAACTCTGTCGTCCTCGTGGAGACCCTGCATACGATCGGCTCTACAAAATTCGGCCCCTCGTAAAACCACTTCAACCAACGTTTTGCAGACTTGTTTACCCCCCATCAAGTTGTCTGCGTTGATGAGTCCCTGATTAAGTTTTCTGGCCGCTTGTCCTTCAAACAGTACCTTCCCAGCAAGCGTGCCAGATACGGGGTCAAGATGTATAAGCTCTGTGACAGGGCCACAGGCTATACATGTAGATTTATGGTTTACGAGGGCAAAGATAGTCACGTAGAGCCGATAAACTGCCCTGACTACATAGGAAGCGCTGGCAAGATAGTGTGGGACTTGGTGTCACCCTTATTCGGAAAGGGGTACCACTTGTACGTGGACAATTATTATACGAGCGTGCCACTTTTTAGTCACTTGTTTGATCATCAGATTGGAGCATGTGGCACCGTGCGACCTAATCGCCGGGGCTTTCCCCAGCGGCTTGTAGAGTCCCGTCTTAGGCTGGGGGAGAGAGCCTGCTTGCAGTATAATAATTTGCTCGCTATGAAGTGGAGGGATAAGAAGAATGTTTTCGTTCTCACCTCCCTTCATGCAGACACGACGACCCAAATTACTACGGCGACTGGTGTTGTGGAGAAACCCCTCTGTGTCCACGAATACAACCTTAATATGGGAGGGGTGGACCTCAACGACCAGTTGTTGGCGCCGTACTTAGTTGCCCGTAAGGCCAGACGCTGGTACAAAAAAGTGTCTGTTTACTTATTTCAATTGGCTTTGCTGAATGCTCATGTGCTATACAGAGCTTCAGGACGGACTGGATCCTTCCTTAAATTCCAGGAAGAGATCGTCAGAGCCCTTCTGTTTCCAGATGGTGCTCCACCTCACCTTCCCAATCCAAATGCAGTAAGCCGGCTGCATGGGAGGCATTTTCCTTATGTCCTCCAGAGTACCCCTACCCAACGAGCCCCCCAAAAAAGATGTCGTGTCTGCAGCAAGCGCGGATTTAGGCGTGACACCCGGTATTGTTGTCCCTCCTGTCCTGACAATCCTGGTCTATGCATTGGTGAATGTTTTGAACGCTACCATACACTAGTGGAGTATTAGCGTAGGGTTCAGCACGGCACAGACTAGGCACACTAACACAGGGTCTCCCAAGATGCCATCGCATTTTGAGAGACCCAAACCTGGTACAGTTACAGTTAAAAGTTAAAGTTACTAAAAAAAGTGTTAAAAAAAATAAAAAAAAATAAAAAAATAAAAATACAAAAAAAATATAAAATAAAAAAAACAAAAATAGTTGTCGTTTTATTGTTCTCTCTCTCTATTCTCTCTCTATTGTTCTGCTCTTTTTTATTGTATTCTATACTGCAATGTTTTATTGTTATGTTTTTATCATGTTTGCTTTATAGGTATGCAATTTTTTTATACTTTTTTATTGTTAACCACTTTTTTGTTTTCAGGTACGCCATTCAGCTGCAGAGCGGATTTATTTATCTTGACAGCAACAGCGTTTGCTCCCACGATATATAAAGCCGTGACTCCAGCACTGTCGGAGGTGATTTCACCACCACAGTTCCATACTTCAGCATATATGCCGAAGCGTGGGGGCAGTAGTGGGTGGAGGAGCGATTTGCTCCTGCCTTTTGCGGGAGGATGCCCCCATGCTTCGGCATATATATATTTTAGGTAGGCACAGGTTGCGTTAAATGTTTTATTTTTTACTATGTTTTTTTTGTATTTGCTTTGCAGGTAAGGTATACTGTTATACTGTAATGTTACTTTGTTTTTTTGTTAACCATCATTTGCTTAGCAGGTACGCCATTCAGTTGCAGCGCGGATTTATTTATCTTGACAGCAAAAGCGTTTGCTCCCACGATATATAAAGCCGTGACTTCAGCGCTGTCGGAGGTGATTTCACCACCACAGTTCCATACTTCAGCATATATGCCGAAGCGTGGGGGCAGTAGTGGGTGGAGGAGCAATTTGCTCCTGCCTTTTGCGGGAGGATGCCCCCATGCTTCGGCATATATATATTTTAGGTAGGCACAGGTTGCGTTAAATGTTTTATTTTTTACTATGTTTTTTTTGTATTTGCTTTGCAGGTATGGTAAGGTATACTGTTATACTGTAATGTTACTTTGTTTTTTTGTTAACCATCATTTGCTTAGCAGGTACGCCATTCAGTTGCAGCGCGGATTTATTTATCTTGACAGCAAAAGCGTTTGCTCCCACGATATATAAAGCCGTGACTCCAGCGCTGTCGGAGGTGATTTCACCACCACAGTTCCATACTTCAGCATATATGCCGAAGCGTGGGGGCAGTAGTGGGTGGAGGAGCAATTTGCTCCTGCCTTTTGCGGGAGGATGCCCCCATGCTTCGGCATATATATATTTTAGGTAGGCACAGGTTGCGTTAAATGTTTTATTTTTTACTATGTTTTTTTTGTATTTGCTTTGCAGGTATGGTAAGTATTACTGTTATACTGTAATGTTACTTTGTTTTTTTGCTTAGCAGGTACGCCATTCAGTTGCAGCGCGGATTTATTTATCTTGACAGCAACAGCGTTTGCTCCCACGATATATAAAGCCGTGACTCCAGCGCTGTCGGAGGTGATTTCACCACCACAGTTCCATACTTCAGCATATATGCCGAAGCGTGGGGGCAGTAGTGGGTGGAGGAGCAATTTGCTCCTGCCTTTTGCGGGAGGATGCCCCCATGCTTCGGCATATATAAATGGTGCATGTATGCCCATCATTAGAAGTGGGCGGATGAAGGGAGGTATTCTAATGGTGGGCATACCCACCGATCAATATCTTTTTTTCGTTCAGCCCACAGGCTGCATGAAAAAAAAGTTTACAATACAAGGACCAGCAACGTACTGGTATGATGCTGGACTTTGAGTGGTTATACCAGAATGATGCCTGCAGGTTTAGGTATCATCTTGGTATCATTCTTTTCAGCCAGCGGTCGGCTTTCATGTAAAAGCAATCCTAGCGGCTAATTAGCCTCTAGACTGCTTTTACAAGCAGTGGGAGGGATTCCCCCCCCCCCCCCCCACCGTCTTCCATGTTTTTCTCTGGCTCTCCTGTCCCAACAGGGAACCTGAGAATGCAGCCGGTGATTCGGCCAGCTGACCATAGAGCTGATCAGAGACCAGAATGGCTCCAATCATCTCTATGGCCTAAGAAACCGGAAGCTACGAGCATTTCATGACTTAGATTTCGCCGGATGTAAACAGCGCCATTGGAAAATTGGGAAAGCATTTTATCACACCGATCTTGGTGTGGTCAGATACTTTGAGGGCAGAGGAGAGATCTAGGGTCTAATAGACCCCAATTTTTTCAAAAAAGAGTACCTGTCACTACCTATTGCTATCATAGGGAATATTTACATTCCCTGAGATAACAATAAAAAAGATAAAAAAAAAAAAAAAATGAAAGGAACAGTTTAAAAATAAGATAAAAAATCAAAAAATTAATAAAAAAAAAAAAAAAAAAAAAAAAAAGCACCCCTGTCCCCCCCTGCTCTCGCGCAAAGGCGAACGCAAGCGTCGGTCTGGCGTCAAATGTAAACAGCAATTGCCCCATGCATGTGAGGTATCACCGCGAAGGTCAGATCGAGGGCAGTAATTTTAGCAGTAGACCTCCTCTGTAAATCTAAAGTGGTAACCTGTAAAGGCTTTTAAAGGCTTTTTAAAATGTATTTAGTTTTTCGCCACTGCACGTTTGTGCGCAATTTAAAAGCCTGTCATGTTTGGTATCCATGTACTCGGCCTAAGATCATCTTTTTTATTTCATCAAACATTTGGGCAATATAGTGTGTTTTAGTGCATTAAAATTTTAAAAAGTGTGTTTTTTCCCCAAAAAATGCGTTTGAAAAATCGCTGCGCAAATACTGTGTGAAAAAAAAAAATGAAACACCCACCATTTTAATCTGTAGGGCATTTGCTTTAAAAAAATATATAATGTTTGGGGGTTCAAAGTAATTTTCTTGCAAAAAAAAATTATTTTTTTATGTAAACAACAAGTGTCAGAAAGGGCTTTGTCTTCAAGTGCTTAGAAGAGTGGGTGATGTGTGACATAAGCTTCTAAATGTTGTGCATAAAATGCCAGGACAGTTCAAAACCCCCCCAAATGACCCCATTTTGGAAAGTAGACACCCCAAGCTATTTGCTGAGAGGCATGTCGAGTCCATGGAATATTTTATATTGTGACACAAGTTGCGGGAAAAAGACAATTTTTTTTTTTTTTTTTTTTTTTTTGCACAAAGTTGTCACTAAATGATATATTGCTCAAACATGCCATGGGAATATGTGAAATTACACCCCAAAATACATTCTGCTGCTTCTCCTGAGTACGGGGATACCACATGTGTGAGACTTTTTGGGAGCCTAGCCGCGCACGGGACCCCGAAAACCAAGCACCGCCTTCAGGCTTTCTAAGGGCGTAAATTTTTGATTTCACTCTTCACTGCCTATCACAGTTTCGGAGGCCATGGAATGCCCAGGTGGCACAAACCCCCCCCAAATGACCCCATTTTGGAAAGTAGACACCCCAAGCTATTTGCTGAGAGGTATAGTGAGTATTTTGCAGACCTCACTTTTTGTCACAAAGTTTTGAAAATTGAAAAAAGAAAAAAAAAATATGTTTTTATTGTCTTTCTTCATTTTCAAAAACAAATGAGAGCTGCAAAATACTCACCATGCCTCTCAGCAAATAGCTTGGGGTGTCTACTTTCCAAAATGGGGTCATTTTGGGGGGTTTTGTGCTATCTTGGCATTTTATGGCCTTCAAAACTGTGATGGGTAGTGAGGAGTAAAATCAAAAATTAACGCTCTTAGAAATCCTGAAGGCGGTGATTGGATTTTGGGGCCCGTATGAAGCTAGGCTCCCAAAAAGTGCCACTCATGTGGTATCCCCATACTCAGGAGAAGTAGCAGAATGTATTTTGGGGTGTAATTCCACATATGCCCATGGCATGTTTGAGCAATATATCATTTAGTGACAACTTTGTGAAAAAAAAAAAAAAAAAAAAAAAAAATGTCACTTTCCCGCAACTTGTGTCAAAATATAAAATATTCCATGGACTCAACATGCCTCTCAGCAAATAGCTTGGGGTGTCTACTTTCCAAAATGGGGTCATTTGGGGGGGTTTTGTGCCATCTTGGGATTTTATGGCCTTCAAAACTGTGATAGGTAGTAAGGAGTGAAATCAAGAATTTATGCCCTTAGAAATCCTGAAGGCGGTGCTTGGTTTTCGGGGCCCCGTACGCGGCTAGGCTCCCAAAAAGTCCCACACATGTGGTATCCCCGTACTCAGGAGAAGCAGCTAAATGTATTTTGGGGTGCAATTCCACATATGCCCATGGCCTGTGTGAGCAATATATCATTTAGTGACAATTTTGTGCAAAAAAAAAAAAAATTGTCACATTCCCGCAACTTGTGTTAAAAAATAAAATATTCCATGGACTCAACATGCCTCTCAGCAAATAGCTTGGGGTGTCTACTTTCCAAAATGGGGTCATTTGGGGGGGTTTTGTGCCATCTTGGCATTTTATGGCCTTCAAAACCGTGATAGGTAGTGAGGAGTGAAATCAAAAATTTATGCCCTTAGAAATCCTGAAGGCGGTGCTTGGTTTTCAGGGCCTCGTACGCGGTTAGGCTCCCAAAAAGTCCCACACATGTGGTATCCCCGTACTCAGGAGAAGCAGCAGAATGTATTTTGGGGTGTAATTCCACATTTGCCCATGGCATGTTTGAGCAATATATCATTTAGTGACAACTTTGTGCAAAAAAAAAAAAAAATGGTCACTTTCCCGCAACTTGTGTCAAAATATAAAATATTCCATGGACTCAACATGCCTCTCAGCAAATAGCTTGGGGTGTCTACTTTCCAAAATGGGGTCATTTGGGGGGGTTTTGTGCCATCTTGGCATTTTATGGCCTTCAAAACTGTGATAGGTAGTGAGGTGTGAAATCAAAAATTTATGCCCTTTGAAATCCTGAAGGTGGTGCTTGGTTTTCGGGGCCCCGTACGCGGCTAGGCTCCCAAAAAGTCCCACACATGTGGTATCCCCGTACTCAGGAGAAGCAGCTAAATGTATTTTGGGGTGCAATTCCACATATGCCCATGGCCTGTGTGAGCAATATATCATTTAGTGACAACTTTGTGCAAAAAAAAAAAAATTGTCACATTCCCGCAACTTGTGTCAAAAAATAAAATATTCCATGGACTCGACATGCCTCTCAGCAAATAGCTTGGGGTGTCTACTTTCCAAAATGGGGTCATTTGGGGGGGTTTTGTGCCATCTTGGCATTTTATGGCCTTCAAAACTGTGATAGGTAGTGAGGTGTGAAATCAAAAATTTATGCCCTTTGAAATCCTGAAGGCGGTGCTTGGTTTTCGGGGCCCCGTATGCGGCTAGGCTCCCAAAAAGTCCGACACATGTGGTATCCCCGTACTCAGGAGAAGCAGCTAAATGTATTTTGGGGTGCAATTCCACATATGCGCATGGCCTGTGTGAGAAATATATCATTTAGTGACAACTTTTTGTAATTTTTTTTTTTTTTTTTTTTTTTTGTCATTATTCAATCACTTGGGACAAAAAAAAAAAAATATTCAATGGGTTCAACATGCCTCTCAGCAATTTCCTTGGGGTGTCTACTTTCCAAAATGGGGTCATTTGTGGGGGTTTTGTACTGCCCTGCCATTTTAGCACCTCATGAAATGACATAGGCAGTCATAAAATAAAAGCTGTGTAAATTCCAGAAAATGTACCCTAGTTTGTAGACGCTATAACTTTTGCGCAAACCAATAAATATACGCTTATTGACATTTTTTTTACCAAAGACATGTGGCCGAATACATTTTGGCCTAAATGTATGACTAAAATTGAATTTATTGGATTTTTTTTTTAACAAAAAGTAGAAAATATCATTTTTTTTCAAAATTTTCGGTCTTTTTCCGTTTATAGCGCAAAAAATAAAAACGGCAGAGGTGATCAAATACCATCAAAAGAAAGCTCTATTTGTGGGAAGAAAAGGACGCAAATTTCGTTTGGGTACACCATTGCATGACCGCGCAATTAACAGTTAAAGCGACGCAGTGCCGAATTGTAAAAAGTGCTCTGGTCAGGAAGGGGGTAAAACCTTCCGGGGCTGAAGTGGTTAACAGTTCCTAACACAAAGTGTAGCAGTTCCTTCACTTCCACTACAATCACTTCTTGTAGTTCTTCAGCCCACTGAGCTCCCGGTCTCTCACTAGACTAGATGATTCACTGCCACTGAATCCCTTGAGCTCCTCCAATCTTCAAGGTGGTATCTTCCTCAAGTGTCACCCCCACTTGTCTGCTGAGTCCCTAGCTTGGCACTCCAGAAACTTCTCAAGCTTCACCCCACTGGCCTGCTTGGTCCCTGGCTGCTCTGAAAACGTCACCTCCTCTGGTTGGGTCCCTGGCTTGATACCCAATGAAGTGTCCAGATTTTTCACCATCCCCAGATGGTGAGAATACTGCTCTGGTACTTGCCTCAGCTACTCACCGTGGTCCCTGGTAATAAGGTGGTTGGTCCCTTACTGGCGACAGCTTCCCCTCTACCTCCGACCACGACAGGTTCCCCAGCCAACAGAACCGTCACTTTTGGTTGGACTGCAAGCCACAATCCCAACCCTGCGCTGCTCTCTTGCTTCTGGATAGGCCCTCAGACAGCCTAGCAGCCAGATGTGCCCAGGATAGGCCCAATCTCCGGCCTAACAGCCTGGGCAATACAACACACGTCCACTCAGGTGGCACCCCGATCACCTGACTCCACCCAAATATATAGGTTCTCCCAGCAGGCCAAAGGATTTAAGAAAACCCCTGCCCATTGGCTGGGATACCCCATATACCCATAACCTGACCTTGCATTGACCTTCTCATATCTAATGCCACCAAGTGCCCGGGCCACCTAGAGAGAAGTGCAGCAATTACAGAGTGAAATCAACTGTTTCTCAACAATTAGTCAAGGCAGCTATACCTGGCAGGTACATTTAGGAGCAACCCTGCCTAAACACCAGGGTGCTACATATTTAAAAAAAAAAAAAAATTAATATATATGTAAATAAAAAAGGAAACTAAATTTAAAAAGAAAAGAAAAAAGAAAACGAAGCAGCCACCTCATCTAATGATTGGTAAGGTGCGATACATTACATTTTTGGTTTTGGGTTTATCACTGCTTTAAGGTTTGCTGTATTCCATTGCTGTCTTTTCTGCCCATAAATTCCTGGATAGTCGTTAACCGGTTCTAGCTTTACTACCCCACATGACTAAACTCCCTACTATGTGAGTACATTGCGTCCTCTACATAGTCATATATTACCGATCTCTTGCCAAGTCAGGTTATCAGTCCCAACAGCCGGTATGTGGACCTTTTACAAGTCTTTACACCTTTCCTAAACATGTGAATTGTAGCAGGTGAGGGCAGCTTATCGCTGTCATTTCCTGTACCCTGAACAAAGGACTTTTATACCCAGCCAACCCTCCTTGTAATATACAAACTCTTACCCCGAGCTTGGCACGAGTCATCTATTATTTTTTTTTTACAATCTTCGTTGTGAAAAATGAGAGCGAGTGTTAATGATTAGAAGGAACTTCTGGGTAACTAGCGGTGACTAATTTAGTGATAACGAATTGTCTTCAAACCTTTACAAATATTTTTATTTGTTTTGGCCTTTGTTTGATCCGTGATCCTTCCTGATAGCGGCAAAGAGATAAAACCAACAAGAGCGCACCGATCGACTGCAATAAAGTTATTATAATCAGCTAAAATCCAATAGAAATAATATGCTGAATGTAGCACTATACAGTGCATTGAAGAAGTATTCATACCCCTTGAAATTTTCCACATTTTGTCGTGTTACAACCAAAAACATAAATGTATTTTATTGGGATGTTATGTGATAGACCAACACAAAGTGGCACATAATTGTGAAGTGGAAGGAAAATCATAAATGGTTTTCAACATTTTTTACAAATAAATATATGAAAAGTGTGGCATGCATTTGTATTCAGCCCCCCGGAGTCAATACTTTGTAGAACCTCCTTTCACTGCAATTACAGCTGCAAGTCTTTGGGGATGTCTCTACCAGTTCTGCACATCTAGAGAGGGACATTTTTGCCCATTCTTCTTTGCAAAATAGCTGAAGCTCTGTCAGATTGGATGGAGAGCGTCTGTGAACAGCAATTTTCAAGTCTAGCCACAGATTCTCAATTAGATTTAGGTCTGGACTTTGACTGGGCCCTTCTAACACATGATCATGCTTTGATCTAAACCAGTGGTTCTCAACCTGGGGGTCGAATGATGATTTGCCAGGGGTCACCGAATCCTGGGCTGTTCCCGAAGCCCGCATCGCTCTTCCAGCCTTTTTCGCGGCCGTCCAGCAGGGCTGTCCCTGGAGCCTGTGGCTGCTGAGCTGGGCTGTTCCTGTAGGCCGCCCACTCAGCCTCTTCGCAGCCGCCCATTCAGTTCACGGCATGGCTGGGGGTGCAGAGACTAGAGGTCAGCTGACTGGTGAGGAAAGTGGGAGGGGCTGAAGGAGACCTCATCTCCTGATGTCGGCATTGGTGTCACTGCTACGAGACCCCACAAAGTCGGAGAAACAGTGACTAACACTACCTGTGATTATAGTTGCCATCAAAAGTAGCTGATGACCTCGATCAAGAGCACCTAAGTTGGCCGATCAGAACTCCCCCCAGCACTGCCACTCATTCCCCCCCCCAGCACTGCCGCTTATCCCAACTCCCCACCAACACTGCCACTCATCCCATTCCCCCCCACCACCACCACCACCACCAAGGAAGGAAGAGAAGGAATAAAAATAGAGAATATGTGGAAGGGAGAGGAAAAGAGGGGGAGGAACAAAGAAAAAGGGAGAGAAAGAACAAGAAAGACGGCTAGAGAGAGGAATAGGGAAAAATAACAAGAAATTAGGCTAGAGAGAGATAAAAGGGAATGATAGGAGAACAAAGAGAAAGAGTGGTAGATCCTAAAATGTACCATAAGGGGTTTTAATACTGTGCAAGTGGAAGGGACTCAGGGAGTGCTAAATATCCGTGGGTTAGGGATGCAAATTACTTGTCTTGCCTTGGGTGCTGACAACCCACGCTACAAAAATAATTTTACTGTTAGGGGTCCCCACAACTTGGGAAATTTTATCAAGGGGTCACGGCACTAGAAGGTTGAGAACCACTGATCTAAACCATTCCATTGTAGCTCTGGCTGTATGTTTAGGGTCATTGTTCTGCTAGTGAACCTCCATGCCAGTCTTAAGGCTTTTGCAGGTTTTTTTCTAAGATTGCCCTGTATTTGGCTCCATCCCTCTTCCCATCAACTCTGACTAACTTCCCTGTCCCTGCTGAAGAAAATCATCCCCACAACATGATGCTGCCACCACCATGTTTCACGGTGGGGATGGTGTGTTCAGGATGATGTGCAGTGTTAGTTTTCCCTCACACATAGCATTTTGCTTTTAGGCCAAAAAGTAAAATTTTGGTCTCATCTGACCAGAGCACCTTCTTCCACATGTTTGCTGTGTCCTCCACATGGCTTCTCGCAAACTGCAAACAGGACTTCTTATGGCTTTCTTTCAACCATGGCTTTCTTGTTGCCACTCTTCCATAAAAGACAGATTTGTCGAGTGCACGACTTAGGCTGGGTTCACACATGTGTGGTGCGAATTCCAGCTCCGTTTTCTCTTCGGAGAGAAAAAACAGCTGTTCAGCGGTTCCTCTCCGTTGTAGGTGTGGATCAGTGAGTAGGGAGAGGGGGAGGTGTAGTGAGGAGAAGGAGAGAATTCGTGTTCAGAATGGAATGCATCTGCGAATCAGATGTGTCCCCATAGAAGATAATGTGCTTGTAATTTGCACCGCAATGCCCAGAAAATGCACACATTTTTTGGGCAATGCGCAGTGCGAAGGCAATGCACATATGTGAACCAGATGCATTCAGATTAATGTATTTTAAAATGTCCTGTGAATTGGATGCTGTGTAAGCCGCATCTAATTCGCATAGGTGTGAACGAGGCCTAATAGTTGTCCTGTGGACAGATTCTCCCCCCTGAGTTGTGGATCTCTGCAGCTCCTCCAGAGTCACCATGGGCCTCTTGGCTGCTTCTCTGATTAATGCTCTCCTTGCCCCTCCTGTCAGTTTAGGTGGACGGCCATGTCTTGGTAGGTTTGCAGTTGTGCCATACTCTTCCCATTTTCAGATGATTGATTGAACAGTGATTGGGATATTTTTTTTTTTTTTATAACCTAACCCTGCTTTAGGCCGGGTTCACACTATAACATGCAGCGGCTCACAGCAGGAGTCCGATGCGTCTTCATTCACAGTTTCAGGTCCAATTTCAGCCTGAATTTTTGGCTGAATTCAGACCTGAAAGGACGCACAGGGCTCCTGTGAAAAATCGCACCAGAGCTGCTGCGAAGATGTGTGAACTGGCTTCATAGACAGACAGTCACAATCTCCTGCTATGCAAATTGGATGCGGAGAAAACCCGCATCCAATTTGCATAGGCGTGAACCCAGCCTTAAACTTCTCCACAACTTTATCTCTGACATGTCTGGTGTGTTCCTTGGCCTTCATGATGTTGTTTGTTCACTAAGGTTCTCTAACAAACCTCTGAGGGCTTCAAAAAATGTATACTGAGATTAAAGTACACAAAGGTGGGCTCTATTTACCAATTAGGTGACTTCTGAAGGCAATTGGTTCTACTAGATTTTAGTTAGGGGTATCCGAGTAAAGGGGGGTGAATACAAATGCACCCCACACTTTTTTTTAACCATTGTTATCCAGCTTTAGGGCTTGTGGCTTGTTCACATGAGCTTTAAATCTGTAAAACGGTTTGTTTTTGGATCGCTCTTCAGAGAGCATTAAGCAGGTAGTGAGGAGGAGATGTATGGCCTCCTCACTGCCTGCTTTTACCCCTTGAACCCTGCACTAGTGCACCACGACTGTATGCTTTGCACACGGTTTGCGGGGTGCTTGTAGAGCAGCCCTATTCACTTGAATGGGTCGGTTTCCGCAGGCTCTACATCAACAGAAAGCAACCGGGGGTGTAATTGCAAACAAAGCATTACGGCTATGGTATACGTACACCCCCAGCTAAAGGAGTAGCAGTTAGGGGGGGGAGAGGGGGCAGTAAAATCATTGCTTAAGCACAGGGTTTTACTCCCCCCCCCAACTTCACGTGCACCGGGGGCAGTAAAAACAAGACAGTTGAGCCGCCCCACGACTGCCCATCTGAACACTAACATACAGCTGCTCATGGCTGTACACGTGTCACGTCAAAATTTAAACAGCATGCCGCTTTCAGCAGGTGGTGCCGCCCCCTGATCACGACTAACACAGTTCTTTGGGGCTGTGCTGCAACTGCGTGCAATGCATGCGATTTGGGTGTCTTAGTACAGTAATTATAGGGTTAAATATGTCGCCTGCTTGCTGCCTGTCAAACAACTCTGAAAAGTGATCTGAACGTGGGTCGGTTTTCAAAGGAGTGACAGTCCCTGCTACACATGTGAACAAGCCCTATAGTGCTTTTTGTCTGTTTTTTTTTTTAATTATTATTATTTTGTGTTGTTAATTTTTTTTCATATGATATAAGTCTATGTTCTTTCTATTTTGTTAATGATGCTTTGGGTCATCCATCAATTATCCCTATTAGGGGCACCATGCAACTGTGCTAGCTACAACTGAAGGGTGGACTATTATTGATCTTTAATGACCCTATATACCTGTTTGGATTCTATATACACACTCTAGCCCTGTTTTCTTTTAGAAGTATAAAAATGTACTCACAATGATAATGAGAGAACAGCACTTATCTGTAGAGGGGCTTAAACAGCATTCAGGGATGCTGGGAAAATAATAATGATAATTATCATAATATTATTATTATTAATAACAATAATAATTATCATAACAATAATTATTTTATAAATTAGTGACAATAATATTTTATTATATTTTATACATTATTATTAATATTAGTAGCAGTGTTTATTTATTATTAGTATTTAGATAAGGTAAGTTTAAAGTTTTTATGGATTTTCATATCTTAATATCTTTGCATTTCTTAACTACCGTATTTATCGGCTTATAACACGCGCCGGCGTATAACACGCACCCCAAGTTTAGGAGAGAATTTTAAGGAAAAAAACTTTTAGGAGGGAAGTTTAAGGAAAAAAACTTACATTAAAATGCCCATCAATGCAGCGTTATCAGTGTCCATCTGCAGCCTTGTTAGTGTCATTGCAGCCTTTTCAGTGTCCATTGCAGCCTTGTCAGTGCAGCTTTGCCCCAGTGCAGTCTTGTCAGTGCAGCTTTGCCCCAGTGCAGTCTTGTCAGTGCAGCTTTGCCCCAGTGCAGCCTTGTCAGTGCAGCTTTGCCCCAGTGCAGCCTTGTCAGTGCAGCTTTGCCCCAGTGCAGCTTTGCCCCAGTGGTCAGTGCAGCCTTGCCCCCAGTGTCCATGCTTGCCGCCGCTGCCACCGCCGACATATACATAGCTTCATGTAGTTTTAAATATGGCGCCGCGGAGTTCGGAGGGACTCGGCAGAGCTGAACGAACGCCGCCGAGATACACATAGTTGAGTGTATTCGGCTCTTTCCGGCGCCGCTCACAGTCCCGCCCAGACTGGGCGGGACTGTGAGCGGTGCCGGAAAGAGCCGAATACACTCGACTATGTGCATCTCGGCTCCGAGCAGTCACTGTGATTTCAGCGGCGCTCGTTCAGCTCCGCCGAGTCCCTCCGAACTCCGCGGCGCCATATTTAAAACGACACGCTATGTGAATGTCGGCAGCGATCGCCGCCGATAGATCACAATTAGCGGGGATCAGCTTATAACACGCACCCACTATTTTCCCCTGATTTTAAGGGGAAAAAAGTGCGTGTTATACGCCGATAAATACGGTACTTGCTGACCTGCCTATCGTAAAATTGTTTGACGTTAACAATTCTCTTTCTGCTTTTGGAAGCGGCGGGAGGGGTAGCTGGGTATGGAGAAGAGTGAGGCCAAGATGGCCGCCACTTGTCCCTATGCCCTTGGAGGACCGAAGCGACGTCTGACGTCACTTCCTGTTCCCGAGTCATGTTAAATCTTTTTTTTTTTTTTTTTAAAGCAAGAGTTAAAAATCTTTTCTTTATTTTTCTTTTGCTTTGAAAGGTAAATGAAGAGGACCTGTCATCCTTATTTCTATTACAAGGGATGTTTACATTCCTTGTAATAGGAATAAAAGTGATCAAAAAATAAATAAATAAAGGGACAGTGTAAAAATAAAGGGTAAAATAAATAAGAAAAAAAAAATGTAGCCACTTATCGCAAACCGCCGTAGCTATATGTCAGTGCTTTGACGTAGAATACCGGGGCTATAGCTGCCATAACCCCGGTATTTTTCTGAAACGGCGGGCGCTTTAAGGTAAAAGTGGTCTCCGCAGCGGATTTGCTGCAAGATCACTTTTATCGGCGGCAGAAGAGGTGCCCACACCCCTCCCGCTGCGTTCCGGTCGTCTCCACCACTCACCGATCCGATGCTGTCCCCTCAGAGGCTGTGAGTCAAGTGAGGGAAAGATGGCCCCCACTCAAATCAATGATGTTGGATGAAAGAAGCGACGTCAAATGTCACTTCTGCCCAATGGCCTGAACGGGGAATTTTTTTTTTTTTGACCCCAGATCTCACATTAAAGAGGGATGTTTACATTCCTTGTAATAGGAATAAAAGTGATCACATTTTTTTTAAAGGGAAAGTGTAAGAATAAAAAATAAAAAGTAAAATAAATAAGATTTTTTTTTTTAAAGCGCCCCATCCCGCCGTGTTTGTATGCAGAAGCAAACGCATACAGAAGTCGCACCCACATATGTAAATGGTGTTCAAACCACACATGTGAGATATCGCCACAATTGTTACAGCAAGAAAGACACATAGCGGAGGAAAGTTAAAAAAAATTTCCAGGAAATTCTTTAGGTATGTAAACAGTAAAAAAGGGAGGACAGACCATATTGGCCCCATAAAGAATGAGGAAGGAAATCTGGTTACAAAGGATGGGGAGATGGCGAAGGTATTGAATTTATTCTTCTCCTCAGTCTTCACGAGTGAATCGGGGGGCTTCAGTAACCAAAACTGCAGTGTTTATCCTCATGACACAACACAGGAAGCACCTCCATTGTTAACAGAGGACAGAATTAAAATCAAACTTGGCAAACTTAAGATTAATAAATCACTGGGACCAGATGGCTTGCACAAGAGGGTACTTCGGGAACTCAGTCAATTAATTGCCAGACCATTGTTCTTAATTTTTACAGACAGTCTACTGCCTAGAATGGTACCAGCTGATTGGAGAAAAGCCAATGTAGCACCAATATTTAAAAAGGGCCCAAAATACATCCCTGGGAATTACAGACCAATTAGTCTAACATCAATAGTATGTAAACTCTTGGAGGGGATGATAAGAGACTATATACAAGATTTTAGTAATGAGAACGCTATCATTAGCAGTAATCAGCATGGATTCATGAAGAATCGGTCTTGCCAAACCAATCTATTAACCTTCTATGAGGAGGTGAGTTGCCATCTAGATAAAGGAAGGCCCGTAGACATGGTGTATCTGGATTTTGCAAAAGCATTTGACACAGTTCCCCATAAACGTTTACTGTACAAAATAAGGTCCGTTGGCATGGACCATAGGGTGAGTACATGGATTGAAAACTGGGTACAAGGGAGAGTTCAGAGGGTGGTGATAAATGGGGAATACTCGGAATGATCAGGGGTGGGTAGTGGGGTCTCCCAGGGTTCTGTGCTGGGACCAATCCTATTTATTTTGTTCATAAACGACCTGGAGGATGGGGTAAACAGTTCAATCTCTGTATTTGCGGACGATACTAAGCTAAGCAGGGCAATAACTTCTCTGCAGGATGTGGAAACCTTGTAAAATGATCTGAACAAATTAATAGGGTGGGCAACTACATGGCAGATGAGGTTCAATGTGGAAAAATGTAAAATAATGCATTTGGGTGGCAAAAATATGAATGCAATCTATACACTGGGGGGAGAACCTCTGGGGGAATCTAGGATGGAAAAGGACCTGGAGGTCCTAGTAGATGATAGGTTTAGCAATGGCATGCAATGCCAAGCTGCTGCTAACAAAGCAAACAGAATATTGGCATGCCTTAAAAATGGGATCGCCTCCAGAGATAAAACGATAATTCTCCCGCTCTACAAGACTCTGGTCCAGCCACACCTAGAGTATGCTGTCCAGTTCTGGGCACCAGTCCTCAGGAGGAGTCCTCAGAAGGATGTACTGGAAATGGAGCGAGTACAAAGAAGGGCAACAAAGCTAATAAAGGGTCTGGAGGATCTTAGTTATAAGGAAAGGTTGAAAGCGCTGAACTTATTCTCTCTGGAGAAGAGACACTTGAGAGGGGATATGATTTCAATTTACAAATACCGGACTGGTGACCCCACAATAGGGATAAAACTTTTTCGCGGAAGGGAGTTCAATAAGACAGGTGGCCACTCATTAAAATTAGAAGAAAAGAGGTTTAACCTTAAACTGCGTAGAGGGTTATTAACTGTAATGCGGCGTACACACGGTCGGACTTTTCGTCTACAAAAGTCCGACAGACGCCGACGGACTAAAGCTGGCTGACAATCCGATCGTGTGTGGGCTTCCCCGGACTTTCAGCGGACTTTTGCAGCCTCAAATTTGACAGACTTTAGATTTAAAACATGCTTCAAATCTTTACGTCGTAACTACGCCGGACCCAGAAATCCGCTCGTCTGTGTGCTAGTCCGACGGACAAAAACCCACGCTAGGGCAGCTATTGGCTACTGGCTATCAACTTTCTTTTTTAGTCCGGTGTACGTCATCACGTACGAATCCGTCGGACTTTTGTGTGATCGTATGTAGGCAAGTCCGTTCGTGACAAAGTCCGCCGCAAGTCCGCCAAAAGTCTGCCAAAAGTCCGTCGAAAGTCTGTCGGACAGGCTGTCGGACTTTTGTAGCCGAAAAGTCCGACCGTGTGTACGCGGCATAAGAGCGGCAAGGATGTGGAATTCCCTTTCACAGGCGGTGGTCTCAGCGGGGGGAATCGATAGTTTCAATAAACTATTAGATAAGCACCTGAACGACCGCAACATACAGGGACATACAATGTAATACTGACAAATAATCACACACATAGGTTGGACTTAATGGACTTGTGTCTTTTTTCAACCTCACCTACTATGTATGTAAATGAGAACTGGTAACCTGTAGACATTTTTAAACGTCGCCTATGGAAATTTTTAAGGGTTATGCCCTGTACACACGGTCTAATTTTCCAACGGAAAAATTGCGATCGGATTGTGTTGTCGGAAATTCTGATTGTGTGGGGGCTCCATCGGACTTTTTCCGCTGGAATTTCCGACACACAAAGTTTGAGAGCAGGATATAACATTTTCCGACAACAAAATCCGATCGATTAAATTTCAATCGTGTTTACACAAATCCAACGCACAAAGTGCCACGCATGCTCAGAGTGCCACGCATGCTCAAATTAAGAGACGAAAGCTATTGGCTACTGCCCCATTTATAGTCCCGACGTACGTGTTTTACGTCACCGCGTTCAAAACTATTGGATTTTTAGACAACTTTGTGTGACCGTGTGTATGCAAGACAAGTGTGAGCCAACATCCGTCGGAAAAAATCCATGGATTTTGTTGTCGGAATGTCCGGTCAATGTCCGATCGTGTGTACAGGGCATAAAAGTTTGTCACCGTTCCATGAGCGGGTGCAATTTTGAAGCATGACATGTTGGGTAAAAATGCGCAAATACAGTGTGACATAAAGTATTGCAACGACCGCCATTTTATTCTCTAGGGTGTCTGAAAAAAAATATATAATGTTTGGGGGTTCTAAGTAATTTTCTAGCAAAAAAACCTGATTTTAACTTTTAAACAACAAGTTTGAAAAATACGCCTCGTCCTTAAGTGGTTAAAGTGCCCCATCCCTCCGTGCTTGCGCGCAGAAGCAAACGCATATGTAAGTCAAGCAAGCATATGGAAATTGTATTCAAAACACACATGTGACGTATCGCCGTGATCGTTAGAGTGAGAGCAATAATTTTAGCCCTAGACCTTCTCTACAACTTTTAACAAGTACCCTATAAAAATGTTTAAAATGTTGCCTATGAAGTACCATAGTTTGTTGCCATTCCATGAGCGTGCGCAATTTTAAAGCATAACATGTAAGGAATTTACTTGTCGTAATATCATCTTTCACATTATACAAACAATATGGGGTAAATATTGTGTTTAGTTTCTTTATAATTCATTAAAGCGGAGTTCCACCCAAGAATGGAACTTCCGCTTTAAGTGTTTGTGACCCCCTGACATGCCACCTTTGGCATGTCATTTTTTTTGGGGGGGGGGGGGTTTTAGAGGCACCCAGCTCCCTCTTTCTCCCTTGGCGCTGCGGTGCCGGAAAGAAGATCACCTCTCCCCCCTCCCTCCCTGCAATCTTCTGGGACATGTCACAAGTCCCAGAAGATTGTCCGGCCATTCACAGCCCGCAGCGTGGCTCGCGCATGCGCAGTGCGCACCCGGCTGTGAAGCCACAGCCGGGCGCCCACAGTTAGAATGCCAGTTAGAATGCCGGCGAGCGAAGGGAGAGAGGAGCGGTGCTTCGTACGCCCGCATCGCTGGACCATGGGGGACAGTGTCTGATTATTAAAAGTCAGAAGCTCCACTTTTTGTAGCTGCTGACTTTAAAATGTGTGGAACTCCGCTTTAACCACTTACGGACCGCCCGCCGCAGTTTTACGTCAACTGTTTGAAGGAGGATACCGTTGTTCGCCGCAGAGACCACCAAGCACAAAAAGAACATTTCTCAAACACCTACTCAACAGCCTTAAACCGCCCTCGGGAAATTTTCAAAATAGTCGCGCAGACTATGAACCCTACCTGCTTAGAGCCCCCAGCATACGAAACTCAAGAATTCTGTAATGAGTTATCAGATTTTTTCATTGACAAAATCGACAACATTCGACAACAACATGTTGGACTTCAGTGCAGCGTTCGACACAGTGGACCACAATACCCTACTCATCCGCCTCACAGAAGTAGCTGGAGTCTCAGATTCAGATCTACCATGGTTCGCATCCTTCCTACAAAATTGGTCACAGACTGTGAAACTAGGAGCCTTCACCTCTGAAACTCTGGCAATTTCTTGTGGAGTTCCTCAAGGTTCACCCTTATCACCAGTGCTCTTCAACATCTACATCCGTCCACTCCTCCAAATCATCAGAAAATCGGACCTCTGCTTCCACTCATATGCTGAAGACACCCAACTCTACTTTCGCATCACCGATCATAAAGACCACTACCAGTGACTAGAAAAATGCCTCACATTGATAGACGACTGGATAACCACGAGTTCCCTCAAACTCAACGGATCCAAAACAGAGCTTCTTCTCCTCCACGCAAACTGTAATACAAAAACTAAGAACCCTTGGACACCACCCAGCATCCTTGGACAGCCCATCTCCCTTAGCACCAAAGCCAAAAGTCTCTGAGTCATCTTTGACTCAGAAATGACTATGGATGCACAAATAGGATCGGTAGTCAGTGGATCTCACCATCTCCTTCGCCTACTACGTAGACTCATCCCCTTCATTCCAGAAGAAGACAAAGCAGCAGTAGTTGGAACAATCATCAATTCCCGGCTCGACTACGCAAACTCCCTCTACATAGGACTACCTAAATTCCAGATTGCATGCCTACAAGTCATCCAAAACACTGCAGCAAGACTGGTAACAGGAAAAAAACCCTGGGAATCCATCTCCCCATCCCTGAGGAGCCTACATTGGCTAACCGTTAAAGACCGGATCATGTTCAAGACCCTTTGCCTCACCCATAAATGCACTCAAGGAAACGCTCCACAATACCTATGCGAGAAAAAAAAAACGCTACACACCTAAGCGCAGTCTTCGATCAACTAACCAAAACCTCCTCCTCATTCCCAAGTCCCGCTACAAATCAAAGGGAGAACGAAGATTCGCAGTCCAAGGACCACAGTAATGGAACAGCCAACATCCGCATAGAAGAAAATCATCGGACCTTCAGAAAAAAACTCAAGACCCATCTCTTCTAAGAAACGGGACTAACAGCACGGATCAAGCGCCTTGAGGCGATTCAGTTCGCATTTGCAGCGCTATACAAATCTTTCATTCATTCATTCCTTCATTCAAGATCACTTTTATCGGTGGCGGGAGAGGGGCCCCCCTCCCGCCGCAATCCAGTGCCCTCTGCAGCTTATCCGGAGCCGTCGGCAGCGGAGGAGGAGATCGCGTCCTGTCGCTAGCTGGGTATGGAGACGAGGGAGGGGAAGATGGCCCCCACCAGTCTCTATGCAATTGCTGGGTGGAAGCGACGTTAAAACGTCACTTCCTTCCACAGCTCTTAAGGGGCCATTATTTTGTTAAATAATTTTGTTAAATGACAATTTTTTTTTTTTATTGCATATTAGTGTAAATATCTGATCTGATGTCTTTTTTTACCTCAGATCTCATATTTAGGAGGTCCTGTCATGCTTTTTTCTATTACAAGGGATATTTACATTCCTTATAATAGGAATAAAAGTGACAATTTTTTTTTTTTCAAAAAACAGTGTAAAAATAAAAAATAAAAGGTAAAATAAATAAGAAAAAAAATATTTTTTTTAAACATGCCCCATCCCGATGAGCTTGCGCGCAGAAGCAAACGTATACATGAGTAGCGCCCGCATATGAAAACAGTGTTCAAACCACACATGTGAGGTATCGCCGCAATCGGTAGAGCGAGAGCAATAATTCTAGCCCTAGAACTCCTCTGTAACTTAAAACATGCAACCTGTAGAATTTTTTAAACGTCTCCTATGGAGATTTTTAAGGGTAAAAATTTGTCGCCATTCCACGAGCGGGCGCAATTTTGAAGCGTGACATGTTGGTATCAATTTACTTGGCGTAACATTATCTTTCACAATATAAAAAAAAATTGGGCTAACTTTACTGTTTTATTTTTTAATTCAAAAAAAGTGTATTTTTTCCAAAAAAAGTGCGCTTGTAAGACCGCTGCGCAAATACGGTGTGACAGAAAGTATTGCAACAACCGCCATTTTATTCTCTAGGGTGTTAGAAAAAAATGTATAATGTTTGGGGGTTTTAAGTAATTTTCTAGCAAAAAAAGAAAATGTTTTTAACTTGTAAACAACAAATCTCAGAAAGAGGCTCGGTCCTTAAGTGGTTAAAGATGCGCAAGTACAGTGTGACATAAAATATTACAATCGCCATTTTATTCTCTAGGGTCTCTGCTAAAACATATCTATATATATATAGATACATATATATAGATAGATAGATAGATAGATAGATAGATAGATAGATAGATAGATAGATAGATAGATAGATAGATAGATAGATAGATATAGATATAGATATAGATATAGATATAGATATATATAGATAGATAGATAGATAGATAGATAGATATATAGATAGATAGATAGATAGATAGATATATAGATAGATAGATAGATAGATAGATAGATAGATAGATAGATAGATAGATAGATAGATAGATAGATAGATAGATAGATAGATAGATAGATAGATAGATAGATAGATATATAGATAGATAGATAGATAGATAGATAGATAGATAGATAGATAGATAGATAGATAGATAGATAGATAGATAGATATAGATATATATATATATATATATATAAATATATTTATATGTTTTAGCATATATATATGTATATATATATATATGTATATATATATATATATATATATATATATATATATATATATATATATATATATATAACGTTTGGGGGGTCCTAAGTAATTTTCTAGCAAAAAATATTGATTTAAACGTTTAAACAAAAAGTTCCAGAAAAGGTCTGGTCTTATATGCTTAAAGGATTAAGTCACCTTTTTGGGCAGAATTTCACTTTTCATAATAAATAGAATCCTTTTGTAACAAGGTCAGCTGCTAAAATCCTTCCAGTGTCTTACTGGTTTCTCCGTCCACAATCTATATAACAGGAAGTGATGAAGCTTTCTAAGAAATACAGCAAGGGCTAAGGTAAGGCCTTGTTCTCAAAATCAAAGAAGCTTTTATTTTTTTGCAACACAAGCACATTAATGGTATATTGCTTAAATTGCTGCATTCGTTTTCTTTTTTAGGCCTTCTTGCTTCTATTTTTATCTGGTGATCCAGCCAGTAAGTCTGTTGTTTTCAGAAGCACTAGCTCTCCAGCGGAATGTATCAGTTTACATGGATGTGACAAACCACTTAAAACTGGCATTGGTGATGAAAATGATTAGCTTTTATTTATTTATGAAAAACCTTTATCCCAAAAGAAAAAAAAAAACAGTTTGCTGTAACTGACCTTAATAAAAAAAAAAAAATATATATAATATATACTTTATATTTAAAAAAAACTCATATAATCTTTTAATGAGAAATACAATAATTACAATAGCCCGACGTATGTGTTCCTTGAAGATATACTATGATTGCTCTGTAAATATACACTTCAGCAGAAAGGCCAAAATGCTTTCCAGTGATTGGAGTAATCACTGCCAAGCTGTGCAGACAGTCCTTGCTTCTGTGCTCCCTGTTATATGTCTACATTACCCTGCAGTTATCATTCCCAGGACTTGTAATTACTTCTCAAGAAGTCTCAGCTCTGACACATATCTGAGGTCTGACAGCATTTTCAGCGATGTGAATGCACCTGCTATATCCAACTCTGGTGCGTGTAATGCGACACTATTAGAGCTGCAGATAGGACAGAATGCAGATTTTATTTATGACAGTTGCCTCTGGTCTACCTTTCCCCACCCCTTACCAACTTCAGCACCTAGTAAGACTGCTAGTATGAGCCTGATTCAGAATTTCAGCTGGACTGCAAATGATATTGAAAATGTATTACATTTCTATTAAACAATCTCTGTTGGGCGTACTTCCTCACTAAGTATGATTTGGGAAATACACGATGAATTATTGTATCATGCTTGGACCTTGCTTTTATATGGGTTTTTTTACCTTCCTCTAGATTAGCAGTAGGTACTGTATAGGGTTTTGTATATGGTGGTTTTCTGCTTATGTTTTTTTTCTATAGGACTTGTGTCATCTTGCACCCTAACTGTGTAACTATGTAGGGATTCTAAAATATAAAGGATGCAACTGTATTTTTTAGATAGATAGATAGATAGATAGATAGATAGATAGATAGATAGATAGATAGATAGATAGATAGATAGATAGATAGATAGATAGATAGATAGATAGATAGATAGATCTATATATATAGATATATATCTATATATACACAGAGGGGATGGAAAGTATTCAGACCCCCTTAAATTTTTCACTCTTTGTTATATTGCAGCCATTTGCTAAAATCATTTAAGTTCATTTTTTCCTCATTATTGTACACACAGCACCCCATATTGACAGAAAAACACAGAATTGTTGACATTTTTGCAGATTTACTAAAAAAGAAAAACTGAAATATCACATGGTCCTAAGTATTCAGACCCTTTGCTGTGACACTCATATATTTAACTCAGGTGCTGTCCATTTCTTCTGATCATCCTTGAGATGGTTCTACACCAGGGGGTCTCAAACCGGTGGCCCTCCAACTGTTGCAAAACTACAACTCCCATGAGCCATTGCAAGGCGGACAGTTACAAGCATGACTCCCTCAGGCAGAGACATGATGGGACTTGTAGTTCCGCAACAGCTGGAGGTGTCCAACACTCATTGACAATTAATTAGTGATAGAATAATGTATACATTTTATAGAAGATAAAGTTACAGTGGGGAAGGGTAAGTATGGTACAAGGTTTAAATCAGAGGATAAAAAAATATATAAAAAGAGAAAAGACACATACATTTAGAACACTGTGCACTGTTACTGTAATGCAGAGGGACATTGCTCCAAATCAGGGACAGTCCCTCAAAATCGGGGACAGTTGGGAGCTATGACCAGGGGGTGGGAGCAGAAAAAAGTAAAAGCCTGGGAATACAGGGGGAGCTGAAGAGAGACTGGCCTGGTGATAGCGGATGTATGTGCAAGAGCTATGTGGAGCCACATGGTCCTTTAATGGACTGGGGTAAAGCCGAGAAGCCGCAACTGACGCTGAGATGCCAGGTATTCTGTGAGAGGCAGACTAATGTAGACCTGTTTGCTGCAGGATTGTGGAGGTGATCATCACAGTCGCATCTTCAAAGAACTAAGGGGCCCCGGAGTTGGACGTTGCTTGCTTCGTCCTACTATACACAAGACCAGGGGGGAGGGTTCCTGACCCACCTAATGCTGCTCTGTTGCAAACGTTTATTGTCACATAAGTTCTTTCAAGTTCAAGGACAATCTTCAGCATATGCCTTTGCAAGTGGCCCTTTGAGAGTTGCTGTCTGCCATTCCTTATTGCTTCTCAAAAACTGCCTGCAGGTTACCTGGCTGAGTTACCCTTGCTGGGCAGAATTCTGTAGCTACTTTTAACCTAAGCCACCTAAAGAAGGAGTTTGCCACCCAAGTTCAACGTTCTTACGGGACATACGTCTTACAAACCTTCTTCCCCCCACCCCCTTAAAGTAACTCTTCCAATGCAAATCACTTGCTGCCAAAAAGGGAATTATTCTGTTTCTTTACATCTTTAAGGGACAGCACCTTTCACTGCACGCCAACTTAAAGAGGAACTGCAGTTTGCCACTCTGAAGCTTCCCTCCAACCACTTTGCATATTATTTTATATATACAGTGATTCTGTGCTTGCCAAATATTCTGCAGAAATCTCCCTCCACTGAGTCTGGCTGCAGACATTTTAACTGTGGGCAGCTGAAGCTGCTGTCTGTTTACTTCCTAGATTTACGCAGACACACAGAGGTACACCTCCAGCTCTGCAGCTTTCAATGGCCCTCTTATGACTCACCCCTCTCCCTTCCTGGCAAACTCTCACGAGAGTTAGAGAGAGAGAGCTGTGCATGATGTCATAAGCCTAGGCTAATGACCAGACAAGAAACAGGAAGTGGGCTGTATAAGGTATATATTGGCAGGAAGAAAATGTTTTACTATCCAAAGTTAAAACGACAAGGGCAGTGTCAGGAAAGGGTTTGTCCGCTGGTAAGATCTATAATTTGGCGTGCAGTACTGACGTTCACCAGCAGGTGTCTCCTAGCAGTTTGGAACTGTCAGGGGAGCCTTTCCCTGATGGTAATAATACAAAAAAGATGTGGCGCTGAGAACAAATAAAGTGAATTGATACAATAATCAAATATTGGTGCAAGTTAAAAATAACATAATCCAATGTCCCAAAATTAGTAGGATGAACAGATAGAATCCAAAAAGCAAAACAAGGAAGAGTCCGTGATGAATCAAGAAAAAGTGCAAAAAGGGGGCCACAACAGAGATGAGGGTGCAGTAGAGAGAATCTTCTGTAGTTCCTCACACCCGAGGTGAAATATCAAATATGCTCACCAGATCCCGTTGACCGCCATTACAGCGGTCAAAAACAGCACAGGGAATTTTGGGGCTCCCCACAACCTCAGCTCAATAGCACCGATGGGCGACAGATGGTATCTCAGGAATCAAGGTGAGAAAGGAAAACCATCGCATAATACAGTCGGCACAGTCGTTTTATTAAAGGAATTGCACTTACAAAATCTCGTAGTAAAAACAGCATATC
The DNA here is from genome assembly GCA_037952925.1 of Lithobates clamitans. Taxonomy (NCBI): domain Eukaryota; kingdom Metazoa; phylum Chordata; class Amphibia; order Anura; family Ranidae; genus Lithobates; species Lithobates clamitans. The sequence continues at coordinate 379,272 of JBBGZY010001897.1, forward strand.
GCGTACAGCTGACAGTCTGCGCCTCCGTCTGCTGCCTCCGCCTTCCTGGTTCGTGTAAGCCCTACACAGAGTACGGACGTGGTGACGTCATAGGCTCCTCCCTACGCGTTTCGTCACTTTCCCTGATGGTGTTATGTCATTGTTGGGCCGCAGTACTGGCGTCCACCAGCGGATGGATCCTGGCAGTGTGGAGCAGACATTTCCTGCACTCAGGTGTTACGTGAGGACAATTACTGGCAGTCTCATAAATACCCGGCTGATGAGTACTCTCATCGCCTTGGTATCTCTCTCCTTGTGCCCTGACCTTGCTTGCCAGTTACCCGATCCTGAGCCTGCATCCGACCCTGTTCCCGAGCTTATCCTGACCCAGTTCCACCTGCGTTCCTGTTACCTTTACCTTACCCTACAGCCTGATCCATCCCCTACCTGTCCTGTTGGTTCCCTGACCCTCATCTACTGATCTCCCTGTGTATGACCTTGGCCTGGGTAGCATTTATGTTTCCAGAATATCCATTCTTCACCTGCTTATCTGCTGTATATGACCCTGGCCTGGCTTACGTCTGAGATTCTGGTATTGCCCCTTTGCTGTACATACTATTTGTTGTTTGTGGGGTTTTGTTTGGTTGGTTGTGCACTGTTTGTATTTACTTATTTATCACCTATCTTAATAAACATCATTATTATTCACCTTACATGCATTTCTGGTTCTCTCTGTGCAGTCCACACAGTCTGGTCTACTAATTCTCTGACAGACAGAAGATTTAATAGATGAAAAGATGAAAAAATGACTGAAGTTCCGCTTTAAGGGCCCCAACCAAGCCGGCGGAAGAACCAACCTGACAGCTTATTTGTGCGTACGAGATTTGACAAAATTCCTAGTGCTTAAAACATAGACCCTTCTGACTGAGGGCCTACAATGGAGTTAGCCTTATTCACTTGATATTTTCTTTTATCTCACTTGGGGAGTATCTCTCAGTCTGAGGGCTATTGTTTATATCGTCAGTCCTGCAGGACGGGTGGGCATGCCTTCAAGGGGTATTGCACTGTATTGCATTGTTCTTGTGCCGAAAAGTACTGTTTATCATTAACTTCTGTCTACTGTTGAAACGCTACTGTACACTTTTTTGATTTCAGAACATACATACTCATTTTCTTTATAACAGTATGTGAGTATTTTCCTTGTGTGCCAGCTGGGAGACTCCCTGGCCAGGGTATTTTGGTGGTGTTAGCAGGGGTGGAGCTTTGTCTAGTGCACAGTGACGAACAGAGGATCCAAACATACTAGCGGCTCCTGCAGGGGTAGAGCTACACATATAAAAAGTAAGGTGGTATATAAGCAGGGCCGTTTTTAAGGCAGGGCAAAAGAGGCAGCTGCCCTGGGCCCTGTCATTGTTGTGGGGCCCAAAGCAGCTGCCTCATACTTGCCAACTATCCTGGTTTAAATTCCCTTATCCCTTGAGGTTTTAGTCCTGTGCTGTGTCCCAATATCTCAGTGTGAAGTGCTGCTACTAATGCTGCCAAGCTCTGCCCTATTGTTGTGTACAGATGACTCACCTGCAGACCCTGTGTTTACATGTAAATTACCGGCATTTGTATGTAAATAGTGACGGCCGGCGGCATTGATATGTATATTATGCCCCCCTGAGGTCATATCCACAGTAATCTCTAGCAACCAATCAACAAGCAGAAATCATGTGCTGTAACCTCTAGCAACTAATCAGTGAGCCGTAATGTGTGCTGCAACCTCTAGCAACCAGTCAGTGAGCGGTAATGATACACTGTAACCTCTGGCAACCAATTGCTGCCTGATCTGATTCAGTAAACTGATTTTGAGTCTAGCTGCTATTTATTGTATGTCTCAGAGCAGGTGGCGAGCAAAACTGCATTGGGGGGGGGCAAGATAAGTTTTGCCCAGGGTCCAATAAATATTAAAGACGGCCCTGTATGTAAGAGATAATAAACTAGTTAAATAATAGTCACCTATTTGAGGAAAACAGACTACTTTCTGCAGTTGTCCTCAGGGCCCCACGACAAGTTCCCAAGGACTGCAGATTGGGCACCAAAGATCTAGAGGCATCTAAGTGCCTGCAAGCTCCTATTCTTATTCTGTTTCTAGAGGACGCTACCTGAGACAAGTTCTTCACCTTACTTCTTGACCCCGGTACGCGGATATGAATTGAGACTACCGTGTCCCAGCTTCCTCTGCACAAGCCATCAACCTGAATTAACCTGTGTGTTGACAATGGAATCACATTCCTCTGTTGCGTTTTGTTCCACCTGTCACTTTGATTAACATTCTCTATGTCTCTTGTTTGTATTTGATTTAATTAAATCTCTGATAATAATTTTCCAAGCCAAGTCATAATTCCTGCCGGCTGAGATGCCTGTGATAAAAAAAAAATAAAATGAAAAAAAAAAACTATACTTAGCTGTATTAGCTTTATGCAAATATGAAGATGAAGGTTTATTAGCTGGCGGCCTCCTTTACATAATAGAAGGAGTATTGTTTAGAACATCCGTTTCGCTCGCGATCCATCCGTGTCAGCCCGACGTTTCAGCCGGGCGAGAATGATATTGTGCAAAATTAATTTTCTAAAAGTGTTATTGCCGTATTAAGCTCATGCAAATGCAATGTGTTAAAGGTATTTGAGAATTAAATTTGACAGCCAAATAAATTAGACACGGGAGATATTTCAAGGGGAAAATAAGCTGACAAGGAATGAGGCTGAGGTAAGCATTCAAGAAAACAGCTGACGGGTAAATACTTGTTTGAGTTCAGAGTGCAAAGAGAACTAGTCAGCAGTGCGCAGTTTAAAGCCCAATTGAACATACAGTTTATGTACCGAAGAGGTCTTGTGTCCTGTGTGGAAGCAGCGGTCTCTATACAGTGGTCTGACATGCCACCAATGAGTCAGAGCATAAGCTCTTCAATCAGCATGGAGCATGAGCTTTACTGATTGTAGAGCTTTATGTCCGACTCCGCGGCGGCATGATGGACATCTGCAGAGAGACCACTGCTTCTGCACAGAGAGCAAGGGTCCTTCTCCACAGCATACTGGCAGGGGACAGGCATTACTACTGAGGTAGTGACTGCAAAATGGACTGTAAGGCACTGAACGCCTTTTGTTTTCATGCACCTGGAATGTATTTATCTGGTGTAAAAATGAAGGTTCTTTGGATTTTAAGTTATTATAATAGTACAACCTTGTTCCTTTAGGGGTAACCAGAGACAGATTAAGGCAGAATGAGACCCTAGCAACTTTAACCTCACATCCCTTCAATTTACAGTGCCTTGAAAACGTATTCATACCCCTTGAAATTTTCCACATTTTGTCATGTTGCAACCAAAAACGTAAATGTATTTTATTGGGATTTTATGTGATAGACCAACACAAAGTGGCACATAACTGTGAAGTGGAAGCAAAATGATAAATGGTTTTCAATTTTTTTTACAAATAAATATCTGAAAAGTGTGGCGTGCATTTGTATTCAGCCCCCTTTACTCTGATACCCCTAACTAAAATCTAGTGGAACCAATTGCCTTCAGAAGTCACCTAATTATTAATTATCAGTCCACCTGTGCATAATTTAATCGCAGTATAAATACAGCTGTTCTGTGAAGCCCTCAGAGGTTTGTTAGAGAACCATAGTGAACAAACAGCATCCTAAAGGCCAAGGAACACACCAGACAGGTCAGGGATAAAGTTGTGGAGAAGTTTAAAGCAGGGTTAGGTTATAAAAAAATAATCCCAAGCTTTGAACATCTCACGGCGCACTGATCAATCCACCACCCGAAAATAGAAAGAGTATGGCACAACTGCAAACCTACCAAGACATGGCCGCCCACCTAAACTGACAGGCCGGGCAAGGAGAGCATTAATCAGAGGTAACTCTGGAGGAGCTGCAGAGATCCACAGCTCAGGTGGGAGAATCTGTCCACATGACAACTATTATGCCCCGTACACACGAGCCGAAATTCCGCCAGCAAAAGTCCGATGAGAGCTTTTGGTCCAAAAATGAGACCGTGTGTATGCCCCATCGGACTTTTGCTGGCGGAATTCCAGCCAGCAAAAGATTGAGAGCATGTTCTCAATTTTTCAGTCGGAAAAAGTTCAGATCGGAAATTCCGATTGTCTGTACCAATTCCGATGCGCAAAATTCCTACGTATGCTCGGAAACAATTCGACACATGCTCGGAAGCATTGAACTTAATTTTTCCGGCTCATCGTAGTGTTGTACTTCACTGCGCTCTTGACGGTCGAAAGTTCAGCAAACTTTTGTGAGACCGTGTGTATGCAAGCCAAGCTTGAGCGGAATTCCGTCGGAAAAACCATCCAAGATTTTTCCGATGGAAATTCCGCTCGTGTGTACGCGGCATAAGTCGTACACTCCACAAATCTGGCCTTTATGGAAGAGTGGCAAGAAGAAAGCCATTGTTGAAAGAAAGCCATGTTTGCATTTTTGCTCACTCCTATCCTCCATCTGGGCACTCTCCCTCAGGGACTGGCTGAGACAACATAAATATTCAGATATTTGTTGATTTGCTTCATCCATCCCACTACTTTCCAGAACTATCCAGAAGGCAAGGGGAAGCAGTCAAACCCATGGCCAGTGAAACGTATGCCGCGTACACACGAGTGGACTTTACGGCAGACTTTGCCCGGCGGACTTTTCGATGTACTTTACGACGGACTTTCTGAATGAACGGACTTGCCTACACACAATCCACCAAAGTCCGTCGAATTCGTACGTGATGACATACGACCGGACTAAAACAAGGAAGTTCATAGCCAGTAGCCAATAGCTGCCCTAGCGTGGCTTTTTGTTCGTCGAACTAGCATACAGACAACTTTTCGACCGGACTCGATTTCGACGGATTGATTTAAAACATGTTTCAAATCTAAGTCCGTCCAACTTTTGAGAAAACAAAGTCCGCTGGAGCCCACGCACATTGAATTGTCCGACGAAATCCCGCCCGCCGGGCAAAGTCTGCCGTAAAGTCCGCTCGTGTGTACACGGCATTAGAGCAGACCAGAGCAATCACACACTGCTCCATTGATTACAGGAGCCAAAAAAAAAAATGTATCTAACCTGACAGCCTAGCACCTAACAAGGAGGAGGTTGCAGGCGATCAGCAGCACAGAGATACAGCAATGGATATAAAAAAGTGAAAGGAATATTTTATTTAAAAAAAGGACAATTGCTTATGATACATAGTGCTTTAGTAAACTAAATGGTATTCAGTTTAGATTTACATCTAGTTTGGGAAAAGTAGATGCAAACTATGGGAAAACTAAGTCGCAGATGTTTTATTTTGCATTCTGTAACTTACAATTTTTTTTAATATAAATAAATAAAAATAATAAAAATAAAAAAAGCTCTGTGAAGACCCCTGATATCCATTATATAACTAGGAGCTAACGTTCAAAGGGAAATGACTGTGCACAATTGCAAATTCCTGATGAGATGACATCAGAGGGGCCCCTTACAGGCAGATGATATATAAATAGCATCAGTCTGTACATTTGTTTTAAAGGCCCATTAACCCTTTATCAGAAGGCCAAGTCGGCCCGCCATGATCCACAGCTGATTTGAGTTAAATATATGTATATATAGAAAGGTTCTTCTATAACATGGGACAGTCTGTTCTCTCCAACCTGGGCTCTGGGAACACTCGTGCAGGGTGTCGCAAGGGGGACCAATCTTTTAAAAAATGATGTTGCAACGATGGTATTCTGGGTTGTACAGCTGTTCCATATGAGATGTATCAGAAGGGATGGTATATGTTCCGGGAACGGGGCCAAAATCCACGATATAACATACCATACTCTTGGAACCTAATCCTCAAACCTTCTCCAGCACCATGTTTTAAGCCTATTTATAAAGCCGTAACCTTTTTAAGGGATTTTTGGGATGTATCCAACACCTCCCACCGTTTTTACCTCGGCTAACTGCATCCTTGGCACACAACCTTAATTTCCTGCTTCTCTGCAGCGTTATAGTATATAAAAAGATGTATCGGTCTGATTTAAAGGGAAATTACAATGACAATGATTGGGGATGAGTTCCAAAATCCGAACATTTAGGGCGTTTGTCATGGACGAACATGACAGCTTTCGGTTCTCAGTGGTTGCTAAGGAAGCAGTGGGTGCTTGTACCCACTTCATCCTTAGCAACCACTGACATCACCCAGCCATTCACCTACATGGCTGAGAAAACTGCTGTATGGTCTTGGCCACCGTGCTGCAGCTCAGTTTCAGGGTCTTGGCAATCTTCTTATAGCCTAGGCCATCTGTATTAAGAGCAACAATTCATTTTTTTCAGATCGTCAGAGAGTTCTTTGCCATGAGGTGCCATGTTGAACTTCCAGTGACCAGTATGGGAGAGTGAGAGCAATAACACCAAATGTAACACACCTGCTCCCCATTCACACCTGAGACCTTGTAACACTAACGAGTCACATGACACCGGGGAGGGAAAATGGCTAATTGGGCCCAATTTGGACATTTACACTTAGGGGTGTATTTACTTTTGCTGCCAGCGGTTTAGACATTAATGGCTGTGTGTTGAGTTATTTTGAGGGGACAGTAAATTTACACTGTTATACAAGCTGTATACTCACTACTATACATTGTAGCAAAGTGTCATTTTTTTCAGTGATGTCACAAAAATGTGAGGGGTGTACTCACTTTTGTGAGATACTGTGTATATATTTATCTATATAGATATATCTAAATCTATAGCTATATATATATATATATATATATATATATATATATATATATAGCTATAGATTTAGATATATATTAATAGATATATATTTGTATTATATATTGTCATATTACTAATTACGTGAAAAAGTTGTAGCTATAATAATCATTTTAATCAGGGGTTCCCTGAGACTTAAAAATTATTTTAAGGGTTTCTTTGCGCTAAATAGGTGGAGGAAGGCTGCTCAACAATGTAATGACTTTTTATTGTAGCTCATGCTTAATGATTACTAAATTATTTTTTTTTCATGTTTTCTATCCACAAACTAGTTGCTGTCTTCATAAATTCCTGTCAAGACCTGCCTTTTCCACGGAGTGAAGGACATGTACTTATTGCTATTGTCCTAGCAGGAAGTTTAGAGAAGCTTTCCCCGTATCCATGTGTTTTGTACAAGTTCCCTCATTCTTAGAACTATGGTATAAGTATAGATCCCTTCACACAGCGCACTGTGATGATGGACTGAGACGTCTTGAGTTGATTATACAGTCATTATACAGTGAAAACAGCCTATTCGTTAAGGCAGTAGAAAAACTGTGATATTCCAGATGTAATAACACAATCAACTGGTGATTTAAATTTGAACTTCCAATATTTTTAGAACAGAAAGATGATCCTTGATTAGCACTCATTATGCTTTGTATGTATTTTTTTCTGCCTTGTTACCAACTGAAAAAAGTTGCAATTAAAAGCACTGAAAAAATCAAGTATTTTAAATGCATACTTGCAGCATTTTTCCTTTATATGAACGTAACTGAATTTTTTATTCAATTGCAATGTGCCTTTGAACTCGGCAGCATAGTATGTCATAATATGTCCTCTGAAATTATTTACTAAGGTTGATTTACTAAAACTGGTGCAGCTCTGCATAGAAACCAATCAGCTTCCAGGTTTTATTGTCAAAGCTTGATTGAACAAGCTGAAGTTAGAAGCTGATTGGCTACCATGCACAGCTGCACCAGATATTGCAACCTCCTGTTTTAGTAAATCAACCCCCATATGTCTCTTCTGCAAGAGAAAACCTTCTTGCTCGCAAAAAAAAACAGATATAGTCACACTTTAAGCCATTAGGCTCAATTCTTTAGGTAATAAGAATCATAATGTCCTCCAATGTCCAATATGTTACTGCAATGACAACCAATGAAATCTAAAAATGTCAGTTACATGGCTGGAAATAGAGATTGTTATGAAAAAAACACATGAATTATAGCTCAATGGATTGTTTCTTATTCTATAATTTAAAAAAAGTATGGTATTAAAAAAAAAAAAAAAAAATAGAAAGCGTTAAAAGCTCAACCACAACCGAAACTACATTTTTATTTTATTTTTATTTTTTTTTTGTTTTAGAACTTGTGTGTGGCTTTTATTGCTGCATGTATCCATGCTTAGTAGATCTGCCACAGTAACAAGGTGTGGCAAAGACAGGAAATTATGTTAAACGGATATGGAAAAAGGTTTATTGACACCTGACCATCAGACCTATGTGAACTTTTTTGACATTCCATTCTAAAAACCGTGGAAATTAATCTGGAGGTACCCCCTAAATTTGAGGCTATCCTTCTAGGTAGGCCTTCCACAGGATTTTTTTGTCTGAATTAGTGCCCATTTGGCCAAAAGGGAATTTATGACGTCATGGACTAAAGTTAGATGACAAGATCAGGCTCACACAGCATTCCAATTCATCCCAGAGGTGTTCTGTAGGGTTGAGGTCTGAATTCTGTGCAGGCCACTCGAGTTCCTCCCGCAATCCTTATCAGACCATGTCTTTATGGAGCTGGCTTTGTACAGTCATGGAATGAAAATGGGCCTTCCCCAAACTAATACCACAAGGTTAGAAGTGCTCAGTTGTCTATAATGTCTTTAAATGCTGTAGGATTAACAGTACCCATCACTGGAAACACCTGAACTCAGTAATTTAGAGGGATGATAGAACATGCCTGGGTTGGATCTGCAGGCAGTTTAATGAATTATACTCAAATTTTGGAAAATCCCAACTTTGTCTTTGCACCCATTGAAGTCTATGGCAGAGGGAGGCAAATCTTTATATTTAATTTGTTCCATACCTGGGGCTACTAATCAAGTCATTGTCAAACAAAAGCCATGGGTAGCTAGGTACTGCCATGGGGAACATGTACAGATGCCAAAATAGAAATGAAACAAAATTACTTTAAAAGAGGGAGAGGGCCTTTTCATGCGGTTTGAAGGGCAACATTTAAAATACACAAATCCTTTAAAATATTGCTTGGGAGATCGCTTAAAGCCGTACATGGTGTTACAGAAGAGCACAATTTTCACTGACGGCCTCAGTGATAGCATACTCTGGTAGCACAAATTTGTCTGTGGAATTGATTTTTTTCTTAATTAACAGCAGCACTCAAATCTGTTTCATTTCAGGTAATAAGAAACAACAATTTTCAGGTATGTTTAGTAGTCATACATGCTTATCAAGTGGTATAAGTCTGCTTTGACCAGCAAAACATCAGCCACTACCAGCCCCCCCCCCCCCCCCCCACCCACACACACACACACACACACACATACACACACAATACCCCACATCCCACTCCATACCCACATTTTTCCCAAAAATATTTGAGTTAGTTGTTTGAAGACTTTAGCCAGTGGAAGGAAACCAAATAGAACTTGTTCAGATAGGGAAAGTGTCATGTACCCTAGTTGGAGGCTGAGCTGAGGAAAGGGCTTCCCTTTGTGGCTCTGGTCCGAGCACCCAGAATGTGGTGACGGAATTACCAGACTCAAAATAGCAAGGGGGCCAGTAGCTGAGTAGCAGGTGAGACCCCTCAGGAAATGATTGTGGTTGGCAGACTGCAGAGTGGCACCCCAGAGAAGAACCTTGGGAACATAGTGTGAAGGAGTACATTCAGAGACATGTTTAAGGCAAGCTAGGGTCATACATGGTTAGGCGGGAGGAAGCATGGTCAAGTAGTAGGCTGAGGTCACTACCAGGGAAGCAGACAGAGCGTAGTTAAGTAGCATGCCAAGTTCAGTACCAGGGAAGCAGGCAGGGCATAGTCAAAAGCAAGCCAAGGTCAGTATCTGGGTTTTACAGAGCAAGGCCAGGAGCTAGTCGGGTCAATATAGGAAGATCAGTCAGCAGGAAAAGGAACATAGGATCACAGGTCAGGGGGAAGCTGAACATCCAGCAACTAGCTCACATCAGGGCCTCCTTTAAATATGCAGTTTGGCGCCATTCCCAGGATTGGGCGTGCGCGACGTGTCAGTGCATGCCGGTTACTGACCAAAGCTCGCCTGACACATGCGCATGAGCATTAGCTGCATAAATATGAGCATTAGCTGCATGGGTGCAAGAAGTAGATGGACGAGTACAAGCATTTGTTTCCTGAGAGAAAGACAAGGCAGGTTTTAACCTGAAATAAAAATTTGAATATAGTATAGTATGCCATTGAACCGGTCACCAGGTATATTGGTCTGTCTTCCTCCTAGGGTGTGGGCATTTCCCTACACTGGATTGATATCCATTGCCCAGGCTCTAGTCCATGTTCTCCTCACTGGGTTTCATCTCCCCGCCCTTTCACAGCTCCCGGGGGTAGACTGGTGGAACTGGTGGCATTCTATTTTCATGTTTTCTTCTTTGAAGTCCTTTTGTCCTTGTGTGGCTACACTCATGAAACATATCAACCTCATGTCTACTTCATTGCTAGCCACCTATGGGGCACCGAAAGGGCCAGGATTTTCTTACCAACTACACTTTCCTGTGCTTCTCCCCAAGAAGCAAGATTCCTCTAGTGAAACGCGTCGAGACCCACAGCACAGCTGTCCTAGACTATTGGCAACTATCCTCATGGTATATCTAGGCTGCATGGCAAGATTTCCTATACGAATGTAAATTTATCAAGGTATTGATGTTTATCTTATATTTCTGTACAATGTGTTGTTTTTAAACGTTTGTTAATAAATTGTTTATAAATTTAACTTTTTATGGCTGAGGTGTGACTCTCTAAAAGTCCCATGTGCTATTTTGTTTTTCGTTGTGTGCATACTATACTATTGGGGACTAAGCACTACCTCCACTCATCTCACACCAGCTCTTTTTTTTCTTGTAAATAGTATCTGAGACAGTTGGTAAAAATATATCCCAGCTGCAGGATGGTATGTAAGCCTCAAATAAGTTTTTATTCTGCAATAACAATAACAGTAGAGCATCTAAGGCACAGTTGCCAAAAATATTTTCCAGTGGCAGGACAGTGTGTGAGCAGCTTGAATAGGCCTCAAATCTGAAGACACAACATATTTTCCATCAATAAAAATTACAGCTCTGCAGCAGAGACCCAGCCACAAACTAATTTACATTGTTGGGACATAATTATTTCATCTTTAATAGGTCTCAAAATTATAGATGCAAGGCAATAAATTAGTAACAATGGTAGACAACTGCATGCTCTTTACTAATGACAAGCGTTTGCTGCACACCCTAAAACAAGAAAGACGACACAAAGTAAAATAAAATATACCCCCCTACTAAAAACAAAAACAAAAAAACATTAACCCCCCCCATAAAAGCACACTATTTTTGTTAACAATATCACAAAATAAAATTAAATAGAGAAATAGTAAACTGAGAAATACTCCAGATAAATCACAAAAAAGCTTCAAAGGGATAGCATAGCAGTTAGCAAGCAATGACACAAAAGACTGTTTGGTCTACAGAACTATGAACATGGAAGGAGTACTATGGATGTCTAGCCCACCACACTGCAATCTGCAGTATATCACAACAAAACAAAGTATCTCTTCCTTCATCTCTTCCTTCATTCTCCCAACACAGATTTGTAAGATTTCCCTAACTAGCTCCAACATACTGAAAATATGGCTTCTATGCCCCCCCCCCATTTTACAGTGAGGGGGTGGCTAAAAGTTTGCTTTAGATTATTGGCTCTTTGAGACTCAGCTGTCCAAGGGAGAGGGTTGTGCAGCCCATTATGGTTTTGAGCATGAAATCTTCAGCCAAAAGTTTGGAGTTTGACCAAACCACAAATTTGGGGGGTTGGCCTTGAAACCAAGGTTGTCCTGAATCTGAACCTCATCCCTAGTTTCCATTGAAGTTTGACCATATAGTGTATCTCTCTGATTGGGTAAATGCCATCAGCAAAAACAAATTTATAAACTGTAGTAGAGTGGGAGAAATTGAAGCATTTCAGGTATTTATTCCTTTCTGCATTCTAATATCACTGGAATTGCAAAAATAGGGACAGAAACTTTCACTTTTCCCACTCTATTAGAAAAATCTCTCTCTCTCTCTCTCTCTCTCTCTCAATATATATATATATAGTAAAACCTTGGTTTGAGTGTAACTTGGTTTGAGAGCGTTTTGCAAGACAAGCAAAATTGTTTCATAAACTTTGACTTGATCTACAAGCGATGTCTTGATATACAAGTAGCGTCATGTAACAACTGAGTATAAAAGAGAAGAGAGGCGGCACTAAGTGTAGCAATATGGTTACATTTAATGAAGGTGCAACATTTATCGACTCACATGGTTGATGATTAAAACAGGCACATCTAAGCACATCTAAGCATGCAGGCATCCGGGGTAAAACTGTCCACATAGACTGTCCTCCGCACTGCCGTTGACGTTATTCCTTCCACACTGCACTCCATGAGCAGATCAAGCCTCGCTTTCAATTGCTCTACTGCAGGGTAGTCTTCCCGGTCAAGATTGCAGACTGACAGCGGTGAGAGCCAGTGCGGTGCGGAGGGCGGTCTATGTGGATAGCTTTACCCCGGATGCCTGCATACTTATATGTGCCGCTTTTAACCACTTCAGCCCCGGAAGAATTTACCCCTTTCCTGACCAGGTAATTTTTTGCGATACGGCACTGCCTTAACTGACAATTGTGCGGTCGTGCGACGCTGTATCCAAACAAAACAGAGCATTCTTTTGGTGGTATTTGATCTTTTTTGCGCTATAAACAAAATAAGAGCGACAATTTTGAAAAAAAAACACAATATCTTTTACTTTTTGCTATAATAAATATCCCAAATTTAAAAAGAAATAAATAACTTTTTCCTCAGTTTAGGCCGACATGTATTCTTCTACATATTTTTGGTAAAAAAAGCGCAATAAGCGTATATTGATCGGTTTGCACAAAAGGTATAGCGTCTACAAAATAGGGGATATCCAAAAGTACGCCAAAGTCTCAACTGAAGGTTGATAACCAGGAATTTACAGAAGGGTAAATCCTTCATTCCACTTTCCTGGAAATTAGTAACTACGGATGCCAGCCTATGGGGCTGGGGAGCAGCTCTATAAGAGACCACGGTTCAAGGGAAGTGGTCAGAGAAGACCTTGCCCATCAATATCCTAGAGATTCGGGCAGTACGTCTGGCTCTAATAGCCTGGACGTCCAGGTTGCGGAATGCTCCTGTCCGACAATGCCACAGCAGTGGCCTATATCTATCAACAAGGAGGCACCAGAAGCCACGCAGCCCAAAAGGAGTTGGACCATATTCTGTCTTGGGCAGAGAAATATGTTCCTTGCCTATCTGCAGTCTACATTCCAGGAGTGGAAGAATGGCAGGCAGATTTCTTAAACCGTCAATAGTTGTTGCCGAGAGAATGGTCTTTACATTGCAAAGGTAATTTTGGCCATATGCCAAAGATGGGGTACGCCGGACATAGATCTATTGGCGTCCAGGTTCAACAAGAAGTTGGACAACTTTGTGGCGAGAACAAGGGATCCACTTGGACTCGGAGTAGATGTGTTAGTGATCACGTGGAATCAGTTTTCACTGATTTACCGTATATACTCGAGTATAAGTCGTTCCGAGTATAAGTCGAGGCCCTAATTTACTACAAAAAAAATGGGAAAAACTTATTGACCCGAGTATAAGACGAGGGTGAGAAATGCACAGCTACTGTAAGTGGAAAAGAGGGTCAACAATGCCCATTTGCAGCATCACTGTGCCCATTTGCATGCCTCACTGTGCCCATTTGCAGCCATAGGTCCCCTGAACTTCAAACTCGGTAGTTAAGGGTTCCTAGATGCCCCCTAGCTGCAGCCAAAATTTGGGGTCTCTGAACCCAAAGGGTCCCGAAATGACATTGCTGCAGATGGACACAGTTGACTGAATTTGGGGCCCTGTATCTCAGGGCCACTTAGTGCTAGGAACCCCAAATTTGGTGTGCAAACCCAGTGGAACTAGCACCATAATATTTCCAAAGCTGGCGTTTCTAGCACCAAGTGGCCCCGAGATACAGGGCCCCAAAAATCAGTTCAGAAAATGTCAAGCACTTTTCTGCAGCAGAGAATGACATTTTCCGAACCGAATTTGGGGCCCCGTATCTCAGGGCCACTTGGTGCTAGGAACCCCAGCTTTGGATATGTTATGGTACCAGTTCCACTGGGTTAGCACACCAAATTTGGGGTTCCTAGCACCAAGTGGCCCTGAGATATGGGGCCCCAAAGTCGGTTCAGAAAATGTCAAGCACTTTTCTTCAGCAGAGAATGACATTTTCTGAACCGAATTTGGGGCCCCGTATCTCAGGGCCACTTGGTGCTAGGAACCCCAGCTTTGGATATGTTGTGGTACCAGTTCCACTGGGTTTGCACACCAAATTTGGGGTTCCTAGCACCAAGTGGCCCTGAGATACGGGGCCCCAAAGTCGGATCGGAAAATGAAATTTTTTGCTGCAGAAAAGTGATTGACTCAAGTATAAGTCGAGGGGGGCACTTTCAGCACAAAAAAATGTGCTGAAAAATTCGACTTATACTCGAGTATATACGGTACGTATTCCCTCCAGTTCAGCTGCTACCACGGCTGCTTCACAGGATCAGGGAAGAAGGGAAGCGGGTAATCCTAGTGGCCCCAGCATGGCCTGGAAGACCCTGGTATGCAGGGATCGTGGGATTGTGAGAATGGCAGTAGGGGAGTCTTTGACTCTTCCACCTCATCTGGACCTGCTGTCGCAGGGATCGGTATTCCATCCTGCCTTACAAACACTAAATTTATCGGTGTGGCTTTTGAAGCCCACATTCTAAAAAATCTGGGGCTTTCAGGTTCGGTAGTAACAACCCCGAATAATGCCAGAAAGCCAGCATCCAGGACCATTTATTACAGGGTCTGAAAGGCTTTTGTCACTTGGTGTGAAACCAAGGATTGGCATCCTTGTAGGTATGTCATAGGAAGAATTCTGGCCTTTCTACAGATAGGAGTAGAAGCTGACCTTGAGTACAATCAAGGGTCAAATTTCGGCCTTGACAGTGTTTTTCCAAAGGCCGCTTGCTTTGCATTCTTTAGTCGGGGCATTCATACAAGGGGTAACTCGGATAACTCCGCCAGTTAGAATACCCTTGTGCCCATGGGATTTGAATCTGGTTTTGTTGGTGTTGCAGAGACAACCCTTTGAACCAACCTATACGGAGTTTTCCTTTGATCCTTTTGACAAGGAAATTGGTATTCCTAGTTGCGATAACCTCTGCAAGAAGAATATCAGAATTGGCTGCTTTCTCCTGTAAAGAGCCATACTTAATCATTCACAAGGATAAGGTGGTGCTGCGTCCGCACCCAGCCTTTTTGCCAAAGGTAGTGTCTGGGTTTCATCTGGATCAAAATGTTTCCTTACCTTCTTTTTTCCCAGAACTTCGTTCTGCAGAACGATGTAGTGAGAGCAATTAAAGCCTATCTGAAAGCGACTGCTCAGATACGAAAAACTGATTTGTTTGTGTTGTCGGAAGGCCCTAGAAATGGTCAGGCAGCATCGAAATCTACTGTTGCTAAGTGGATTCGTCAGGTGATTAGTCAGGTGTATGGCCTGAAAAGAAAGGTTCCACCCTTTCGGATTAAAGCGCACTCTACCCGGGCAGTCAGTGCTTCATGGGCAGTGCATCACCAAGCCTCTGTGGCTCAGGTTTGCAAGGCGGCTACTTGGTCGTCAGTACATACATTCATGAGATTCTATCAAAAGGATGTAAGATGGCAGGAGGACACCGCCTTTGGCGCAGTGTGCTGCAGGCAGCAGTATAGAGTCCTCACGCCTGGCGGTGGCTATTTGCTTTGTGTCTCCCTTCCCTCAGGTGGCATTGCTTTGGGACATCCCATATAGTTATTACTATGGTGCTCTGTGTCCCGTGATGTACAATAAAGAAAATAGGATTTTTATAACAGCTCACCTGTAAAATCCTTTTCTTGGAGTACATCACGGGACACAGAGGTCCCTCCCCTCTTATTGGGATATGTATATATTGCTTTGCTACAAAAACTGAGATACTCCCGGTATGGGAGGGGTTATATAGGGAGGGGCACTTCCTGTTTCTTTTTTGGTTATACCAGTGTCCATTCACCTAAAGGTGGCCTATAACCCATATAGTTATTACTATGGTGCCCTGTGTCCCGTGATGTACTCCAAGAAAAGGATTTTACAGGTAAGCTGTTATAAAAATCCTATTATTGCTACACTTAAAGGCGCCTCTCTTCTCTTTTATACTGTGTAGCTCCTGCAGGATTTTGCTTCTAATCCCCTTGTGGACGCTGCCATTTGTGGATGAACATTTTATGGTTACACAACCTGGTCACATTGCTATAATATTTTTATATGGACTATAAACTAAAATATCTATGAATAAATGGTTTTGGAACAAATTATTTCCTATGGCTAAATTCGCTTTGATATTCAAGTGCTTTGGATTACAAGCATGTTTCCGGAACAAATTATGCTCGCAATCCAAGGTTTTACTGTAATATATATATATATATATAGATCTATATATAAATTCGTTCATTCGGAAGCAT
Source organism: Lithobates clamitans (assembly GCA_037952925.1). Taxonomy (NCBI): domain Eukaryota; kingdom Metazoa; phylum Chordata; class Amphibia; order Anura; family Ranidae; genus Lithobates; species Lithobates clamitans. Next base: position 395,811 of record JBBGZY010001897.1, read on the forward strand.
CCGAAATACGAATTTCTATGCTTCCGAATTGTAAACGATATACGAAATTTCGTTGACGAATTTCGGGTCAAAAATTCCGTTACAACAGGAAACGTGACTAGTGTTTTGTTGACCAATCAGAGGTTTTCTTCTGCTGCTGGGTGAGGGTTAGGAAAATTACCTTTTTTAATATAGGAGAGGAAGACTGGTACTGGCAGTCGATGGGAGATTCAGAATCGGACAAAAAAAGAATGTTTGTTAATATTGTTTTATAATTGTCATAATAATTACGATTATTCGTTATGATGAAGTTAAAGACACCCAGGAAGTCAGCACAGCACAGGGATGGTGGGGGCCCCTCATAATGAGCACAGCACAGGGATGGTGGGGGCCCCTCATAATGAGCACAGCACAGGGAAGGTGGGAGCCCCTCATAATGAGCACAGCACAGGGGTGCTGGGAGCCCCTCAAAATGAGCACAGCAGGGGTACAGCCCCAGGAGGAAGTCAGCACAGCACAGGGATGGTGGGAGCCCCTAATAATGAGCATAATGAGTCGACGACTGCCATATTAAGAAAGGTATTTTTTGCTTTTTAAATTCATCATAACGAACGTTCGTAATTGTTACGAAAAGTTAACGAACCTAGCGAAAATTCGTATTTCGTACAAATCCAAATTGAATTTCGGACACGAATTACGAAATACGAATTAACGGCTAATACGAAACGGAACGGAACGAAACAAAACAAATTTATTGACAGCGCAAATGTCTAATATATAAAATATGTTTTGGGACTCAATGGCTTTACAGACTTTTCCAAAAAATAAAAAATTCCACATCTGTGGGATACTTAGGTGTGAATGTAACATTTTTATGACAAACTGATTATGTGATAAAGCGATTTAGTGAATACATTTTGCAGTTTTATCTGATAGGAAGCTCTTTCTTGACATTACTGCTCTGTGCTATACAAGTCAGCTGACCCAGCCCTATGGCAAAGTGTACATTACACCGGAGCCCCAGAGTTACAATGACATCAGTTCTTGCATTCCTCCAAGTGAAGGGATCCTATGTTCCCATCACACTTTCCCAGGTACGGCATCTTCTGATGCTAATCACAGCAGCTGTTCCCCCTCTGCCTTGAAGGGTTTTAAACAGCAGCTTATGCTGTGAAATGTCCCATTTTTCACATTCTCCAGATGTCAGATGAGCATGTGCGTTGGCTTGCTGTAAATTTAATTTCTTAGAGAGAGCGACATTCGCAAAACGGCAAAAGGTGTCATCAACAGAAAATCTGTCATTACGTAGCTGCTTACCAGCTGTTCTAACGCCAGAAAATGGATATATTTTAATCCTACCTCTCTTCAGTAGACACTTCAAAGAACTTTTCATTTTTGTATTCAGAGCGGTCAAAAACCACTTTTCAGAGGCATTTGATAGGCAGCAAGGAAGTGATGTGATGGCCTCCTAAACTCCTGCTTTAACCTTGTAATTGCCGTACCAACATGCCACGGTTGCACGCGGTTGCGTGGTGTTTGTGGCGCTTCCTCATTTGCCTGAATACTTGAGGGGTGTGTGTCACGGGTGCAATTAATGCAAAAAGTGACAATAAAAGTGCAGAAAATAAATATTTGTATATTCACAAAAATCCACAAAAAAATCCTACTGTGTAAACTTCCTAACCGCTTATATATAATGCATATTCTTATGTTCAAACGAAAATAAAATAAAATAAACACAATCCTGTGCAAAACCTGCAATTCAAAAGTGACATTTCTGTGCAAAAAAATCCAACATATATGACTGGTGTATATTGTTGCTGTGAAACTGGGTTTAGAAACATGCATATACCGTCCTTAAACCCTGGTGTATAAAAAAAAAGCCCAATAAAGTGACAATGTGCTCCTTCAAATTGTTCTGTGCTTCTTGGAAAACAGTTCCCCAATAGAAACGCACTCACCGCTATTATTCACCCCACAAGGAGGTATTTCACCTTCACAGTATGAGACACTGTGCAGCCTGTGAAGTGGGAGGAAACTTCCTGTCTTGTGTTCTCCAAGTGCCTCCTTGTCTGCGATGTAAGTGGTCTCCTCACTGTTAACCTCTTAGATGTTGCCCACATGTAGAGAGGAAAGAGACTCCATAATGTGATACCGTACAAATATCCAAAAATGTATTAATAATACTGATGGGTACTCACATTTAATAAAAATCATTAAAAGCGAAAACAGTGTTTAAAAACAAGAAAACCCGAGCGATCTGCGCTCCACGGCTCAAAACCAGAAGTGATGCAATGACGCTGTATAGTCCCGCCCTACGCGTTTCATCAATGGGACGTCATCTGGAGCGGTCCCATTGACGAAACAGAGGAAGTTCAATTTTTGGGTGGAACTCATTTCACTGTATCTTTCCAGAAAATATTAATTTGTTAAAAGTTGTTCAAATATTTTGATCTCCCCCATGGGCAGATCTACACTTATATAACTCTCACTGTAACAGAAAATATAGAGAAATCTTCCAATGGAAAACAGCTTTAACCACTTCAATACCAGGTGCTTTACCTGCTTGCTGCCCAGGCCAATTTTCAGCTTTCAGTGCTGTCGCACTTTGAATGACAATTGCGCGGTCATGCAACACTGTACCCAAACCAAATGTTTATCATTTTGTTCCCACAAATAAAGCTTTCTTTTGGTGGTTTTTGCTAAACAAATAAAAAAAGACCAAAAATTTAGAAAAAAAAACATTTTTTTTTGTTTCTGTTATACAATTTTTTAAATAAATAAGTTTTCTCCTTCGCTGATGGGCACTGATGAGGCTGCACTGACGTGCGCTGATAAGGCGGCACTACGGGGCACTGAGGAGGTGGAACAAATGAGTTGGCACTGATAAGGTGGCACTGATGGGCACCGATGAAGGGCACTAATATGCAGCACTGATGGGCACTGATAGGTGGCACTGCTGGGCACTGAAAGGCGACACTGATGGGTACTTATGGGTGGCACTGATGGGCACTGATAGGCAGCACTGATAGGTGGCACTGATTGACACTGATAGATGGCACTGATGGGTATCACTGATAAGCAGACACTGGCAGGCATTACTGATGGGGACTGATTGGCATCATATATGGGCACTGATTGGCATCCATGGTGGTCATGGGTGGTATACCTGGTGGTCATCAGTGGTGGGCATCCCTGGTGGTCCTGGGTGGGCATCCTCAGGGGGGGGGCTGCACTCATAATCAATCAGCCCAGACCCCCCCTGTCAGGAGAGCCGCTGATCAGCTCTTCTCTACTCGTGTCTGTCAGACGCAAGAGAGGAAAAGCCGATACACGGCTCTTCCTGTTTTCATACCATGGTCAGCTGTGATTGGACACGGCTGATCATGTGGTAAAGAGTCCACGTCAGAGACTCTTTACAGAGATCGGTGTTGCGGTGTGTCAGACTGACACGCCGCCCCACCGATCGCGACTCTGCTATTATCCTGAAAGACGTCTTATGACGTCCAGTCAGGATAATGGAACCACCGCCCGATGCTATAGGCCAGGCAGGAAGTGATTAATGACAACCTCAGTTTGGAGAGATTTCCTCTCACTTCCTGTAGTGCCTCTAGTACAGAAAGCGAAGGGAACCCACTAGTTCTTAGCAGAGGAGAGTGGCACGTCTTAAGAATAACTTCTACTTAAACTAAGAATAAGAGAAATATTTTTAATTTTAGATACCATTTAAAGTGCAGGGCAAGGGGAAATGTTGCAGTACACCTTCAGTACATGCATATTTCCCCATTTTTTATGCCTGCAAATACAGAAATATACCTGTAAATCTGCCAGAAATAAAATCAGCTTGCTCTTAAGCCCTGTTGTGAGCTGACAGCACACAGCTTTTTTGTGGACAGAGAGTTGTCAGTCCTTCCCAATGTTTTTTGCTAAACTACCCAACCACTCCTACTCTCTACAGCAGGGAGTCTCAAACTGGTGGGCCTCCAGCTCTTGCGGAATTACAAGTCCCATCATGCCTCTGACTGTGGGAGTCATGCTTGTTATGTCAGCCTTGCAATGCCTAGGGTTGCCACCCGTACGGGATTGACCCGGACAGTATGGGTTTGGCAACTTGTGTAGCTCCTCCTACACTTGTCTGTGTAAGAGCTCCTCACCTCATGGAGCCTCACCCTCTTCCTGCTCCACCACAGCTGGGGAGACAAGATATTGAGGTCAGCGGGGAGCCCGAGACCTCCTCCGCACAGCAGGAACCCAAAGGTATGATCGCAGCCACCCTCCTCTGTCAGCCCCCCTCCTTTGTCAGCCCCCCTCTTCTCTGTCAGCCCCTCTCCTCTCTGTCAGCCCCCTTCATCTCTGTCAGCCCCCTTCCTCTCTGTCAGCCCCCCTCCTCTCTGTCAGCCCCCCTCCTCTGTCAGCCCCCTTCCTCTCTGTCAGCCCCCCTCCTCTGTCAGCCCCCTTCCTCTCTGTCAGCCCCCCTCCTCTGTCAGCCCCCTTCCTCTCTGTCAGCCCCCTTCCTCTCTGTCAGCCCCCCTCCTCTCTGTCAGCTCCCTTCCTCTCTGTCAGGCCCCTCCTCTCTGTCAGCCCCCCTCCTCTGTCAGCTCCCTTCCTCTCTGTCAGCCCCCTTCCTCTCTGTCAGCCCCCCTCCTCTCTGTCAGCTCCCTTCCTCTCTGTCAGGCCCCTCCTCTCTGTCAGCCCCCCTCCTCTGTCAGCTCCCTTCCTCTCTGTCAGCCCCCCTCCTCTGTTAGCCCCTCTCCTCTGTCAGCCCCCCTCCTCTGTCATCTCCCTTCCTCTCTGTCAGCCCCCCTCCTCTGTTAGCCCCCCTCCTCTGTCAGCCCCCCTCCTCTGTCAGCTCCCTTCCTCTCTGTCAGCCCCCCTCCTCTCTTTCAGCCCCCCTCCTCTGTCAGCCCCCCTCCTCTGTCAGCCCCCCTCCTCTCTTTCAGCCCCACTCCTCTCTGTCAGCCCCCCTCCTCTCTGTCAGCCCCCTTCCTCTCTGTCAGCCCCCCCTCCTCTCTGTCAGCCCCCCCTCCTCTCTGTCAGCTCCCCTCCTCTCTGTCAGCCCCCCCACTCTCTGTCAGCCCACCCTCCTCCCTGCCAGCCCCCTTCCTCTCTGTAACCCCCCTTCTCTCTGTTAGCCCCCGTCCTCTCTGTCAGCCCCCCTCTCTGTCAGCCCCCCCGCTCTCTGTCAGCCCACCCTCCTCTCTGTCAGCCCCCTTCCTCTCTGTAACCCCCCCTTCTCTCTGTCAGCTCCCCTCTCTGTCAGCCCACCCCTCTCTGTCAGCCCCCCTCCTCTCTGTCAGCCCCCCCGCTCACTGTCAGACCCCCTCCTCTCCCCTGTCCTCCCCATACTACACCAGGAGACCTCCCCCACCCCCCAAAATTACACTGGGAGGCTCCCCACCAAACATTACACACTACATATAGACTATATTGTACATTACACATGCCTGCACTATATACATTATATTGCACATTACACACACCTGCACTATATGCAATTGGCTACACCCACTGTTCACCGCTGCACGTGCCGCATTACTTCTCCCCTAGGGCACACAGAGGTGTCCCAGGTATTTTACAATCTCATAGTGTATGCTACAAAAAAAATGCCAAGCCCCACTGAAGTGTTCGGGTTTGGCTCAAAGAAAAGTTGGCAACCCTAGCAATGCGTCATGGGACTTGTAGTTCTGCAACAGCTGGAGGGCCACCAGTTTAAGACCCTTGCTCTACAGTATAACGCCTAATAATTTTGTAGTCCAATATAAAAACTAGCAGTGCCCTTTGAGATAACACAGGAAGTGTGCAGGGGACACAGGACAGCTCTGAACTTTCAGACCACCAAGATCAACAGTTTTTTTTTTCCCCTTTTCAAACAGATATAACAAAATACTTTCAATTGTATATTTGACAGATCAAATGAGAGCAAATAAGAGTTCATCGTTAGGCTGCGTTCATGCCTCAGCATTTTGAATTGCGGGCAGATTTGCGAGGTGTAAATGACAAATCACAGAATGCACATTTGAAATGCCATTCATTTGAATGGCACCTAAAATCGCAGTGCGGTTCTGCTACGATTGTTGCGTGAAAAATCGCTCTGCAATTGTGGAAACCCGCATCGTGTGAAGCATGTCGCCTAAAAGAAGTTCAGGAGCTACTTTTCGGTGACATGCTTTTTACGGGATGTGGGTTGCCACGATTGCAGCACAATTTATTGCGTGACAATCGCAGTAGAACAGCAAGGCGATTTTAGGTGCCATTCAAATGAATGGCACCTCAAATGTGCGTTCTGCGATTTGTCATTCACACATCACCGCTTTGAAATCGTGGACAGAATCGTGGCAAATCTGCCCGCACTTCAAACGCAGGTATGAATGCAGCCTTATGCCCTGTACACACGGTCGGACATTGATCGGACATTCCGACAACAAAATCCTAGGATTTTTTCCGACGGATGTTGGCTCAAACTTGTCTTGCATACACACGGTCACACAAAGTTGTCGGAAAATCCGATTGTTCTGAACGCGGTAACGTAAAACACGTACGTCGGGACTCTAAACGGGGCAGTGGCCAATAGCTTTCATCTCTTTATCTATTCTGAGCATGCGTGGCACTTTGTGCGTCGGATTTGTGTACACACGATCGGAAATTCCGACAACGGATTTTGTTGTCGGAAAATTTTATAGCCTGCTCTCAAACTTTGTGTGTCGGAAAATCCGACCGTGTGTACGGGGCATTAGTGTTTACATTAACTTTAAATCTTTAGCAAACTACAAAAAACTTCAGACTGGAGAATAAACTGTCAGGATTAACTGTTTATTTTGTCTAGAGCAGTGGTCTCTAAATTGTGGCCCGTGGGCCAAATATGGTCCTTTGCTTGCCTTTATCTGTCCCCTGGGGCACTGTTCCTCCCACTGACACCAACAACGGGGCACTGTTCCTCCTCCTACTGACCATGCTGTTTTGAATTGTAATTTTTTTTACTCCTACTGGCCACAAGGTCTGAGTTATTGTTTACTCTCACTAACTCTGGGGCATATTTTACTCCCACTGGCCACAGTCCAGCCACCCTAAAGTCTAAAGGACAGTAAACTGGCCCTTGGTTTAGAGGGTTTGGAGACCCCTAGTCTAGAGAATGGTGAATAAGGTGAATAAGTTGATGAATAAAGTGAATAACTTACCTTATTCCTCTACTGACCGATGCTCTGCATCCTCACGTACAATAGAGAACCACTGGCTCTACATTGTATATCAGTCAGCTGCGATTGGTCTGGCACAGAAGAGAAGAGGCTTCAGGGGACTGGTCGTGCATGAAACAAAAAATAAGGTAAGCATTTCACCATGTTCCAATCCCCCCAAGACAAAATGACCCACTGAAAAGGTAGCTTCTTCTCCAGCCTGGACTAGACTGGACCAGCTTTAAATCAACTATAATTCAAATTGCTATGAACTCCAAAGGACCTCTTTACCTGTTCACATATTTTTTTGCAAGGGCTATAGCCTCAGTGCTTACATGTGTCCGATGGGAATACAGCCCTGTTTGGAGCCCTCAAAAGGAAAAGCTGCAGCTCTCTATAGGTGGACACAGGTAGGGATGAGCCAACTGAACTTTGGCTGTTCGGGCATTTGGATGAACACCCAAACTTTTGCCTGTCTGGCCCCCTGTTTGGTGGGAGCCAAGAATCATACTGTATATAGAAGTGGTGTTTCTACCTTTTCTATATACTGTAGCTTCCCGCTGCCACTTGTTCCTAAGGAAGCAGTGGGTGCTTGCATCCACCACATCCCTAGGAACCATGGACTTCACTTCTATTCCCCAGCCAAGTAAGCAAAAAGGGTGTAGATAGCAGTGGCATCACTGCCCAAATATGACCACTGACCATATTTAGGTAATGATGTCACCACTTTTCCAACCCCTTCCCTTCACAACAGCTATATTATTATATTTTTTTTTCTTTGTTTATGTTTTTTTAATCCCCCTTAAAACTCATACTACATCCAAAGGGTCTGGTATGGATTTCCTGGGGGACCTCACACTTTTTTTTTTCCTTACGTGTTGAACCCCCTTAAAATCATAACCAGATTCAAAAGAGTGATTTACAAAAAATATATACAGTCTCAATTGAAGGCAAATTACATTTATTGCCAGTTTCTTTTAAACAAAACAAAAAAATAGCTTACAGACCTCTCCAAAGGTATCCCCAAAATAAATAGCAGACCTTTGCATGGGTCTGTGTGCTTTTTTTTTTTTTTTTTTTATCTTAACAGAAATATGGAAATTATATGTAATTTGCCACCAATTTTAACCACATTTCTCCTTTGTAAATGTCAGTGCAATGTCAGCGGGCGTTTTGTTTATGTGACATACAGTATTTGACTCTCATGGGTGCACTGGGGTCAATGGATAATACAGAATGCATGGGAGCCATGGGGTAATCAGAGGCTGGAAAGCTGAAATGGAGGACAGAGGGGACATGAGGGTTCAGGTAAGCACTGTAGAAAACGAGGGCTTGACATGTTTCTTGAACCCCAGTCACATGGTGCTTCACAAATTGGTGTTGGTGTTGATCAGGAGAGTTGTCTTCTGATTGGCCACAGCACCAGCACTCCTGGTGAATCCTAGAAGTGCTGGGGGTTACATGCTAGAGATAAGACCCAGCTCAGGATCTGAGTGGAGGACTGTGACATCATTAAGATGCTCAAGGGTCAGCAAACACCCCAGAGTTGGGAGTCTGTGGAGAATGTGTGTTCATTCGGCGAGCACTGTGTTAGCCTGGTGGTGGCTATTTCAACATGTGGGTTTGTGCCCATTAATTGCCAGAGGCCATATTACTGCACTGAGCCCTACGTATGGAAAGATTATGTCCTTTCACCTACCAATGACACCTGTCCATTAACTACAGACAGAGATTTTGAGAGCTACAACATTGAGAGCTGATTCTCTCTACCAGCTCTTCACACACTATACATCTTGCCATATTTAGCCCAAAGGAAAGGAAGGAAGCCACTGCACATATATCTTTAGGTCTCGCACACCATGGCTCCAGGCCATGTCACTAGGATGGTTCAGTTCTGCAGTGGGCCCTAAGATAGAGGCCCAACTGCTTTGCAGGGTGCAAGTGCCAGACCACCCCACCTACAGGATCTCCCCTCTCCCTTTACTTTATATTCTTTGCCACCCAGAGGGTTAGCTTGAAGTTTTACTCTTTGTTCCCCAAATATATTCACTGTAGTAGCAAATTCTATCTTCACAAAGACCAGACATTGTTGCTTAACCATAACTTCTATTGTCTGAATAAAGACACTTGTACATACAGTTCTCAGTTGTTTCTATCAGAATACAGAATGGTGCAACATCCATAAACATGACATTAACCTTGTCCCATGCTCGCCTCCAGAGCTTTTCCCATCCTTTGGAACTCCCTACCCTAATCTGCCCGACTGTCCCCTAATCTATCCATCTTTAGACGAAACCCTTCTCTTTAGAGAAGCCTATCCTGCTTCTAACTAACACTGTTTTACTTCCTCCATCAGCTCATCCCCCACAGCTATTACCTTTTGTACCAAATGACCCCCTCCTTTTTAGATTGTAAGCTCTAAGGAGCAGGGCCCTCTGATTCCTCTTGTACCGAATTGTAATGTAACTGTAATAAAAAAAGTGAAAAATGGGGTAAATGGCGCTCCCTAATGAGGGGTAAAATAATCTGTTTGTGCAGCAACAATGCTACCAGACCACCATAATGATATACACATTAAGTGATAACCCCCTATATCTTGTAACTGTGTACAAACAAATCAACCACTGCTGAAAATTAATTAATAGTCAATTATGCCAAAAAAACATAAACAAAGTGTGAAACTCAGTGGTATAAAGTTATATACAGTGCTAGGCATATATGCAGTATTATAATATAAATGTAGCGCTAAAACAAAAAAATCCAAAATATAAACAGATAATATAGTGGTCAGTGGATGTAACCCACTGGGACATAACAAGCAAAAGTGATGTGTAAAGTTCAATGGCTCATGTGTGTTATAAACTAAAACATGAGTATAGATAGGTGAAGCAATAAAGTCCCATAATGTAAAAAGTGAATTATAAATCCAATGTGAATGGAAAATCTTCTGATCTGTGATTCATCAGCATGAAAATCTCGAGTTGGAAATAGATGGAATACTCTTACCAGAACGGGTGGATTCGAATGCCAGCGACACCGAATCAAACAGGCTTAGAGATCCAAAGAGGAAGTTGTCATGAAGGGAGCCCCGGATCAAAAGGGACATCCCCTCTCAGCTCCACCAGTCAGGGTGATGACCGCCAATCCAGAGAGACCATGAGGGAAAGATGGAAGTATCCAAATCTCGTAGGAAATCCCAGGGATATGGGCAGGCTGGCTTTAGTTTTAGATCCTTCCAAACTTTTAGTGATTTTATGGCTGATTGTATGGCTGCCAGCACCAAATTGGTGCTGGCAGCCATAGAATCCCTCCATCTTCCATCCTTCCCTCTTTCCCTCATCTTCCACTTAAACAGGACGTCCGGATCGGTCAGCCGCACATCACAACCCCTGCCACCATGTCCAGAAAGGGGATCTTCAGGGGTAAATCCAGAATCGTAGTCAAGCCAGGCCAGGGTCATAAACGGGAGGTCAGCAGATGGGGGGGCAAGGAGAAAGGGATCAGGTTGCAGGACAAGGTTCCAGGGATGCAGGAATAGACAGGATCAGGTACAACAGGTTCAGGATACAGGAATCAAGGTTCAGGATCAGGATAACAAGTAACAGGATGCAGGTCAGGGATCAAGGACAATACCAGGGCCCTTTCTGGACATGGTGGCAGGGGTTGTGATGTGCGGCTGACCGATCCGGACATCCTGTTTAGGTGGAAGCACGGGCCATTGACAGAGGAATCACAGGAGACCATCCATGAGGATTACCTATGATGTTCCATATTGCCTGTCACCCCTGTAGGGGTATAAGAAGCTGGTGAGTGGGGAGCCATAGGGGGAGCACAGAAGTCATCAGTCAAATTGAGCACAGTCACCAGACTGTTTGAACTTTAAAATATTTACATTTTGCCATTTTTTGGAAGCGCTCTTATTTTTTATTATTCATTATTTTTTGTTAATATTTTTTATCAATTTTTTTTTGATACTTTTATCATCGTTTATTATATTTCATATTTTTTGTTGGATGATTTGATTCTTTGATATCTACATATTGGACCTGATATGATGCACATTTTTTATTAAGATTGGCACAATACTGCATATATCCCTAGCACTGTATATAACTTTATACCACTGAGTTTCACGCTTTGTTTATGTTTTTTTTGCATAATTGACTATTAATTAATTTTCAGCAGTGGTTGATTTGTTTGTACACAGTTACAAGATATAGGGAGTTATCACTTAATGTGTATATCATTATAGAGGTCTGGTAGCATTGTTGCTGCACAAACAGATTATTTTACCCCCCATTAGGGAGTGCCATTTACCCCATTTTTCACTTTCTTTATACATAATAGCCCTCTAGGGGGTTTATCAGGGGAGGCTGCATACCTTCTTCTCTTCTTTTTCCTAAGCGTGGAGTTTCTGTTCTCTTTTAATGTAACTGTAATGTCTGCCTTTATTTTGTTAAGCGCTGCGCAAACTGTTGGCGCTATATAAATCCTGTTTCACTTTCTCTCTTTCTCACTCGAAGACTCTGACTACAAGTGTAAAGGCTGTCCGGAGGCTAGCCTGTATTTGTGGGAGGAGTCTGAGAGGGCTATTTAAGCCTCCTCCTCTGTCAGGCCAGGGCTCGTCTGCGTTTCTGGGTTTTACGCCGGCACACGTCACTTCCGGGTTCTTGCTGGACCTCGGTTCCCGGGGGGGGGGGTGTATTGGTCCCCTGCCAGATCCTTTTCCTGGGCAGATCTGGCTCCACGTGGGGGCCTCCCGCTCCTCCCGGTGTTCCAGCCGGGGGGTGCATCAGCCGCCTGCCAGTTTCTTTTCCTGGTCAGATCTGGCTTCACGTGGGGGCGGCCTGGTGTTCCCGCGGGGGGGGGGGTTTCCGCCACCTGCCAGCTCCTTAATGAGCAAATCTGGCTCCATTGGGGGCGGACCGGTGTTCGGGGGGAGGGGGGGTGTGGGGGATTCGGCCGCCTGACAGCTCCTCTCTCCTGTACAGAGCTGGCTTCGCTAGGGGACCACCCGCTCTCCCGGTGTTCGGGGGGGTTGTGGGTGATTCGGCCGCCTGTCAGATCCTCTCTCCTGCTCAGAGTTGGCTCCACGAGGGTGCCGCCCGTTGTTTGGGGGTGGGGGAATCTGCCGCTCGTCAGCTCCTTTCTCCCTACATCGCTGCAGTTAGATATGATAGGGACAATATGTTTTACTGTACATCCACCACATCGTGTGTGGTCGTCCAAGGTGTAAGCACTATCCTACATCTGCCAGTTCTACTACCCGCATGTTATTCTCAAGCACATAAGGTCACATTCATCGTCAGCAGGGCTTCGCTTTCCTGGGAGGCTGGCAGGACAGGGAGGATGTAAACCATATACATTACTGCTTTTACTTTGTCATTTTTGTTTTCTTTGGTCAGATTTTCCATCATAGCATTTCTGCCCCGGCGTTTTTTGTCATAGTGTTCTGCCCCAGCATTTGTCGTAGCGTTCTGCCACTGCGTTTTTGTCATAGTGTTCTGCCCCTGTGTTTTTGTCATAGTATTCTGCCCCAGCATTTGTCATAGCGTTCTCCCCCGGCGTTCCTGTCATAGCGTTCCTGTCATAGCATTCTGCCCCAGCATTTTTGTCATAGCGTTCTGCCCCGGCATGCCTGTCATAACATTCCTGGCATAGTGTTTCTGCCCCAGCATTTCTGTCATAGCATTCTGTCCTGGTATTTCTGTCTCTGTGTTCAGTCTCGACATTTCTGTCATAGCGTTGTGCCCCAGCATTTCGGTCACAGCGTTTCTGTCCCAGCATTGCTGTCCCAGCGTTTCTGTCCCAGCATTTCTGTCACAGCGGTCTGCCCCGGCATTTCTGTCATAGCGTTTCTGCCCCAGGGTTTTTCCACAGCATTTCTGCTCCAGGATTTCTGTCATAGCGTTTCTGCCTCAGGAATTCTATCATGGCGTTTTTCTGTCATGGCGTTTTTCTGTCATGGTGTTCTGCCCCAGCATTTCTGTCTCGGCGTTCAGTCTCAGCATTTCTTTCATAGCGCTTCTGCCCCAGGATTTCTGCCTCAGTGTTCTGTCATTGCGTTTATGCCCCAGGATTTCTGTAATGGCTTTCTGCCTCAGCGTTCAAGTCATAGCGTTTCTGTCATAACGTTTCTGCCCCCAGGATTTCTGTCATTTTGTTTCTGCCTCAGCATTCAGTTTCAGCATTTCTGTCTTAGCATTGCTGTCCTGGCATTTCTGCACCAGGATTTCTGTCATGGCATTTCTGCTTCAGCGTTCAAGTCTCAGCGTTTCTGTCATAGCGTTGCTGTCCATGCGTTTTCTGCCCCAGGTTTTCTGTCATAGAGTTTCTGCTTCAGCGTTCAGTCTCAGCATTTCTGTTATACGCGTTTTCTGTCATAGCGGCACTGTCCTTGCGTTTCTGCCTCAGGATTTCTGTCATAGCGTTTCTGCCTCAGCGTTCAATCTCAGCATTTCTGTCATAGTGTTTCAGGCTTGGTGTTTCAGCCTGCACCGTTTCTCAGAGGGGCGTTGTTGTTCAGTCACGGCATACTCCAGTAGCTGTTTTTATCTTCATTATTTGTCATGTCTCATCGTATCTTTGTCCATGTTTGTACCTGGGTCAGTTAGCTAGGGATCACATGTCAGGATCTGTCACGTCTACAGATCCATACGGGCTGAGGTTTAGTTTGTTAATGATTGTTGTCCACAATCTTCTCGCCCGTATACCATACGTCATACGATGCACGTTCATTCACCACACCTGTACAATCACCCACCACGGTCTGTGGGTACACTAGCCCTGAGTTTTCAGTTTAATTACCTGTCTCTGCGCTGCAGGTTACTCGGGCTCACTTACCATTTACACAAGGGGGGGGGGATCCGTCATCAGGTTCATTCACGTGCAGTGGTCTTGACAGTTCTGCTCATGTTCTCATACTTAGGTAGGCACAGAGGGGCGTTGTTGTTCTCATGTCTGGTTGTCTGTCATTTCTTGTGTTCGTGTTCTCAGGTTGGGCTGTATTGGCATCCATCGTCCCCTTGATGGCCCTTAAGTGGTAGGTTGGGCAAACGTCGTCATCATTCTGGATTCCAGTGTCGGCTCTGATCTCTTGTCTAGAATGTGGCCTGGAAAACTGCTCAGGGACGTCAGTCCAGTTATCTTTTCCGTTCCCCAGTCGGTTCCAGGTAGGGGGGTTTCCGTCACTTTGGGTATGACCGTTTTTTAGGCCATGGAACTTATTTCCCCAGGGTGGAGTCTGGCCCTCCTTCCTCGGTTCAGGATTCAGATGCGGTTGCCAGGTCACAGGCTGAAGCACGACCCGATCGAAACAGGTGGGACCAGTATTCTGTGTCTGGCATGGTTTCTCCATGTTGACAATGCTTATTGCCATAGTGCATGGGCCTAATCTATCTACTCCACCACATCCTACAGCTATTCAGCATTTGAACTCCTGCCAGTTATCCTTTGGCACTCACCCTCGCACTTCCCCATACCAGTATGGGTAGGCCAGGGGTGGGGGGGGGGGTGTTTCACTGAGCACTTCACTCGTGTCCGGTTGAAGTTTCGATCTTCTCGGCTATCATTTTGCAGGGGCTCCTTGGGCCAGCCATTGCTCAACTTCCCCCACGCATCCTCTCATTCACAAGCAGTTCATTCTCATGTCTGGGTCGTCTCGGGCTTCAGGCTCTATCCAATCGTTCATGGGATGTTTAGTTGGGTTCTGCGTAGCTTTGCAGGTTCTATAGGGGGTTCTGTCTCATCGCCAAGTCAGGAGTCGAGGGGGCGGTTTCTCCTGTCATAGCGGACACTTATCGGATATATACTGTTGCCATCCAGGCGCGCGCTACTCCACTTGATGGATTGTTACTGTTATCTACCCTTCTTCACCTAAATTTGTGTCTTTTTGCCCTCTTTTCAGGCATACTGACCAGCCAGCCCAAGGCACACCTCAGGCCTTGGTTCTTAGGAGTATCACTTTCTCTCTTTCTCACTCGAAGACTCTGACTACAAGTGTAAAGGCTAGCCGGAGGCTAGCCTGTATTTGTGGGAGGAGTCTGAGAGGGCCATTTAAGCCTCCTCTGTCAGGCCAGGGCTCGTCGGCTGTCCTGGGTTCCCACCCACCCGTTTCCCCCAGTCTTCATACATACTCATAATACTTTTTCTTATTCTTACATTCAGGGTATGCCCTCTTTTCAGGCATACTGACAAGCCAGGCCAAGGCACACCTCAGGCCTTGGTGCTTAGGAGTATCACTTTCTCTCTTTCTCACTCGAAGACTCTGACTACAATTATCTATTCTTCCTTTTCTCAAGTCCTGTGGTTGTGGTACTCGTACCTTTTTGTTGTACTTGTTTCCCATAAGGAAACTCCACTATTGGTACAGCGACTACATCTCCATGTGCATGGTCACCCTTGCACTTTTTCAGGAGACCCTGAGACCAAACCTTCTCCTGCGAATATCACTTCTAAACAGGAAGTGACATGCAGGGGAAGGCATATCACAGGACACCATTACCTTCTAAAACACTACACCCTCCATTTGTAGTACAAAGTAGAATTATTACGTAGGCATCTGTCTACAACTGCACAGCCATGAAATGATATGATTTTCTGATCCTGACCAGTGGACCTCTGGCTCCAATCATGGGTGCAGATTCCCTTTCCTTGTTGACTGTTCATCAGACTAAAGACATATGGGCTTCTATTGTTCACTGTGCAAAGGAATCTATACTTGTCCTACAGTTCTAGGAACACGCAGGCATGTACAGAACATAGGGATAAGAGGAAAGCTTTTACAAATTTCCTGCTAAGACAATAGTAGCAAGGACACGTTTCACTTGGAGGAAATTGTATCGTTCCTCTGTTTTTCACGGTGAAGGAATTTCCAGGCCCTTTGCCGAGGAGGGGAGATGCAGTATTCTTAGAAAGACATTCACTGAGCCTGGGCACTGTGCGCCTCAGGAATTTACTGTACTCTGGATTGGCAGGCAGGCAGGGGTGGGGGGACCGAATTGTCCATGAGCCCAGAGACTTAATACAGTAATCCTTTCACCTCTTTCCAGGAAGCAGCATCGTACTTCCTTGCACCTGTTCACCACGCACAAACCTTTAAATAATCGCAGTCAAGAATTCCAAGGAAAAGAACAGCATGCCCTGCCGATGCCTAAATCCCATTTAGTTTGGATTTTTCTGTTAACAGCAGTTCTCTTCCTCATTAGGTTGTCCTGGGTGGTCAGCATTGGGCTGCATCATCGGATTTATGTTCAGAGAGATCGAATGTCCCCTTGTGGTCGTTTGTATGACTCTGCTAAGCACAATATGGAATATTTAGTCTTGTAGTTATTAAGAAACCGTTGTGGTTTTCAGGCAATTGTGTTTAACCCTTTCAATACCAGAACCGTTTTTGTGTTTTTTGCACACGTTTAAAAAATCATTTTAGGCCTGAAACCCCCAAGCATTATATATTTTCTGAAAGCAGTCACCATGGAGAATAAAATAGTGGTAGTTGCAATTTTTTATATCAGATGATTTTCGTGTGTTTATCAAGTGCAAAAGTTCAGTAACAAATATGCTAAGTTAAAGCAGTTCTCCGCTCTGGAAAAGAAAACTGTACAAATTCTGTAGCTGTTGACTTAACAACAGGCCACTTACCTGTCCAGGGTCCTAGCACGGTCCTCACCCGGGGTGACCCAGGCTAGTTCTTCGCTGTGCTGCTTACGGCTTCTGGCTGTGCATGCATGAGCCGCGCAGTGCTGTGTGAATGGTCTTGCAATCTTCTGGGACCTATGATCGCCTAGGCAATCCAAGCAGAAGTGGGAGTGGGTACCTGTCAAAACTAGGTACCTACTCTCCCCTTTAAAAAATGACATGCCAAAGGTGACAGATGAGGGGGAGAGGAGGACTTAAAACAGAACGCTTTAATTTTAGGGCACACAAACCTAATATATGTAGCAATATGGACTACAATCGTAAAGTACAGCGATCCTCCGGTATTTCCATGCATTGCATGTCCCTCTAGTGCTCAGTGTTATCAAGTGACATCATATTCGTGAACAAAACAAAAGGGATTGTGGGATGTGTAGTCCGTCAGACTGATAATGGCTTTGCATGTTTATGCGCCTAGACTAAATTTCCCAGGGATCTTAGCTACCATCAGGGAGATTGCTGGGAGTAGCTATAAAAGAAGCAAAAAGCCTGCGCTGAGCTCTCTTCCTCCTGGGCCTGGCGTAAAACGGACCTCTCTGTGCATGAAGAGAGGGGTCGCGGCCTACCATACACATGCCAACCCGGATGAGAGGGGCCTAGCTCTGTTGCTGTTCATCCAGCGACACTCTGGTCACCTGCCAACCAGTATACCGAGCTTCACAACGGGAGATCGATACGGCGGATCCACTGCACGAGTGTCACTACATAAGATACTGTCCGGAAGACATCGAATCGGCCTGATAGTTGGTGAGCGGGTAAACGCCCAACCTTTACAAGCCCTTTATCATGGTCCCACTGGGACACTTTGCACAGACATCTTTACCTTAGGAATCCTTTACTGAACTTACTTTAAACACTGTACATAGGCACCTCTAGTTTCCTCTTTACAAGGAACCTATTGCTTCTTACCACACCTTATTGGATTACAGTTAATGTGCTCCTACATGCCGGTGAGGACCATCAGATCTGCAACCGGGACATTACTGTCATTACTGCTATAAGGACTCTTATACCATCACCTTAAAGTCTGACCTCTCATTAGGGTAACAGTTGTAGGCTGGGAAATGACTCCCTCATCAGAAGTGTGTCAGTAATTTTAGGTAGCTATGTTTATCCTCACAGGTGCTAGCAGTGCTTCATTGATCCATAATATACTGTTCTACTTGATAATACCTTGCCTTGTGTTATTTGGAGGAATTCCTTTGCTGAGTTGGCGCCGTTGCCTAAAACTCAGCAGATCTATTACCTCCTCTTTGTGACAATATCCTTTTCAATCTGTTCTAGTAAACCTTATCAGAAACCTCATCTTTCACATTTTATTTAAAAATTTAAATACACAGAGTTGTCTGATTTATTACTTTAAGGTGGTGCAAGGATGTCTGAACCCAGAGTGTCAGATGGGTTGGGATGCTCACCAGGTCATGGAAGTGCAGATGAGCAGGTAAATCCAAGGGGGGTCGTGCTACATAAATAACATGATTTTTAAATAAAATGTGAAAGATGAGGTTGCGCCAAATAAATAGATATCCAACATATCAAGCTTTAAATTTGCATGCCGCCATAAAACCATGGAAAACTCCATATTTTCCATAGGTGATGCTTTGAAAACCCCTGCAGGTCACCAGTTTAGAGTTAACCATAAATAAAGGCCCTAAAATTATTGCTCTCACTTTGGCGTGCGTGGCGATATGCAGCATTGCAAGAGCCATTTTCATATGAAGGTGCCCCGACTAGTACATTTACATTTGTGTGTGTGCATATGTGGGAGCAGGGCAGGTTAAACTTTTGTTTTTGGGGGGACTTAAGTGCTTTGATGCTTGACATTTTTTTTTTTACTTTCATTAAAACTTATTACAGTACATAGGGAACGAAAAGTCCCCTATATGATATATTATTTTTAAGACAGGTTTAATTTAATGAGACATCAGGAGTCTTTTAGACCTCTGATGTCTCACCTGCCTGCCATTGAAGCTAATGAAGTGCAGATTGTGCTCCTTCAGCTTCCTCCCTGGCTGCAAGGGCTGGGCAAAGTGACACTAGAAACCAGAAGTGATGTTTTACATATTCCCTTTAGCTAGGGGAGATCAGCAAATGAATTTATATGCTCTTTTCCTAATTGCTATTTTGTTCTCCACAAGGGTTGAGTTACCCTTTAAATTAGTGGTCTCCAAATTGCGGCCCAGGGGCCAGACGTGACTCTTTGTATGCTTTTGTCTGGCTCTTGGGGCACTATTTTTTTCACTGACATCAATGAAGGGCACAATTCCTCCCAATAACACCAACGATGATCAATTCCCAGTGGCCACAGTCTGGCCCTCCTAAAATCTAAAGAACAGTAAACTGGCCCCTTTTTTTAGAAAGTCTGGAGACCCCCTGCTTTAAATAATACATTGTTTTAAATAAAGATCTATATATCTGGCTGAAAAGAGGGACAACTAAAAAAGAGGGGCAGAGGGATTTGGTTCTAAATGGGGGGCAGTTCCTCCAAATGAGGGGCAGCTGGGAGCTATGAGGCTGTCCCCTTCTCTGCTATTTTGTCAATAGATTTGTAGCACACTCCTAAATTGGCTCCTCTGTAATCAGTGGAGCGGTGTGTGATTGCTTTGGTCTGTTGTAAGTTTCACTGGCTGTGGGTTTGACTGCTCCCCCCTGCCTTCTGGATAGTTCTGGAATGCAGTGGGCTTGATGAAGCAAATCAGCAGGTGAATATTTATGTTCTCTCAGCCAATCCCTGGAAAAGGGTGCTCAGATGGTAGCTGGGAGTGAACATAAATAGGCTGATCCCTGGAGCTATCCTGTTCTAATCCAGGAGGAGAAGCTCCCAGCTAGAAGGGCTGCTAGGCAGCCTAGCTGAAGATTCTGCTTGCGCTCATCGAGGTCCCAGCTGTGCAGTGCTGGGGGGACTATTCTTTTACCAAATTTTAAAGCTAAGAGGGGGGGTTTCACTGGGGACCCAGTCTGGAAGATTCACTGAGGAAATTGTCTGCCTGGAGGGAGGTATCCAGGTATCCAGGGACACTGTGAGTATGAACCTAAGTGAAGGATCCTAGTGACTTTTGCTGCTGTTAACACCTGGTGCACTAATACTAAGGCTTGCCTGGCCTGGAACATTACTTATGGTGTCCCAGTGCTGTCCATTCCCTGTCTTATTGCTGAAGGGACTGTTCTAGGAAGTAGCTGCAAAGAGAAGAGTGGCCTTCAGTGTTTAAAGTATCCCCCAGTTTCCTTAAGCCCCATCCAAGTTAATCCACAACAAACTTTAAAAAAGGCAGCGCTTGGACTGTTGACTGAGCCAGAGGAATGAATGCTATTTGCTTGGCTGCCCCTACACTAGTGTGGAGAGAACCTGGGACAAATCTAGTGGCCCTTGTGGTGGTAGCGCTACATGTATGATACAGAAGAAATCTTTGCAGTCTATAGAACATTCCTGGAGTTTCACTTTACCAGGACCATGGCTACGGTGAAAGTAATGGCATCTCTTTAGGTATTTATATAGTTTGCTCCTATTGTTTTGCTGTCAAAACATTAAAGGCTTTACTTGTCTCTCCCTTTAATTGTGAGCTAGGCCTGTAGGGTTTGATGTTCCTCTTCCGCCGTTCTGGCACAGCAAACCTGACATAAATGGCGAGGAGGAGTCTAGACTATTGAATGTTTTTTTGTTTTTTTTTCTTTAAATGAAGCATGTTGGGATCTCATTAATGTCT
The DNA here is from genome assembly GCA_037952925.1 of Lithobates clamitans. Lineage (NCBI taxonomy): Eukaryota > Metazoa > Chordata > Amphibia > Anura > Ranidae > Lithobates > Lithobates clamitans. Next base: position 416,359 of record JBBGZY010001897.1, read on the forward strand.
GCCCTAAAGCTTTTGTATATAGTTAAATCTCACAGATCAAGATTGGGCAGGTACGTGGCTCCAAATATTCTAATAAAATGTACATGTACTGAAGGCTGCAGTCAGTAAGGCTCATTCATAGAACATACTTAGGAAAGGCGGGACTTAGTCTGCTAGCTCCAACTTGCTTCTTTACATGCTGAACAAAATTATTATTATTATACAGGGTTTATATAGCGCCAACAGTTTGCACAGCACTTTACAATACAAAGGGAGATAGTACAATATAGTACAAGACAAATGGGTTAGGAGGGCCCTGCTCATGAGAGCTTACAATCTAAAAGGGAGGGGGCGAATGATACAAAAGGTAATAACTATGAGTGATGAGCTGATGGAGAAAGTAGAAATACAGTTTATTAGACGTAGGCAGGATTGGCTTCCCTGTAGAGGTGAGTTTTCAGGGGTTGCCTAAAAGTGGACAGAGTAGGAGATAACCAGATTGGGGTAGGGAGTTCCAGAAGATGTAAGAGGCTCTGAAGAAGTCCTGGAAGCGAGCATGGGAGAGGGTGACAAGGGAGCTAGCGAGCAGGAGGTCTCGGGAGGAGCAGAGAGAATGCTTGGGTTGAAATTTCGAGATGAAGTCTGTTGATATAGCTCAAGACAGAAATGTGAATGGCTTTGTATGTTGTTGTTAATATCTATTTTATTTGTTGGGTGAGCCGGGTCCAGTGCAGGGATTGGAAGAAGGGGCAGCAGACACTGCGAGTATGGTAAGGTGGATGAGCCTGGCAGCAGCAGCATTCGTGATAGACTGAGGGGGGGATAGCCTGCGTAGAGGTAGGCTAATAATGAGGGAGTTGCAATAGTCAAAGTGTCATATTGTCTGCATACATACAAAAATATTTCTCACTCTATCAAAATTAAAGTCACCCTGTCACCACATGGTGGCCACCTTGGGTAAAACACTTGAGGTACAGAAGAATGGGAGCTTGCAAAGGATGAATTAATGAGGTCGTCAGGTGGAAGTAATTGTCTTTTATTATCAATTGAAAGCCAGTGCACTTCAAGAATAACACAATTCCTCTTCAGAACTTGGATATGCAGGACAATGCTCACTCAGCAGTGGAAAATACAGATAAACTGGATTTCTTGCAGGATCAACAGGTATTTTTCTGTACTTCTCAAACAGATATGTAGCACTACTCCAGTAGAAGCCATTGGATATAATAGGTCCTCTGTTCTTTGCCTTGACCTTCTCAAGAACCTCGGCCCTTCTGACACAGGAAATTACTGAAAGTAATACTTAGTGCCCAATAGTTGAGCTAGATCAAAGAAAACAGGCACCAAACTAGGTGGTAAATGCAAACTTTATATATTGTCACCCAATATGGTTGGTAACTAGGCAAGCATAAAATGGATTAACAATGATAATAGCACAATTTAGCATACAGTTTGATTAAGAACTAGGCCTAAGATGACATTTGGCATCCAGATCAGCATAAAGAGTAGAAAAGCCACCTCAATGGCAGCAGTGAGCAAGCATAAAGTTTAATTTACAGAGTACTATACTGCCAGAGTGTATTTATGGCAGCAATGCTAGTCCTAGACTGACTGGGTAAAAGAAAAGGAGGATGGTTAGAAGCAGGGAAACAAAGGGGGGTTGCTCCCTAATTATTATGGGAGGGGCAGTCCTTTGAGACGTTCTTCTGCCAGCTATCGCTGGGGCCCTTTAAGAGTATTTTTGCATTTAACAACAGCCCAAGTTACCTGCATGCAGTATAGATACAGTATAGTCAACAAATTGGCGTGTAGTGATACACACATCACTCTCCATTCATCTTAGCTCTGAGAGTCTCCTTACAGCAGCCGGCTCCAGTATCTTCAGCCTTGTGTGTCTATGCCACTCCTAAGTGTTGCCTCTGCCCTGCTTGACTCCCTCGGCATAATTTCATTGTTACTGTGATATAAAGACTTGTGCAGGATATCAACACCCTTGGTTGTACCTGGACTCAAACGGCACGCTGTGGATAGCCATACCCCACGCTGGACTCAGTAATCAGGCTGGGTTCACATTTTTTTGCTGCGGTAGCATGCGCATTGCAGCACAATTTTACTGTGCTGCACGGTGATGCATGTTTTGTGCATTGGTGAGCTGCAGTGCCATTTATTTCCAATGACATCCCAACACACTAAGGCAATGAACCTGTAGCATGCCCCAATTCACGGCAACACACTACAGCCATAGCCAAAAGTTTTGAGAATGGCACAAATGTTAATTTTCGCAAAGTTTGCTGCTTCAGTGTTTTTAGATCTTTTTGTCAGATGTTACTATGGTATACTGAAGTATAATTACAAGCATTGTATAGATGTCAAAGGCTTTTATTGACAATTACAGTAAGTTTGAGCAAAGAGTCAATATTTGCATTGTTGACCCTTCTTTTTCAAGACCTCGGCAATTCACCCTGGCATGCTGTCAATCAACTTCTGGGCCACATCCTGACTGATGGCCGCCCATTCTTGCATAATCAATGCTTGGAGTTTGTCAGAATTTGTGGGGTTTTTTTTTGTTCATCCACCTCTTGAGGATTGACCACAAGTTCTCAATGGGATTAAGGGGTGGGGAGTTTCCTGACCATGGACCCAAAATTTCGATGTTTTGTTCCACAGGCCACTTAGTTACAGTATCACTTTTGCCTTATGGCAAGGTGCTCCATCATGCTGGAAAAGGCATGTTTCCTCATCAAACCGTTCTTGGACGGTTGGGAGAAGTTGCTCTCAGAGGATGTTTTTGTACCATTCTTTATTCATGTACCTAGGCAAAATTGTAAGCGAGCCCACTCTCTTGGCTGAGAAGCAACCCCACACATGAATGGTCTCAGGATATTTTACTGTTGGCATGACACACGCTCACCTTTTCTTCACCGGACAAGGTTTTTTTGCGGAGGCCCCAAACAACTGGAAAGAGGATTCATCAGAGAAAATGACTTTACCCCAGTCCTCAGCAGTCCAATCCCTGTACCTTTTACAGACTATCAGTCTGTCCCCAATGTTTTTCCTGGAGAGAAGTGGCTTCTTTGCTGCCGTTCTTGACACCAGGCCATCCTCCAAAAGTCTTCTCCTCAATGTGCCTGCCGATGTATTCACACTTGCCTGCTGCCATTCCCGAGCAAGCTCTGCACTGCTGGTGCCCCGATCGCCGCAGCTTGCTGGACTTTCTTGGGTGCCTTGAAGCCTTCTTCACAAATACAGTGGATTTTTTTTTTTTTTTTTATGGGATTAAGTTAATTTTCATGGCAAAGAAGGGACTTTGCAATTAATTGCAACTCATCTGATCACTCTTCATAACATTTCTGGAGTATATCCAAATTGCCATCATAAAAACTAAGGCAGCAGACTTTGTGAAAATTAATATGTGTGTCATTCTCAAAACTTTTGGCCATGGCTGTACAGCTTTGAGTTGTGTTCCTGAAAAAAATGTCAGGTACAGTTTTAGCAGTGCTGGGGTGTGTTGGCAGCCCATTCAAAATTAAATGGACCGCCCTAATGCAACACATATTAACGAGCAACATAGCCTACGTTAATGCAAGTGCGCAAATACAGAGATGTGAATGTGGCTTTAGCGTTTCCCTCTAACAGTTTATAGTTAGAGATCTAACAAGCCCTGCCGTTAGCAACTCTAGAAATATAATAATTTAGATCAGAATTCTTCTTTAAGTTTTACTTTATCGTCTCATTATCTGGATAGACAGAGGGCATTAAGATGGTAACATTCTTTCACTTGTCACACACTCCTGACAGATGGACAAGCACTGACAACGCCAAAACTCTTATCAAAGAACAAAACTCCGAAAGACTGATCAGATGTTGTTCTCTGACAGATGGGGAAACATACGGCCCTGTAGACTGACATAAGTGTGTGGAAACAGAGGGAACAGTGTGAGAATGACATCATTAAACGGTTTGTAGCTTGGAATAATGAAATAATAATAATTAAAATCCAGGCCTTGTAATAATACAAGAACAAAATTGGCATGAAATAAAGATAGCCTGTCACGCTATAAAAACTGGTATATGAGGATTTAGCTAAAGTGGAACTTTGAGCAATGTCAATCGTTACACAAGGGCTGTACTGAAAGTAATGCATTCTGTAAGTGGGGGGGGGGGATTTTTTTTAATCGACTTACATATGTAGAGCTACCCCCCTGTAGGAACCACTGGTATTTTGCCCAGGTCTCCAACACTTTTGCCCAAGGTAGATTCACACAGCCAGGTGCACATACCTTCAGTCGTGGTCTTCAATGATCAGTCTAGGGTTTAAGCCATGTACACACGACCGGTTTTGCCGTCGGAATAAACTCTGAAGGTTTTTACGAAGGAGTTCCAACGGAATTTCCGCTCAAACTGTCTTGCATACACACGGTCACACCAAATTCCGACCGTCCAGAACGCGGTGCCGAACAACACGTACGACGGAAATAGAAAACGGAAGTTCAATAGCCAGTAGCCAATAGCTTCCGTCTCGTACTTGCTTCAGAGCATGCGCCGTTTTTGGTGCGTCGGAACAGCATACAGACGAGCGTTTTTTTCCCGATAGTGATTTGTTCAGTCGGAAAAATATAGAACATGTTCTCTATCTAAGTCCGTCTGAATTTTCAACAGAAAAAGTCCGATGGGGCATTCACGCGGTCGGAAAATACAATGAAAAGCTCCCATCGGTCAGAAATTCCGCTCGTGTGTACGCGGTATTATTGTTTTTGGAAAACTTGGATAGGGAAGGGGATTTAGTGGGATACTCCAAGAAATAGAACTATTCACATCTGAGGACATCTAAATGATCTTTTGATTACAGTGATTGTAAACAATCACCTTAATAAACAACCCATTCAGTTTAAAATAGAAATGAAAGGGAAAACCTTTTTGTTTAGATATAAAAATATATTATAAATAGCCTTTCCCCCCTTTTTTTTATAAGTGATCACATTCCCTCTGTTCTCAGCTGCATAACAGCTGCGGGGAGGAGAAGCAGAAGCAGCACACTGAGCTGAAAGCAGACAGCAGACTTCTCTTTAGTAGTAGCAACAAAGTAGATCCAGAATTGAGCAACGAACCATTAGTAGCAGTAGTAACTGAACAAATCTCTTCGAGAACACCAGCCAGTGTTCCCTTGTCTGGACCCTTTAGCTGACTCTATAGCACCATAAAGGAGTTAAGAGCCCAAGTCTATAGATCCTTTAGATTGTCTGTACTCACAAAATGTTAAGGGACAGCTGGTCGCCTCCTTCAAACTTCCAAGCGACACTATTCACGTTGGTAGAGTAACTCCTCATCTGTAGTAACTCTTCTTAATGTTGGTAGAGTAACTCCTCATCTGTAGTAACTCTTCTTCATGTTGGTAGGGTAACTCCTCATCTGTAGTAACCCTTCTTCATGTTGGTAGAGTAACTCCTCATCTGTAGTAAGTCTTCTTCATGTTGGTAGGGTAACTCCTCATCTGTAGTAACTCTTCTTCATGTTGGTAGAGTAACTCCTCATCTGTAGTAACTCTTCTTCATGTGGGTAGAGTAACTCCACATCTGTAGTAACTCTTCTTCATGTTGGTAAAGTAACTTCTCAAGTGTAGTAACTCTTCTTCATGTTGGTAAAGTAACTCCCCATCTGTAGAACTTCTTCTTCATGTTAATAGAGTAACGCCTCATCTGTAGTAACTCTTCTTCATGTTGGTAAAGTAACTCCTCATCTGTAGTAACTCTTCTTCATGTTGGTAAAGCAACTCCTCATCTGTAGTAACTCTCCTTCATGTTGGTAAACTAACTCCTCATCTTTAGAACTTCTTCTTCATGTTGATAGAGTAGCGCCTCATCTGTAGTAACTCTTTCTCTTGTTGGTAAAGTAACTCCTCATCTGTAGAACTTCTTCTTCATGTTGATAGAGTAACGCCTCATCTGTAGTAACTCTTCTTCATGTTGGTAAAGTAACTTCTCAAGTGTAGTAACTCTTCTTCATGTTGGTAAAGGATCTCCTCATCTGTAGAACTTCTTGTTCATGTTGATAGAGTTACAGCTCATCTGTAGTAACTCTTCTTCATGTTGGTAAAGTAACTCCTAGCATCCGCGCCTCCATCTCTCTGCTTCCTGGGCCCCCCTGTGTGCCCCTTTTCCCAACAGCTTGGCCAGCTTCCCTCCTCTCCTGCTGGCAGCTGCTGTGGGCACACAAGGGGATGTTTTAGGATGGGGAGTTGGGGCAGTAAATATGTCATACATGAATGATTTTGGTATATTTTTGTGAAAATATAATTTTATATAATCTGGGGGGGGGGGGAGAGTGGGGCCCATGATTTCTAACAGCAGCCCTGGCTTCAGAGCTTAGTAAATGAGTTGAAGCTTCACTTTGCAGCGAATACCCGATCACATGCAAGGAAAATTTTAAAAAAACTGCATTTTTGCTTGCAAATGATTGGATGATGGAAGTCAGCAGAGCTTCCCCTTTTTGCTAAGCTCTGGAACAACTACACTTGCAGAGTGCTCAGTCTATTTGCATTTAGTAAATCAACCCTAATATGTCTATTGCCTGCAAGCAACAAGCTTTCACATTGCTGGTCACTCATGCGCACAATGAGAAAAAAAAGAAATGTTTGTGATGTTGGGTCCACTTTTACTGCTGCTTCCTTCCCAGTTGCTCTACTGATGCCATCCGCTCAGACATGCGTTTATTGAGCTATTGTGCGGAGAAGACAGACACTTCTTTAAACTTCTTTAGTAGTCACTGTTTATCGGAAAGCACTTCACATCCAACATATTTAAGTGACTCGGGGGTTTCATGACTTCATCCATAGTTAAGCTTTAGTGGGATTGTCGTGAAAGGCGGATTATTGCACGCCACGCATTCCTTCAAATGCGTTTTGTCATAATTGCGGTCATTACTGTTGATTTCCGACAGGCTTTCTACCCTCTTCATCCCGGCATTTCGCATGACTCTATTGCCTTGAATAAAGTGGCTGTGATTACATTTCAAAGGCTGCCACCTTTGGGTCTTCTCACTGACACCAGCTCAAGACCCCCGAGAACACGCAGAGATCGATCGATGACAGGTGTCAAGGTCTAAACTGGTACGTTTGTTATCCTTAGGCAGTGTGTCGGCATAAATAGAGCAAGAGATTCTCGGCGCTGACTCTAGGATACATAGTTTCCTGAATGTTACGGATTAAAGATAATAAAGGACCATGTCATGATCCTGGCTGTCGTGGGAGAAGAATACAGTGATCTCAGCGTTCCACAGAAGTTCGCTTTGTGACATCACATGACTGATAAAGGGTGTGCACACGGGGGGGGGCAAATCTCATTTATGCCCCCCTAGGCCACTTCTATGTTGTACCATCCATGGTCATGCAGATGCACAAATTCTTACATAGGAAACCTATAGCAGCTGCAACTAGGTGCTTTCTACTGAGGGGCCAAGGCCAGTTCCAGCACCCACACACACTATATTGTCAAAAGTATTGGGACCCCTGCCTTTACACGCACCTGAACTTTAATGGCACCCCCAGTCTTAGTCTGTAGGGTTCAATATTGAGTTGGCCCACCCTTTGCAGCTATAACAGCTTCAACTCTTTTGGGAAGGCTGTCCACAAGGTTTAGGAGTGTGTCTATGGGAATGTTCGACCATTGTTCCAGAAGCGCTTTTGTGAGGTCAGGCACTGATGTTGGACGAGAAGGCCTGGCTCGCAGTCTCTGCCCTAATTCATCCCAAAGGTATTCCATCGGGTTGAGGTCAGGACCCAGTGCAGGCCAGTCAATATCCTCCACCCCAAACTCGCTCATCTATGTCTTTATGGACCTTGATTTGTGCACTGGTGCGCAGTCATGTTGGAACAGGAAGGGGCCATCCCCAAACTGTTCCCACAAAGTCGGGAGCATGGAATTGTCCAAAATACTGACACCTTAAGAGTTCTCTTCACTGGAACTAAGGGGCCAAGCCCAACCCCTGAAAAACAACCCTACACCATAATCCCCCCTCCAACAAATAATTTGGACCAGTGCACAAAGCAAGGTCCATAAAGACATGGATGAGTGTATTGTCCCCCCTGGGTCTACTGGGACCAAAGCGGTACCTCCAGTTACAGGGAGTGAGCTTACATTCACCCCAGGGCTGAGTCCATGGCTATAATGGGAACTTAGAACAAAATTTGGGCGCCAGTCACTTTAAGTATTTTTCAATGCTTTAATGAGAACTTAAAGAGGAGTTCCACCCAGGGGCTCCATTAAAAAAAAAAAAAATTAAAAGTCAGCAGCTACAAATACTGCAGCTGCTGACTTTTAATTGGACACTTACCTGTCCCTGGGTCCAGCGATGCGGTGGATCGAAGCCCCAATCGCCCCCCCCCCCCTCCGCTCGTCGGCGCCGGCATTTCAACTGTGGGCGCCGGGCTGTGGCTTCACAGCCTGGCACCCACTGCGCATGCGCGAGCGGCGCCGCGCGCCGTGATTGGCCGCTCAATCACCTGGGACCTGTAATGGGTCCCAGATGATTGACAGGAGGGAGGGAGCAGAGCCGAGCCCTTCCTGTGCCGAGGTGCCGAGGGGGAAGTGATGTCACCAGCCCAGGCAAAGGAAGAGGCAGACTACGAGGGACCACCTAGCAACAGGCATTTAGAGGTAAGTTAAAAAAAAAAATATATATCCAAATGTTTTTTTGTTTTGTTTTTTTAGAATTTTTCAGGTATTTTTGTTTTTTTGGGTGGAATCCCACTTTAAGGAAAATAGTAGGAGAGAGGGTTAGGGGAGGTTTCAGATACCCTTTCTGGCTCACAGACTTAGCGGCCAGTAGAACTCCTGGATAAGTCTCTCTCACAGACTTAGCAGCCAGGAGCTAGTTACCTTGGTTAAATTGTAGAACATCTTAACATTACCAGAACCATTAAGCCAACCCGGCAATATTGTAAGGGTAGTTTAGATATAGGTGAGTCCTCCAAACGAGTCACCAGGCCCTCCTGAGAGACCAGCCTTCATCGTGGCTCTCTCTAGCAAGGGTCCTCAACTGGATCTCCTCAGCTTGGCTTGGCTTCTTCCACACAGGCAAGACAGCCTAAGGACCACCTCAGAATTAGTAGGCCCCAGGCAGGCTTCCGGACCTACTTGCAGAACTTTGAGCAACGCACCTTCGGGCCAGGAGGGCCCCGAGGTAATGAACTGACTAAGAGCACATGGCTCTGTCCCATAAATACCCCCTTCCCAGAATGCACAGTGGCCAGGAACCACCTACTGGGCTGTTTCCGGAAAAAGAATATTCATTACAGCTCAACCTAGTTCTAATTCTCATACTGTCCTGTGGTACCAGTGACACCTGCTGGCAACAGTGAGAAATGCACAACTCAGTCAAGTTTAGAACAGAACCAAATATACAATCAATTCTGAGCTGTTTACAGCTCAGCCAAAAACTAAATTTACACTATAGCCCCAACTTTAGGAACAGGGGCTACACGAGCGAGTTTGGGGTGGAGGAACTTGACTGTCCTGCACAGAGTCTGGACCTCAACCTGATAGAACATCTTTGGGATGAATTAGAGCAGAGACTGTGAGCCAGGCCTTCTTGTCCACATCAGTGCCTGACCTCACAAATGCACTTCTGAAAGAATGGTCAAACATTCCCATAGACACACTCCTAAACCTTGTGGACAGCCTTCCCAGAAGAGTTGAAGCTGTTATAGCTGCAAAGGGTGGGCCAACTCAATATTGAACCCTATGGACTAGGACAGGGATGCCATTAAAATTCATGTGCATGTAAAGCAGTGGTTCTCAACCTGGGGGTTGGGACCCCCCTGGGGGTCGAATGACGATTTGGCAGGGGTCACTGAATCCTGGGCTGTTCCTGAAGCCTGCACCGCTCTCCCAGCCTTTTCGTGGCCACCCGGCTGGGCTGTTCCTGGAGCCCGTGGCTGCCCACTCAGCCCCTTTGCAGCCGTCCATTTAGTTCACAAGATGGCTGGGGGGGCAGAGACTAGAGGTCAACTGACTGGTGAGGAATGGGAAGTGGGAGGGGCTGGAGGAGACCCTATCTCCTGATTTCGGCATAGGTGTCATTGCTACGAGACACCACAGGACTGGAGTCACTGTGAAGCCGGAAACACAATGAGTAACACTACCTGTGATTAGAGTTGCCATTAGAAGTCCTGACTACGGTTCTTAGATCAGCAGATGACCTTGATCAAGAGCACCTAAGTTGGCTGATCAGAACTCCCCCCAGCGTTGCAATTCATCCCACCCCCCACCAGCACTGCCACTCATCCCATCCCCCCCCCCCACCACCAAGGAGTAAGAGAAAGAAAAAAAACAGAGAATACATGGAAGGGAGAGGAAAAGAGGGGGAGGAACAAAGAAAAAGGGAGAGAAAGAATAAGAGTAAGAACAAGAAGGATGGCTAGAGAGAGGGATGGGGGAAAAAAACAAGAAATTAGGACAGAGACAGATAAAAGGGAAAGAAAGGAGAACAACGAGAGAGTGATACATCCACAAATGTACCATAAGGGGTTTTAATAATTTAGGAGTGGAAGGGACTCAGAGAGCGCTAAATGTCCATGGGTTAGGGGGGCAAATTACTTGTCTTGCCTTGGGTGCTGAAAACCCATGAAAATTTACAAAATTTTTACTGTTAGGGGTCCCCACAACTTGGGAAATTTTATCAAGGGGTCACGGCACTAGAGGGGTTGAGAACCACTGATGTAAAGGCAGGCATCCTAATACTTTTGACAGTATAGTGTATTACAGCTTCCGAAAGTAACAAACCCTACTGATACCATCTATCTGTTAGCAGCCCCCCCCCCCCCACCACCAATGTTAAGGGCATGTGGTGTGGTTCAGGAGGAGGCGTCCTCTCCTTTTCCTGACCTGCCGGGCTACATGCCCGGATAAGGGTCTGGTATGGATTTGAGGGGGGCCCCACGCCAATTTTTTTTATTTGACATGGGGTTCCCCTCCAAACCCATACCTTCGGGTCTGGTATGGCTCTGGGTGCTGGACCCCACGCCGTTTCTTTTCACAATTTTTTTGCCAGCAATTATTTTTTTACATTCGGCTGTCAATGGGAAACCCTGACAGCTGATGACTCCTCGGTTGTTCAGGACGCGACGGCTGGCTTCCCGGGCCGCTCCTTAGCAACCAGCTATATACAGTGTTTTTAAAGGGGGAAAAAAACAAACAAACCACAAAACACATCAAAAACCCAACACTTGAATTGCTGGTGCGACTCCATTGAAGTTTATTACATGCAAAACAGCAATTTGCTGCAGGAAAATAACTCCCTGGCCCTTTCCAAAAACGCACCGGCTGAAAAACGCATTGATGTGAACGTGTACCATAGAAAACCATGTTAAATGGACTGTAGTTCGTTCTGCAAAACGCACCAAAAAAGCGCGTAGGTGTGAACATAGGGTAATGGTCACAGCGGATCTGCAGGAACTGAATGCAAAAATCTCATGAAACGGGAGCGGTAAGAAACACCAAATGCTGAAATATTACTTTTGGGTGGACTGACCCTTTAATAAATATACATTATAAGCTCTCTGATACCTTTGTATTGTTTGAAAATAATGTGGCGTGATAAGCTGGAATTTCCTTTTAAACCAACATAAAAAATTGATGATTTCACTCTGACAGTATTAAATATCATAAATGAGTCTACAAAGCTACTCTCTTGGAGTCCACAGTTCAGCCTTTCCCTTATCGTTCTTTTTTTTCTTTGTTCTGCTCTGATTGAACATTGCGGTTCTTGTGATTAACGTGTAACGCCGAAGCAGTTTCCTGTGGTATTTGCTCATAGATGGATCTGGCACACGTTCAGCAGTCAAGCAATGCCGCACTGTTGGTTTAATGTGTCCTAAAATGCACTGTCACCGTACATGCCAATAAGTATATAGAGCCGGGAGGCTTATGTACTTTGGTGAGGGATTCAGCTGGAGTTACGCTAGGAAAAGAAGACTTTCAGCAAATAATACCAGCACTGCACAATGGGAGAGCTTTGCCCACAGGTCTGTCTAGGAATTCTTGCACCTTGGTCAGAGACTATTGGGCACATTTAAAATGGACCTTTTAAGTCTACATGAATAAATATCTAACGTGGCACTAGATACAGCAACGCTATGACTTATCAAAACATTTTTACCTTTTATTATTAAAAAGCACCCCATATCAGCAGCCCCGCCCATTACTCCACACTCTGTACCCCCTGCATCCTCCATTACCCCCCAATATGCACCCCCTGCATCCCTCTTACATTATACTTTACGTCCCCTGCATTTTCCATTACTCAGTACGCTGCACCACCTGCATCTCCCAGTACTCTATCTGTACCCACGATACTCCTCACTTGTACCCCAATCCCCCCCACTACTCTACACCCTTCAGCCTCTGTATCCCCTACAACCCCACACTCTGCTTGCCCCATTTCCATGCACTCTGCACCCCCTGCACTCCCCCATTACACCTCACTCTGTATCCCTTGTATGCCTTCTACACCTCACTCTGCACCCCCTGCATTCACTAACTACACCTCACTCTTCACCCTGCATTCCCCATTACACCTCACTCTGCACCACCTGCATCCCCCATTACATTTCACTCTGCACCCCCTGCATCCCCCATTACATCTCACTCTGCACCACCTGCATTCCCCATTACACCTCACTCTGCACCACCTGCATTCCCCATTACATCTCACTCTGCACCACCTGCATTCCCCATTACACCTCACTCTGCACCACCTGCATTCCCCATTACATCTCACTCTGCACCACCTGCATTCCCCATTACATCTCACTCTGCACCACCTGCATTCTCCATTACATCTCACTCTGCACTACCTGCATTCCCCATTATATCTCACTCTGCACCCCCTGCATTCCTCATTATATCTCACTCTGCACCCCCTGCATTCCCCATTACATCTCACTCTGCACAACCTGCATTGCCCATTATATCTCACTCTGCACCCCCTGCATTCCTCATTATATCTCACTCTGCACCCCCTGCATTCCCCATTACATCTCACTCTGCACCCCCTGCATTCCCCATTATATCTCACTCTGCACCCCCTGCATTCCTCATTATATCTCACTCTGCACCCCCTGCATTCCCCATTACATCTCACTCTGCACAACCTGCATTGCCCATTACACCTCACTCTGCGCACCCTGCATTTCCCATTACACCTCAATCTGCATCCCATATATCTCCATTACACCTCACTCTGCCCCCTCTGCATTCTCCATTACACCTCACTCTGCCCCCTCTGCATTCTCCATTACACGTCACTCTGCGCCCCCTGCATTCCCCATTACACATCACTCTGCATCCCATATATATCCATTACACCTCACTCTGCATCCCTTATAAGTTCACTGCACCACCTGCATCCCCCATTACATATCACTCTGCATCCCATATATCTCCATTACACCTCACTCTGCGCCCCCTGCATCCCCCATTACACATCACTCTGCATCCCATGTATTCCCATTACACCTCACTCTGCGCCCCCTGCATCTCCCATTACACCCCAATTTCCCTGCTCTCTGCACTCCTTGCATCCCCCATTGCCCTGCACCCTTTGCATCCTTCAATATACTTCATGCTGCACCCTCTGCACCCCCCTGATACACAGCAATCCCTATGTTTGTTTTTGGACTCCCCATCTTCAGGATTTAAAGTGAAGCTAGAGAGGTTGTGCCCGATGGTTCTTGGGGCCCCTTCTGTAGCGTTGTCATTACACCCTCTGCACAGATTACATCAGATCCTCTGTTTCCATACAGTGAGCTTCCCCTGGCCACACCGCCTCCCTACCAGGCGTGGAGGATTCTGGGTACTTAGTCAAGGTAGAGAAAGGTGGGACCCGGGCATAGCAAGTTGGTGGACTGTGAGATGCCCACAGGCGGCCCCTGTGGGGCCCCAATGCTAACCAGATCAGGCTTGGGCCCCATACAGGTGGGCCTTACAGGAAGGAGGAACATTTCCTCAACCTCCTCCCCCCACAGTAATCAGACTGCAACATTATAACTTTATAGAAAGTTGCAGGGGGGCTGTAGCAGGGGCTGTGCTGTGTCACACATTTGTGAACCCAACTAAGAACTGCAAAGGAAACGGGATTTATATAATTGTGTTATCTGTAAGGTGGCATCTGTGTCCAAGATGATGACAATGGATGATGCCTGAACAAAGATGGCTCCATCATTCCTGGAGAGAAAAGCAGATGAAGGCATTGTCACTCAGGGAGAGTACTGTGATCTTTGATTTAAAGGATAGCAGTACTTTTAAAAAAAGTTAAACTGAAATTCCAGCTAAAAAACTAGTTCCAAAAATGTCCCCTCCCCCCTACTAACATCTATATATACTATATATAAACAAAGTGCAGTGCAATACATATAATACATAAATCATAACAAATGTGAATTGTAAATCATAAAAAATGAATTTAACAAATGTGTGAATCCAAACAAAGTCCATAAAGAAAAAAAAATCTCGTAAAAAATTCCGTACTCAATAAGGAGATCCAAAGACTGCAACCGTGACACCCAAAATAAATTCACACTCTAAGCTTACCAGAGACCCAGCGACCCCCCTTATTCAGGGAGATCAATGAACACTTAATCGGACCTTAGATCCACTCGCATTCGGTAGCGGATACTATAAGCAAACAACCCAGGAAGCTGCATCTGCAAACCTCACTCGTACTCGATGAACGAGGTATATGTAAAATATAAACTCCGCCTGTTTTCAAACCGACATGTTTTTATGCAATAGCTGGTTGCTAAGGAGCAGGCCGGGAAACCGGCTGCCACATCCTTAACAACCGATGAGTCATCAGCTGTCAGCGGGGTTCCCTGCTGACAGGTGAATGTAAAAAAAAAAAAGAATTGCCTGCAAAAAAAAAAAAAAATGGCATGGGGACCCCCCCAAATCCATACTAGACCCTTATCTGAGCATGCAGCCAGGCAGGTCAGGAAAGGGAGGGGACGAGCAAGCGGCCCCCCTCCTGAACCATACCAGGCCACATGCCCTCAACATGGAGGGGGGATGCCCCAAAGTACCTTTGTTCCCTTGTTGATAGGGGCAAGGGCCTATTACCCACAACCCTGGGCTGTGGTTGTCGGGGTCTGTGGGCGGGGGGGCTTATCAGAATCTGGAAGCCCCCTTTAACCAGATCTCAGCCCCCCCCCATGTAAATCAGTAGGTCCATAGTACCCCTACCTAGTCACCAAAAATGTGTAATGCCACGTACACACGATCGGTTCGCTCGTCGGAAAAAGATATGATGGCTTTTCCGACGGGATTCCGCTTAAGTTTGCCTTGCATACACGCGGTCACGCAAAAGTTCGCTGAAATTACGACCGTCAAGAACGCGGAGACGTACAACACTAAAAAAGAAAGAGAAAATGAAGTTCAATGCTTCCGAGCATGTGTCGAATTGTTTCCGAGCATGCGTAGAGATTCTGCAAGTCGGAATTGCCACAGACGATCGCATTTTCGGAGAGGAACTTTTCCCGACCGAAAAATTAAGAGCATGCTCCCAATCTTTTGCTGGCTGCGATTCGGCCAGCAAAAGACCGATGGAGCATACACACGGTCGCATTTTCCGACGAGAAACTCCCATCGGTCTTTTGCGGGCCGAAATTCCGATCGTGTGTACACGGCATTAAAGTGAATAAAGACAGTACATGAGTTTTTGACAAGTCCTTTATTGAAAAATAAAAACAATGTCTCCCAATGTAGCTTCTTTGTCAATCACTATGCCCGCGCCACCGCCAGACCCAAAAAAAGGGAGAAAAAAAAAGCTCTGCACTCGTCGAAGGCTAACCGCCGACTGCCCGCTCCTCCGTCTGACAGTTCTCAAATCGGAAGGGGTGGGGCCACCAGGTGACATCACCTGGTGGCCCCACCCCTTGTGACATCACCGCCCCAGCATGCAACGCTGACAGGTGATGACTCATCGGTTGTTAAGGACATGGCAGACAGCTTTCTGACCCACTTCTTAGCAATCAGCTATATACGGTGTGTGTAAAAAAGAAAAAAAAAAAACGCAAAATGCATGAAGATTGCATGCAAAAATGCATCAAAAAGACGGGTTTAAAAGGGCAAAATGAAAAATGCACCGCAAACCGTGCCTAAAAATACGCATCAGCAGCATAGATGTGAACCTAGACTTATTGTTGTTGTATATTGTAATATGTCAGGAATTTATTAAGGTGACCTCTAAAGTCATAAAAGGTCCAACCAAAAATAAGAATGATGAAAATAAACTGCAAATACTCGCGTGAAATGGACTGTGAGGTCGGATTTAGCGAATTGGCTGATCTTCTAAGTAGATGGCAATGGCTCTTCATCACAATAGGCTGAATTCCAAAAGAAACAAAATATTTATGTAAGACCAATAGTAGTAAAAGGCTCCCTTCCGCATCGATGAACCGACCTGCGAACTTCCGTCCCTTGAATTACCTCCTTCCCCAGTTCTCCTTTTCTTTTTCTACATGGTTTACTCGTATGAATTAATCCAGAGGAACCCGATTCTGGCATCATAATTAGAGAGACTAAATACCTGCTATTGTCACCGTGAATTAATAACCGGGAGAAGTGAGCTTTGGTGTGACCTTATCTGTACAATAGCCGCCTATTCATAGACATCCATTGACATCAGTGCAGAGGTTAAACCCTTTGAACAACTTGTGGAGTGGTTTACCTTGTTCGTGACACCCTAGATATATATTACTTCCTTGTTTTTTTTTGTTTTTTTTCCATTATTGTTTATATATGGTGGGGGCTCACATCTCAGCTTCCCATCAACCACTTCACATCGTTTGAGTTTTGTGGAAGAGGCACCTTAAAAGGTATCTAAATCCAAGAACAGTCCTTAGAAGTGGTGGCTGCATTGGTTTCTTTTTCTTTTTTTTTTTCAGTCTTTGTTCTCTTTTTTTTTTTTTTACCTGTCAGTGACAAACTTTCTGAACTAGGGTGACAACCTCATTCATTGTTCTGTATCTATAGAGAAGCAGCATTGTCACCCTAGGACAGGTCTACAGAACATCTCCATAACATAGGGAGACAAGGTTCTGTTGAGCGAGAAGCAATGCTAAGTGATGAGTTCAGCACAGAGAGCACAGAAAGCTTTCTGGCAAGATTAACAGATCTAACTGTAGCAAGGTCCCAGGCCTCCTTCAGTCTAATGAGAACCTCTTGAGCCAGAGACAGCTGACATCCTTCTGTGTATGGTGGGTTGTGAGGCATGGTGGGTGCAGGGTAGTTAAAGTTTTTGGGTGCTAGACACTTCTTGAATGCAAAAGAGAGTTTATTTCTCTTAACAAACTTTTTTTGGGGGAGAGAGGGTTAGGGCCAGGACACCCTTAGGTAGTTGCAAGATTAACTGGAAGAATCCAAGACTTCAATAGGAGGACAGCCATGCAGGGAAAGGCATCCAGCAAGGCGCCACATCTGCATGTGCAGGAATGCTGTCTCCTATGGCAACAGTCTTTAACCACTTGCCAACCGCCTCACGACGATATACGTCGGCAGAATGGCACGGGCAGGCAGAGTAACGTATAGGCATGTTACTCCCCTCCCGCGATCGCTTAAATCGATTAAATATGACCCATCCCTTCTTGTCAAGGTCACGCCCCTTTCCGTTTATGACCCACCCTGTCATCTGTAAACTACACCCCTTCCTTTTTAGGCTCCACCTTTTAGTCTTAGATCTCCACCTCTTCCTCTCTCTACATTAATGCAGCCAGGCCGGTGCCCATCAATGCAGCCTCACCGGTGCCCATCAATGCAGCCTCATCGGTGCCCATCAATGCAGCCTCACCGGTGCCCATCAATGCAACCTCATTGGTACCCATCAGTGCAGCCTCATTGGTACCCATCAACGCAGCCTCACCAGTGCCCATAAATGCAGCTTCCCCAGTGCCCATCAATGCAGACTCACCAGTGCCCATAAATGCAGCCTCACCAGTGCCCATCAATGCAACCTCACCAGTGCCCATCAGTGCAGTCTCACCAGTGCCCATCAGCACAGCCTCACCAGTGCCCATCAATGCAGCTTTATCAGTGCCCGACAATGCAGCCTCACCATTGCCTATCAATGCAGCCTCATCAGTGCCCACCAATGTAGCCTCATTAGTGCAGCTTATCAGTGGCCATCAGTGCAGCATATCAGTGCTGCCTTATCAGTGGAGCTTAAGGCTTTCACATTGAGGCGCTTTACAGGCGCTACATCGCTAAAAATAGTGCCTGCATATCGCCTGTAAAGAGCCTCTCCTGTCTCTCCAGTGTGAAAGCTTGAGGGCTTTCACATTGGAGTGGTGCACTTGCAGGACGGTAAAAAAAGTCCTGCAAGCCGCATCTTCTCAGCGCTGTAGGAGCGGTGTATACACCGCTCCTAAAGCGCACCTGCCCATTGAAAACAGTGGGACAGCGCCGCCAAACCACCGCTGCAGTGGGGCTATGCAGGCAGTTTCAACCCTTTTTGGGCCGCTAGCGGGGTTTAAAACCGCCCCACTAGCAGCCGAATAGCAGACAAGCACCGGCCGCCGCCTCCCCCCCGTCCCCCGCCAAGCACGCTGTCGCCGCCGATACACCATACTACCGTACCCCTGCAGCAAGCCGGCCACCGGGAGCTGCGTGTATGTGGGAGACGCCCGCGGGAGCCGGGACTTGGCGAGGCAGGTCTGGGGGGGGGGTTTTCGCCGCCCCCCCCGCAAAGTACCGCCCTAGGCCTGGGCCTTGTCGGCCTAGGCTGAAATACAGCACTGGCCTACACGTTTCTGAGCATAACAGATAGTGAAGAGGAAGTCACTCATCTGTCAGATTCAGGCTCAGAATACGATCCGGTAGACCACAGCGGCTCCATGACAGATAGCTCTGATGATGGAGTTGTGGTCCCTGCCAAGGTCAGGCGTACCAGACCCCGATCTTCTTCTGCTGTTGTTGAGGTGCAAGAACCACAGGTCCCTCGTATGGAGCAGAGAGCCAGTACTAGCGCCGCTCATCCTTCTGGTGAACTGGCAAGCACCAGCGGCCTAGTACACCCTGGTCATACATCCAGCACTGCAGTATCACGTGGTGACATGGCGAGTCCCATAAGTGCAGTTCAAGCTGACGAGGTGGCAAGCACAAGTAGTGTCCTGCTGCCACCAAGAAGACAAAGACAGGCCCGTCGTGCCCATAGTGTCCTTCCTGCAGAACATGCCAATCCTAATTGGGAACCCACCACTTCTGCAGCACCCGTACTTCCCCCATTCACTGGTCAACCCGGAATTCAGGTGGAAACAGTTGATTTTACCTCAATTGATTTTTATTCACTGTTTTTCATGGAAGATTTCTATAGATCTATTGTGGACCAAAGCAATTTGTATGCTGGTCAATTCATTGCTGCTAATCCCCAGTCCTCTCTTGCCAGAGATTGGAAGCCAAATACAGTTTCCGAATTTAAGACCTTTCTGGGGCTATCCCTCGACATGGGCATAGTTAAAATGAGTACATTGCGGTCATATTGGTCAACTGACCCAATTTACCATATGCCCGAGTTCTCTGCCTCCATGACCAGGGCACGATACGAGCAGATCTTGCAGTTCATGTACTTCAACAACAATGAACTCTGTCGTCCTTGTGGAGACCCTGGATACGATCTGCGCTACAAAATTCGGCCCCTCGTAAACCACTTCAACGAACGTTTTGCAGACTTGTTTACTCCCCATCAAGTTGTCTGCGTTGATGAGTCCCTGATTAAGTTTTCAAACAGTATCTTCCCAGCAAGTGTGCCAGATACGGGTCAAGATGTATAAGCTTTGTGACAGGGCCACAGGCTATACATATTGTTTTATGATTTACGAGGGAAGAGATACTCACGTAGAGCCGCCGAATGGCCCAGATTACATAGGGAGCGCTGGCAAGATTGTGTGGGACTTGGTGTCACCCTTATTCGGAAAGGGGTACCACTTGTATGTGGACAATTATTACACAAGCATGCCACTTTTTAGTCACTTGTTTGATCATCAGATTGCATGTGGCACCGTGTAATCTTCCCCGGAGGCTTGTAGATTCCCGTCTTAGGCTGGGGGAGAGAGCCTGCTTGAAGTGTAATAACTTGCTCGTTGTGAGGTGGAGGGATAAAAAGAATGTTTTTGTTTTGTCCTACCTTCATGCAGACACGAAGGTCCAAATTTCTATGGCGACTGGTGTTGTGGAGAAACCCATCTGTGTCCATGAATATAAAAACAAATATGGGAGGGGTGGACCTCAACGACCAGTTGTTGGCGCCGTACTTAGTTGCCCATGAGGCCAGATGCTGGTATTAAAAAGTGTCTATATACTTTTTTCAATTGGCTTTGCTGAACACTCATGTGCTATACAGAGCTTCAGGACGGACTGGATCCTTCCTTAAATTCCAGGAAGAGATCGTCAGAGCCCTTCTGTATCCAGATGGTGCTCCACCTCACCTTCCCAATCCAAATGCAGTAAGCCGGCTGCATGAGAGGCATTTTTCATATGTCCTCCTGAGTACCCCTACCCAACAAGCCCCCCAAAGAAGATGTCGTGTCTGTAGCAAGCGCGGACATAGGCGTGACACCCGCTATTATTGTCCCTCCTGTCCAGACAATCCTGGTGTTTGTATTGGTGAATGTTTTGAACGCTACCATTCACTAGTGGAGTTTTAGCATAGGGTACAGAACTGCACAGACTAGGCACACTTTCACGGGGTCTCCCAAGATGCCATCGCATTTTGAGAGATCCAAACCTGGAACCAAACCGTTACAATTACAGTTACAAATAAAAGTGTAAAAAAAAAAAGTAAAAAAAAAAAAAGTAAAAAAAAAAAAACCACACAAAAAATATATAAAATAAAAAAAACAAAAATAGTTGTCGTTTTACTTGAAAAGCAAACATGATAAAACATAATAACAATAAAACATTGCAGAATAGAATACAGTAAAAAAGAGCAGAACAATAGAGAGAGAGGGGTATAGTAAGTATTTTACAGATTTCGCTTTTTGTCACAAAGTTTTGAAAATTTAAAAAAAGAAAAAAAAATGTTTCTTTCCTTTCTTCATTTTCAAAAACAAATGGGAGCTGCAAAATACTCACCATGCCTCTCAGCAAATAGCTTGGGGTGTCTACTTTCCAAAACTACTTTCCAAAAAGTGGTCATTTGGGGGGGGGTTGTACCATCTGTGCATTTTATGGCCTTCAAAACTGTGATAGGTAGTGAGGAGTGAAATCAAAAATTTACGCCCTTAGAAATCCTGAAGGCGGTGCTTGGTTTCGGGAGCCCCGTATGCAGCTAGGCTCCCAAGAAGTCCCACACACGTGGTATCCCAGTACTCAAGAGAAGCAGCAGAATGTATTTTGGGGTGCAATTCCACATATGCCCATGGCATGTTTGAGCAATATATCATTTAGTGATAAAAAAAAAAGTTTGTCATTTTCCCGCAACTTGTGGCAAAATATAAAATATTCCAAGAGCCGCAAGAGCCTCCGAGGGACACCAAGGTTGCTTGGCAACTTGACGTTTCAGCTCCCAATACATTTTCCATGGGATTCCATGGGATTAAGGTCTGGAGACCTTAGCTAGGCCGCTCCATGACCTTAATGGGTTTCTTTTTGAGCCACTCATTTGTTGCCTAGGCGGTATGTTTTGGGTCATTGTCATGCTGGAATACCCCTCCACGACTCATCTTCGGTGTTCTGGCTGAGGGAAGAAGGTTCTCATCTAAGATTTTACAATACATGGCCCCGTCCATTGGACCCTCAATGCAGCAAGGTCGGCCTGTACCTTTTAGCAGAGAAAAAGTCAAAAAGCATAATGTTACCGCCTCCGTGCTTGACTGTAGGGATGGTGTTCATAGGGTCATAGTCAGCATTTTTCTTCCTCAAAACACAGCGAGTCGAGTTAAAGTCAAAGAGCTCAATTTTGGTCTCATCTGACCACAGTACTTTCTCCCAATCCTTCTCTGAATCATTTAGATGTAAGATGGGCATGACTGTACATGTGCCTTTTTGAGGGGGGGGGGGGGGTCCTTGCGGGTGCTGCTGGATTTCAATCCATGGTGACATATTGTGTTACCAATGGTTTGTTTGGTGACTGTGGCCCTAACTGCCTTGAGATCATTCACAAGCTCCTCCCGTCTAGTTCTGGGCTGATCCCTGACTTTTCTCATGATCATCCTTACCCCATGAGGTGAAAACCAGCATGGAGCTCCAGACCAAGGGCAATTGATGGTTATTTTGTATTTATTCCATTTGCGAATAATCGCTCCAACAGTTGTCTCCTTCTCACCAAGTTTCTTGCTGATGGTCTTGTAGCCCATTCTAGCCTTGTGCAGGTCTACAGTTTAGTCCCTGATGTCCCTTGACAGCTCTTTGGTCTTGCCCATGATGATGACGTTTGAATGAAAGAAAGAGATTCTGTGGACAGGTGTCTTTTATACACATAACAAGTTGTCGTTAGGAGCACCTTCTTATATTGACAGCACTAATCTGTGTACCACATGAGCACATACTCTAGCCATTCTGTGGGATCCAGAATTATTGTTGGTTGGGAGGGGATCAAATACTTATTTTACTTACTAAACTGCAACTCAATTTATATGATTTGTATCATGTGTTTTTTCTGAATATTTGGTATTTTTGATATTCTGTCTTTATCATTTAAAATACACCTATGATAAAAATTATAGACCATTCACTTCTTTGTAGGTGGGCAAACTTACAAAAGCTGTACGGGATCAAATAATAATTTTTCCCACTGTATATACAGTAAATAAATAACTCTTAAGAAAAAACAGGACTTATATATATATCACCCAAGAAAACTCCATTACATGAAAAGATTTATAAATATACGAATAAACATTTTTTTTATTATATAATATTAAAATTCAAGGTACATTACAAAAGCATATAAGTTTACAATTTGAACAGTAATTATTTCAGACCATTACAATATCCAACATACAGTACTACATTATAATTTCTCATAGAATTTTGATGCGTTTCGCTGATTTATCTGCTTCTTCAGGACCGTTCTAGAGAATATTTGCTCACGCCTTAGTATATGGTATGTATATTTGTCTAAATAAATGTATTTACAATCTCCCTTTGCAAAACATAAATTGATTATGTTATATCAAGGTAACACATAATAGATATATACAACATCATTAAATATATGTGCCCGTGTTGATAGGCTTGACGTGTTTCCAGGATAGCATTCACTTCCTCAGGAGCTGACAGAGAAATAAGGCTGATATTTCTATAAGTAAAACAAAAAATATAAGAAAACAAGAAGACATGCTCATTACACTTTCAAACTTTAACATTCATTATTTTGACTACCATACCATCCATGATATATATATATATATATATATATATATATATATATATATATATATATACAGTATCTCACAAAAGTGAGTACACCCCTCACATTTTTGTAAATATTTTATTATATCTTGTGTAGTGAGCGTACAGCTTGTATAATTTGCTGTCCCCTCCAAATAACTCAACACACAGCCATTAATGTCTAAACCGCTGGCAACAAAAGTGAGTACACCCCCAAGTGAAAATATCCAAATTGAGCCCAATTCGCCATTTTCCCTCCCCAGTATTATGTGACTTGTTTGGCTACTTTTACACTGGGGCGTTGGGGGCGTCGGCGGTAAAGCGTCGCTATTTTTACCGTCATTTTAGCAGCGCTATTCGGCCGCTCGTGGGGCACTTTTAACCCTTGAGAAACAGGAGAGGCTCTTTACAGGCGCTATGCAGGCGCTATTTTTAGTGCCTCAGTGTGAAAGTAGCCTTATGCCGCGTACACACGAGCGGACTTTACGGCGGACTTTGCCCGGCGGACTTTTCGACGTACTTTCCGACGGACTTTGTGAACGAACGGACTTGCCTACACACAATCCACCAAAGTCCGTCGAATTCGTACGTGATGACGTACGACCGGACTAAGACAAGGAAGTTCATAGCCAGTAGCCAATAGCTGCCCTAGCGTGGCTTTTTGTCCGTCGAACTAGCATACAGACGGCGGACTTTTCGACCGGACTCGATTTCAACGGATAAATTTTAAACAAGTTTCAAATCTAATTCCGTCCAACTTTTGAGAAAACAAAGTCCGCTGGAGCCCACACACATCGAATTGTCCGACGAAATCCAGTCCGCCGGGCAAAGTCCGCCGTAAAGTCCGCTCGTGTGTACGCGGCATTAGTGTTACAAGGTCTCAGTTGTAAATGGGGAGCAGGTGTGTTAAAAACTCTCTCATACTGGTCACTGGAAGTTAAACATGGCACCTCATGGCAAAGAACTCTCCGAAGATCTGAAAAAAAGAATTGTTGCTCTACATAAAGATGGCCTAGGCTATAAGAAGACTGCCAAGACCCTGAAACTGAGCTGCAGCACGGTGGCCAAGACCATACAGCGGTTTAACAGGACAGGTTCCACTCAGAACAGGAAAATATGAAAACACTGCGCTCTAATAGCAAAAATAAAATATATGTGGGCCAGCAGCTGCATACATTGTGACAAACAATAACTGGTAACTGGGAAAAAATGCAGCGCTAAGAAATATTGGGAAGTTAGGGTGTAGTGAAACAATTAAGTAAGAGATGCTGTACTGAACAGTAAAGCATATGTGCAAAAACCATAAGTGAAGTGAAATGAACAAACACAGTATAAAGTGTCCACGTATGGTAAATGGATGATTCCAAACTCAAATTAATAAGAGGAACTGGTATGGACCAAAAAATGATGTGAGACTGGAAATTAAAGTCAATGGTGCACAGTGTGGATCTGTGACTGTGAGTCAACAACGGGGTACAGACAGAGGTTCCACCGTTCCGGATATCGTTTTCAGCCTAGGTTTGGCTCCATGCACCATTGACTCCATGTCATATGACAGTGGAGTCCACGTCATCTGGTAAGAGTACCCATCTTATCTTACTTCCTGATGTTTTCATTCTGATGCCCCATATCGAGATGTTGGTTTACAGCTACGGAATTTCTGTACCCCGTTGTTGACTCACAGTCACAGATCCACACTGTGCACCATTGACTTTAATTTCCAGTCTCACATCATTTTTTGGTCCATACCAGTTCCTCTTATTAATTTGAGTTTGGAATCATCCATTTACCATATGTGGACACTTTATACTGTGTTTGTTCATTTCACTTCACTTATGGTTTTTGCACATATGCTTTACTGTTCAGTACAGCATCTCTTACTTAATTGTTTCACTACACCCTAACTTCCCAATATTTCCACTCAGAACAGGCCTCGCCATGGTCGACCAAAGACATTAAGTGCACAAGCTCAGCGTCATATCCAGAGGTTGTCTTTGGCAAATAAGACGCATGAGTGCTGCCAGCATTGCTGCAGATGTTGAAGCCAGTCAGTGCTCAGACCATACACCACACACTGCATCAAATTGGTCTGCATGGCTGTCGTCCCAGAAGGAAGCCTCTTCTAAAGATGATGCACAAGAAAGCCCGCAAACAGTTTGCTGAAGACAAGCAGACTAAGGACATGGATTACTGGAAGCATGTCCCGTGGTCTGATGAGACCAAGATAAACTTATTTGGTTCAGATGGTGTCAAGCGTGTGTGGCGGCAACCAGGTGAGGAGTACAAAGATAAGTGTGTCTTGCCTACAGTCAAGCATGGTGGTGGGAGTGTCATGGTCTGGGGCTGCATAAATGCTGCCGGCACTGGGGAGCTACAGTTCATTGAGGGAACCATGAATGCCAACATGTACTGTGACATACTGAAGCAGCGCATGATCCCCTCCCTTAGGAGACTGGGCCACAGGGCAGCATTCCAACATGATAACGACCCCAAACACACCTCCAAGACGACCACTGCCTTGCTAAAGAAGCTGAGGGTAAAGGTGATGGACTGGCCAACCATGTCTCCAGACCTAAACCCTATTGAGCATCTGTGGGGCATCCTCAAATGGAAGGTGGAGGAGTGCAAGGTCTCTAACATCCACCAGCTCAGTGATGTCGTCATGGAGGAGTGGAAGAGGACTCCAGTGGC
This sequence comes from Lithobates clamitans, assembly GCA_037952925.1. Taxonomy (NCBI): domain Eukaryota; kingdom Metazoa; phylum Chordata; class Amphibia; order Anura; family Ranidae; genus Lithobates; species Lithobates clamitans. The sequence goes on from JBBGZY010001897.1 coordinate 442,404, forward strand.
AACCTGTGAAGCTCTGGTGAACTCCATGCCCAAGAGGGTTAAGGCAGTACTGAAAAATAATGGAGGCCACACAAATTATTGACACTTTGGGCACAATTTTGAAATTCTCACTAAAGGGGTGTACTCACTTTTGTTGCCAGCGGTTTAGACATTAATGGCTGTGTGTTGAGTTATTTTGAGGGGACAGCAAATGCACACTGTTATACAAACTGTACACTCACTACTTTACATTGTAGCAAAGTGTCATTTCTTCAGTGTTGTCACATAATAAAATATTTACAAAAATGTGAGATACTGTATATATATATATATATATATATATATATATATATATATATATATATATATATACACAGTGCCTTGCAAAAGTATTCACCCCCTTGGCATTTTTCGTGTTTTGTTGCCTCTCAACCTGGAATTAACATGGATTGTTTGAGGATTTGCATCATTTAATTTACAGAACATGCCCACAACTTTGAAAGAGTTTTTTTTTTTATTGTGAAGCAAACAACAAATAGGACAAAATAACAGAAAAAGTCAATGTGCATAACTATTCACCCCCCTAAGTCAATACTTTGTAGAGCCACCTTTTGCGGCTATCACAGCTCCAAGTCGCTTTGAATAAGTCTCTATGAGCTTGCCACATCTTACCACTGGGATTTTTGCCCATTCCTCCTTGCAAAACTGCTCCAGCTCCTTCAAGTTGGATGGTTTGCGCTTGTGAACTGCAATCTTTAAGTCTGACCACAGATTTTCTATTGGATTGAGGTCTGGGCTTTGACTAGGCCATTCCAACACATTTACATGTTTCCCCTTAAACCACTCAAGTGTTGCTTTAGCAGTGTGTTTGGGGTCATTGTCCTGCTGGAAGGTGAACCTCCGTCCTAGCCTCAAATCACACACAGAGTGGTACAGGTTTTGCTCAAGAATATCTCTGTATTTAGCACCATCCATCTTTCCCTCAAATCCGACCAATTTCCCAGTCCCGACTGCTGAAAAACATTCCCACAGCATGATGCTGCCACCACCATGTTTCACAGTGGGGATGGTGTTCTTTGGGTGATGTGATGTGTTGGGTTTGCGCCAGACAGCATTTTATTTGATGGCCAAGAAGTTCAATTTTAGTCTCATCAGACCAGAGCACCTTCCTCCATACATTTTGGGAGTCTCCCACATGCCTTTTCGCAAACTCAAAACGTGCCATTTTGTTTTTTACTGAAAGTAATGTCTTTCTTCTGGCCACTCTGCCATAAAGTCAAACTCTATGGAGTGTACGGCTTATTGTCGTCCTATGTACAGATACTCCAGTCTCTGCTGTGGAACTCTGCAGCTCTTCCAGGGTTACCTTAGGTCTCTGTGCTCCTCTCTGATTAATGCCCTCCTTGCCCGGTCCGTGAGTTTTGGTGTGCGGCCGTCTCTTGGCAGGTTTGCTGTTGTGCCATGTTCTTTCCATTTGGTTATGATAGATTTGATGGTGCTCCTAGGGATCATTAAAGATTTGGATATTTTTTTATAACCTAACCCTGACTTGTACTTCTCAACAACATTGTCCCTTACTTGTTTGGAGAGTTCCTTGGTCTTCATGGCAGTGTTTGGTTAGTGGTGCCTCTTGCTTAGGTGTTGCAGCCTCTGGGGCCTTTCAAAAAGGTGTGTATATGTAATGACAGATCATGTGACACTTAGATTGCACACAGGTGGACATCATTTCACTAATTATGTGACTTCTGAAGGTAATTGGTTGCACCAGAGCTTTTTATGGGCTTCATAACAAAGGGGGTGAATACATACGCACATGCCAATTATCAGTTTTTTTATTTCTGAACAATAGTTTTGTGTATATATTTTTCTAATTTTACTTCCCCAACTTAGACTATTGTGTTCTGATCCATCACATATAATTCAGATTAAAAAAACATTGAAGTAAAGGCTGTAATGTAACAAAATAGGTAAAAAGTCAAGGGGGTGAATACTTTTGCAAGGCACTGTATATATATATATATATATATATTATCATAAGAGGTTAATGTTTTGCAATAGAAGATTTTAAATATATTTTTTGCCTTTTTTCCAATGTGCAGACTACTGTATATAAATTAAAGAAGAATTCCAGGTATGGACAGATTATTTTATACAGTTACATTGCTCCAGCTTGAGCCATCGCTACTCCAGTGATTTCCATTTGCATCCGTGTCCCTGCTGAGTGGTCAGCCTGATGCATTGTGAACACAGGAGGTCAGCTCCTAGGCACAGGCACCATTAAGGGAATGCTATGCAATTTCTAAATCAATGCAAAGTGTTCTCTGATTGGACGAGGTGGAGAGCTCCGTGCTGCAGACCCATATTATGAATGGTTTTTTATAACTGCCCTTGCTGAATTTAGGAATGATTTCTACAGAACTAGAGGATGATTTAATATATGACAAATGCCACTTTTATTTGGTTGCCAAAGCCACAGGAGAACAAGTGATTTTTTTTTTATTTCATTTTTTTTTTTATTCGTTTGATTTTGTTTAATATCAGCCTTGTCATTTTATTGGCTTTATTGCTCCCCAATGTAATTGCAGCTGCTATTAATAATCACTATAAGTAACATTCCGCTAATAAATGTCATATTTTTCATGATAGTTTAACCACTAGGCGTCCGCGCTATAGCCGAAAGACGGCTACAGCGCGGACTCAAATTGCCGGGAGGGCGTCCGTGGACGTCCTCCTGTTTACTTCCGCATTGCGCGCTCCCGCGAGCGCGCATCGCGGAAGTTTTGTGCTGGCCGTGTCCCTCGGACACAGCCAGTCACAGATCACCGTAAACGGCCAATGACAGCGGCCGTTTACGGTGCGATCGGCGGTGCCAATGAGAGAGGATCTCATATGTAAACATATGAGATCCTCTCTCATCGCCGGCTCTCCCTCCTCACACAGAGACAGCGTGTGAGGAGGGAGAGCGGAACCGCTGCGGCGGTGAGTGTAAAAAAAAAAAAAAAAAGTGTCCCGCTGTTAACAGTCCCTGCCATCTGCCCTGTCATCTGCCCTGTCATCTGCCCTGTCATCTGCCCCTGCCATCTGATCTGCCCTGTCATCTGCCCTGTCATCTGCCCTGTCATCTGCCCCTGCCATCTGATCTGCCCTGTCATCTGCCCTGTCATCTGCCCTGTCATCTGCCCCTGCCATCTGCCCTGTCATCTGCCCTGTCATCTGCCCCTGCCATCTGCCCCTGCCATCTGCCCTGTCATCTGCCCCTGCCATCTGCCCCTGCCATCTGCCCTGTCATCTGCCCCTGCCATCTGCCCTGTCATCTGCCCCTGCCATCTGCCCCTGCCATCTGCCCCTGCCATCTGCCCCGTCATCTGCCCCGTCATCTGCCCCTGTCATCTGCCCTGTCATCTGCCCCTGCCATCTGCCCCTGCCATCTGCCCCTGCCATCTGCCCCTGTCATCTGCCCCTGCCATCTGCCCCTGCCATCTGCCCCGTCATCTGCCCCGTCATCTGCCCCTGCCATCTGCCCTGTCATCTGCCCTGTCATCTGCCCCTGCCATCTGCCCCTGCCATCTGTCCCCACTGCCACGTATAAGTGCCATCTGTCATCAGTGCCACATAGTGCCATCTGTCATCAGTGCCACATAGTGCCATCTGTCATCAGTGCCACATAGTGCCATCTGTCATCAGTGCCACATAGTGCCATCTGTCATCAGTGCCACCTGTCAGTGTCACGTGCCATCTGTCATCAGTGTCACGTGCCATCTGTCATCAGTGTCACGTGTCATCAGTGCCACGTATTAGTGCCACCTGTCATCAGTGTCATCAGTGCCACGTATCAGTGCCACCTGTCATCAGTGTCATCAGTGCCACGTATTAGTGCCATCTGTCATCAGTGCCACGTATTAGTGCCATCTGTCATCAGTGCCACGTATTAGTGCCATCTGTCATCAGTGCCATGTATTAGTGCCATCTTTCATCAGTGCCACATGTCATCAGTGCCACATATCAGTGCCATTTGTCATCAGCGCCACATGCCGTCAGTGCCACATATTAGTGCCATCTGTCAGTGCCACATATTAGTGCCATCTGTCAGTGCCACGTATTAGTGCCATCTGTCAGTGCCACATATTAGTGCCATCTGTCAGTGCCACGTATTAGTGCCATCTGTCATCAGTGCCATGTATTAGTGCCATCTGTCATCAGTGCCACGTCAGTGCCACGTATCAGTGCCATCTGTCATCAGTGCCACATCAGTGCCACGTATCAGTGCCATTTGTCATCAGTGCCACCTCAGTGTCACGTGTCATTGTCCTGGTGCTCCAGGGCCTTCAAAAGTGTAATAGGTAGTCAACAAATTAGATGTGTAATTTTTGCTCCTAGAACACGTGATGGTGCTCCATGCATGTTGGGCCTCTCTATGTGGCCAGGCTGTGAAAAAAGTCCCACACATGTGGTATCGTAATACTCAGGAGGAGTAGCAGAATGTATTTTGGGGTGTCATTTGTGGTATATACATGCCATGTGAGAGAAATAACCTATTACAATGACAATTTTGTGGGGAAAAAAAAAAAAAAAAAAAAAATCTTCATTTTGCAAAGAATTGTGGGAAAAAATGACAACATCAAAAACCTCACCATGCATCTTACTAAATACCTTGGAATGTCTACTTTCAAAAAAGGGGTCATTTGGGGGGTATTTGTACTTTCCTGACTTGTTCGGGTCACAAGAAATGAGATAGGCCGTCAGTGCATCACGTGTGATCAATTTTTATGATTTGCACCATAACTTGTAGACTCTCTAACTTTCAGAAAGACCAAATAATATCCACTAATTTGGGTTATTTTTACCAAAGATATGTAGCAGTATAAATTGTGGCCAAAATTTATGAAGAAAAATTACTAATTTGAAAAATTTTATCACAGAAACTAAGAAAAATGCGTTTTTTTTCAAAATTTGCGGTCTTTTTTCATTTATAGCGCAAAAAATAAAAAACCCAGAGGTGATCAAATACCACCAAAAGAAAGCTCTATTTGTATGAAAAAAAGGACAAAAAATTCATTTGGGTACAGTATTGCATGACTGAGTAATTGTCATTCAAAGTGTGAGAGCGCTGAAAGCTGAAAATTGGTCTGGTCACGAAGGGGGTTTAAGTGCCCAGTTGTCAGGTGGTTAACATATTGCAATTTTTTGGCAGCAGCAAGTGATGTTCTGGAGGAAGTGGAGCTTGTGTATGAAGGGGCTAAAAGAAGGAAACCCATTTCATCCATCTCTTTATCTTCAATGTGGCTTTGGGAATGCAGGCTGGAAGCTATTCAAAGCCCACTTACTTTCACTTTATTTGAGGTGCATGAATATGAAAAAAAAATCATTACAAAAGAACATGGATCTCTAAAGAAAAACTCTTTAATACTTTAAAGAAAAAAAAAAAAATACCTCCAGGTCCCACCTGCAGTAAATTGCATTGCACATCTCTTCCTGTTTTCCCAGTTGCTCTGAATTATCTTAGTATTTACCAAAAATATGAAAAGGCTTGTAACCTAAAGCAGTGGTGACATCCCGCCGCCACCCCCGAACCCCCCCAGGCGGTCGCTCATTCAAACCCCCCCCCTGTCGCTCACTCATCCCCCCACCAGCCCCGCACTTACCCCATCTAAGTTTCGGACAGCTTCGGCTCCTTCCTGCGTCTCCTCCTCTGCGGCTTCACCCTGCGTCTCCGGCTTCACAGCAGCTTCCTCCTTGGCGGCATCCATCCGCGGCCAATACGAGCGCTTCTCCTCTCAGGAAATCGGTTTTAAGCCCCGCTTCCTGATTGGCCAGGAGGAGAATCAGGAAGACAATAGCGAATGTTAATTCACTATTGTCACACAACTGGGTCAGCTTAGGGAGACCCCTCAAACCTGCTGGAAGGGATGTGGAAAGGTTGGTACTCTTGCCCACTTATGGTGGGAATGCCCTAAAATCCAGAAATACTGGGGAGAAGTCTTAGAGGAAATACAGCAGATAACAGGGGAGCAGGTTAATAATAACCCCTGGGCGTGCATGTTTCACGACACGGAAAGAGAGATCCCCCAATACATAAAGTCAGTAATTCCATTCCTCTTAAACGCAGCCAAAGCACTGATCCCGTGTCATTGGAAGGATATAGAGGTCCCAAGGATGAAGGATTGGATAACAAGAGTAGAATGGGTCAGAGGAATGGAAGAAGCAAGACACTCGATGGAAGGGCGACGAGATAAATATATTAAGATGTGGGCAAGATGGCATGAGTATAGGGATACAGAAAGATATGTGACATTTATGGATACTTGAGGGGAAGAGAGAGAGGGATGAGGAGAGGGAGGACAAATATAAATTTTGTGCTCCCCCCCTTTTTTCCTTTTTTTTTTTTTTTGTTTTTTTTTTTTGTTTGGGGGAGGGGGGATGAGGGGAGAAAAATATAGATAAGTAAATATTGGTATTCTTAGTGGATGGAAGGGAAAGAGAATTTGTACCTTAAAAGTTTTGTATAAAAATTAGTATATCGCTCTATAAGCCACAATGATGCGAAAAAGAGAGGGGGCGCAGCGTAAATGACGCAGCTGACTTAAAAACTCTCTAAAAGATTGCTGATGTGGAAAGAAAAATAGAGAAAAAAAAAAAAAAATAAAAATAAAAAAGCTTAGGGCGCCCCGAGCCCACCCTTTTTTGAAGCCAATTAGAGCCTCTGGCTCTAGTCACGTGCTACAAAAAAAAACAAAAAAAAAAACCCCACATTGAAATCCATGCAAGCGGGCACCCTGCATGTAGATTAGGAGCCGGGGGCACCTTATGGACAGGCTGCCACTGGCCTAAAGTGAGAGAGAGAAAATGCAAGAGAATTAGGTCTACAGAACGGTTGATTTACTAAAACTGGAAAGGGCAAAATCTAGTGCAGCTGTGCATAGTAACCAATCAGCTTCCAGGTTTTATTATCAAAGCTTAACCATTTCAGCCCCGGAAGAATTTACCCCCTTCCTGAACAGTGCGTTTTTTACGATTCGGCACTGCGTCGCTTTAACTGACAATTGCGCGGTCGTGCGACGTGGCTCCCAAACAAAATTGACGTCCTTTTTTTTCCCCACAAATAGAGCTTTCTTTTGGTGGTATTTGATCACCTCTGTGGTTTTTATTTTTTGCGCCATAAACAAAAAAATAGCGACAATTTTGAAAAAAACGTATTATTTTTTACTTTTTGCTATAATAAATATCCCCAAAAAATATTTAAAAAAACATTTTTTTTCTCAGTTTAGGCCGATACGTATTCTTCTACATATTTTTGGTAAAAAAAAAAATCGCAATAAGCGTATATTGATTGTTTTGCGCAAAAGTTATAGCGTTTACAAAATAGGGGATAGTTTTATGGCATTTTTATTAGCGATCAGCGATTTTTATTGTGACTGCGACATTATGGCAGACATGTCGGACATTTTTGACACATTTTGGGACCATTGTCATTTATACAGCGATCAGTGCTATAGAAATGCACTGATTCCTGTGTAAATGACACTGGTAGTGAAGGGGTTAACCACTATGGGGCGGGGAGGGGTTAAATCAGTACTAGGGATGTGTTCTAACTGTAGGGGGGATGGGCTGTGTGTGACACGTCACTGATCTCTGCTCCCGATCACAGGAAGCAGAGATCAGTGACACTGTCACTAGGCAGAACGGGGAGATGCTGTTTACATCAGCATCTCCCGGTTAGTCCTCTCCGTGAGGCGATCGCGGGTATCCCCGCGGCGATCGAGTCCGCGGGACCTGCGACCGACTCACGAAGAGCGCGGCAGGCGCGCGCGCGGCGGCAAATTTAAAGTAATGTACAGGTGCGTTACTTTCCGCAGCCGTGCCAATGTGCCAACGTATATCTACAGGAGTCGGTCGGGAAGCGGTTAAAGTGATTGTAACCAATCACCTTGTAAAACAACCCATTCAGTTTAAAATTGAGATGAAAGGCAAAACATTTGTGTATAGATATAAAATAAAATAAAAACATTATACATACCTTTTTTTCCCCTTTTTCTATAAGTGATCACATCCCCTCTGTTCTCAGCTGCATAAGGGCTGGGGGGGAGGAGAAGCAACAACACAGATCTTCTCAGTTAAAGGCTGTCGGGGGGGGGGGGTTGTCAGGACAAGTCTGATTATTGTAGGAGAGCACACTGAGTTTCCATCACTGCTCGGGAACTGACCACGCTGTGATCTCCTGCCTAGTGTGGTCAGTTTTTAACAGGTAAGCAGAGGGACTGGCGGGAAACCAGGGTTTTCACACAAAGGAAGCAATACAAAGAGAACAGGAGACTTTCTCATACAAGTACATGGTGCAGCAGTCACATTCCAGGAATATGAAATGCTGGGGTGGTAACAAACACTGAAGTTAGAAGCTGATTGGTTGCCATGCACGGATGAACCAGATTTTGCACTCTCCAGTTTTAGTAAATCTCCCCCCTTTGTGTTTTATATTTTTAGCCTAGAGTCACACTTTTGCATCAGAGTGGCATGCGTGTCACTTCAGTGCGTGGCAACCCACGTAACCTGAGTTACTGCATTGCTGTACCATTTATATTGAATGGCAGCCCAATACAAGGCAATAAACCTGCATAGTAGTGTGTTGCCATGCATTGCATTACCGTAAAGGTTCATGTGTGGTTTTAAGCATGTTGGGGTACATAAGCAGCCAAGCCATTTTAAGGCTGCCTTAAAGGGTTAGTTCGCTAGGGATGAGCTCTGGGGTAGGTCCTGGCTTAGTATGGATCTTAGGGGAACCCCACATTTATTTTCTTGTTTTGTGAATTGGGTTTACCTTATTAAAATCTAAAACACACCCAAAGGCCTACCACACTTTTTTTTAAAAATTTTTTATGAATTTTTATTTTGTGGGATAAAGACAGGACATTAGAAAGCATATTTGCGGGTGCAGCCACTGTAATAATCAGTAGAATACAGAAATCTGATCATTTAAAATAGGTCAATTGTTACGTAATGCAATTAACAAGACAATAAACATACGGTCATTGGATACATTGATCTGATGTTTCTGGCGTGTGAACAAGGCTGTGTTTGTTTCATCTTGGGACTAGCACATCTTAGTGATTGCTAAGTCTCTGTTCTCTCTGTATCTATCAGAGACTATCAGGTCATACTACGTATTATTGCTGTTATAGTTTAATAAATTGCGTTGTGGGAAGCAAGAAAATAAGAAAGGAAGGGGAAGTATGTAAGGGATCAGAGGAAGTGGCTATGAATATTTAAGGGAAGGGTGGGGGGTTATCTAAGTTCTCGTAGCGTGAAGGTGGGGAAAGGGGGAGGTCTGGTTGAGAACTGTACCCTTCTCTCCCGCCGCAGCTCTTCAAGGGTATGTCAATTCATGAGTTGTTTTGTATTCGTCGGTTGTGACGAAGTGTAGCCAGCAAGACCATATTTTCCAAAAATTTGGAGGGGGTGTCTTTCGCTTGGTGAATGAGGTCTTCCATTTCTGCAGTTTTTTGTATGCGCTTGAACCAGTCAGCTATAGTCGGTGGTTCTGAAGAGTGCCATTTAGCTGGTATGCACATCTTTGCTGCGTTTACCATATGCATGGCAAGTGAGGCGAAGGTAAGCATTTTTTGGAATCGAAGAATGGTGTAACAAAAACTGTGCTGGTGAAAAGTCTAGAGAGTAAGTGGTAATTTGGTTTGTGAGTCTGTGAACCTCCTTCCAGAAAGGTTGGAGTTTGGGACAGGAGCACCAGATGTGTAGCAGTGATCCCAGCTCCTCCTCGCATCCCCAGCATTGTGCGGAGACTGATGGGAATTATTGCATGCAATCTATGGGGGGTCCTGTACCATCTCGAAAATATTTTGAAAGCGTTCTCCTGGGCATACACGTTTACAGATCCCTTGTGGATACATGTATAGATATTCTCCCACTCTTGATCTGATAGATCAATTGAGAGTTCTTGCTTCCGTTTGCTACTGGCCAGGTTAGCTTTGTGGTCAATGTCTGCAAATAATAGAGCATATGTGTCAGAAATTAGGTGATTTTGAGATTCTGTTTTCAGGCACAGTGATTCAAAAGGGGTCTTATGTCTGGACCAGTCGGGTGGAGGGTTAGGATTTTTCAGGAAGTGTCGAATTTGTACATATGTCCAAAATGGGAATGTATGATTTGTCATCTGGGAGGCTATTAGGGATTGTGTGAGGAGGCGTCCTCTCTCGTAGAATTGTTTTGCTCGGATGTTAGAGTATGGCCATAAGTCTGTGAGAAATGAAGAGGAGGCTCCTGGAGGGAAATCTGTGTTTTGTCAGAGCGGGTTCAATGGGGCTGGGGTTGAAGATATTTTGTGTTTACGGCATGCTTCCTGGAAGGTGGTTAAAGTTGGGTGAATTAATGGGTGGGCTTTGCAAGTCGAAGGGGTATGTCTGGAAGTTATCCAGGGGAGTTGAGATAGCGGAGAAGGGGACATAGCATGTTCTAGCTGAACCCATGCCTTTACCTTAGAGTGGATGTTCCAGAAAATTATTCTGGCCAGGTGGTATGTTTTGTGGTATCTCTGGAGGTCTGGGAGACCTATGCCACCTTTGAGTTTGGGAATCGTCAGTCTAGAGTAACTCAGTCTTGGCCGTGAGTCGCCCCATATGAAGTCCGTACAGGCCTTCTGGTATGCTGAAAAGAAGGTAGGAGGTAGTTTTATGGGAATGGTTTGTAGGAAGTATAATAATCTAGGCAGAATGTTCATTTTTATAATTGCAGCCCTGCCAAACCAAGAGAAGAGGCCAGTGGTTCATGACTTCAAATCGTGCTTTATTGTTTGTTGTAGCGGTAGGTAGTTTTTGGAGAATAGGTCCGCGAGGGAGGAGGGAAGCTGGATGCCAAGGTATGAAATCATGTGTTTGTACCATTTAAATGAGAAGTTAGATTGGCATTGTCAACATATGTTCATTGGTAGTGTGACATTCAGGGCGTGAGATTTTGTAAAATTGATTTGTAGGTTAGTTAGAAAATTGAAAGTTTGGAAGTCTTTGAGTGGTTCAGTGAGAAAGAGAAGGATATAGTCTGCAAATGTGGCTAGTTTGTAGGTGTGGTGGGTTATTTCAATTCCTTTGATATTGGGGTTTGCTCTGAGGCGTCGGAGTAATGGCTCAGGGGTGAGGACAAAGATCAGGGGGGATAGAGGGCACCCCTGGTGGGTTCCATTCGATATTGAGAAGGCATTCAACAAGTGGCCGTTTACACAAACTTTTGCTGTGGGATTGTAGTAGATCATAAGTATAAGGTTTAGCATGCGATGTGGGAGACCAATGGCCTTTAAAGCTTCCGTCATGTAGTCCCAAGCCACTCTATCGAATGCAATCTCTGCGTCGAGGGAAAGGAGAATGGTTAGTTGTGAGCCAGTGATGAATGTTGATCTCTTTGAGTGTATTATCCCCTGCCCCTCTGCCTGGTATAAAACCCACTTGGTCAAGGGAGATGAGCTGAGGAAGCAAGGGGAGTAATCGGTTGGCTAACATTTTGGCAAACCATTTCAGGTCAACGTTTAATAATGAGATTGGTCTATAGTTGGTGACCAAGGAGGGGTCCTTTCCTGGTTTTGGGAAAACTGTGATATGTGCTGTTAAAAAATCTCGAGGAGGTGTTAGTTGTGACGCAAAGGAGTTAAAGGCAGAGAGAAAGGAGGGGATAAGGAGTTCCATGTAGGTTTTGTAATATCCCACTGTTACTCTGTCCGGTCCTGGACGCTTGCCCGGTTTCATCTGTTTGATTGCTAGTTTGGCTTCTTTTTCAGATAGCGGGCCATCTAGATTCCTTTCCACTGTGTTTGAGATTGGGGAGGGGCTGTATTGGTTCAGGAAGTCTGTGTAAGACTGTTTCCTCGATGTATTGGCTGTAGATGCATCTGCTAGGGGTAGGTTGTAAAGTTGCGTATTGTACTCGACAAAGTGCTTAGCAATGTCAGGGTTGGAATTCAGTTTACGTCCTGATGAGTCTGTCATGGAATGTATAGTCGAGGCAGCTCTCTTGGCTTAAATGGCTCTAGCTAGTAGTTTTCCTGCTTTGTTACTGTATCCGTAAAACGATTTCTGGGACAGTATGTATTTTCGTTTTATTTTTTTGCCTCATATCTCTAGAAGTTCATTTCTAGTCTGTAGGAGGTTTTGGAAGGTATCTAATGCTTGCATCCATTTATGGGCGCACTCCAGCCCGCTGAATTCGGGTAGTTGGTTTTGAGAGCTGTCTTGTCTTATATGTTTGCGTTTGGCTGTGGCTGCAATGAGAATGCCTCTAATGACGCATTTATGAGCTTCCCATGTGATGACAAGGGAAGTCTCTGTAGGGTTGTTTTCCGCGAAGTACTGTTTAATATGTACTGTAACCTCAGCTGCGATTGAGGGATCAGTGAGCAGAGAGGGATCTAACTTCCAAGTCGGAAGGTGTGTGTGAACCTCTGGGAACGATATGGCCATTGAGATTGGGTGATGGTCTGAAAGGAACATGGGGTCGATGGATGTTTTATGAAGGAAGGGTAAGTCTTTCTGAGAGATAAATAGATAGTCGATTCTCGAATATCGTTGGTGTGGGTTTGAGAAAAGGTTTAATGTCTGTCAGGAGTCATGGAGTAAGAGATTGCAAAGCTGTGATTTAATGGAGCGCAGGGATTTGTAAGGGAGGGAGGACACACTATTAGAGGTGTCTTGGAGGGGGTTTAGAGGAACATTAAAGTCGCCTCCTAGAATCAGGGTGCCTTCTTGGAATGGAGTTAGTGCTTTGGTTAGTTTGTGGAAGAAGGTCACCTGGTTTTTGTTTGGGAGCGTATATGTTTGGGAGCGTATATGTTGGCTAGAGTAAACTGTTTGCTGTGGTAGGTCCCTTTCAGAAAGAGGAACCTCCCTTCCTCATAAGAGTGTGTATCAGTGAGTTGGAAAGAGCAATGTTTTGCTAGGAGTATGGAGACCCCTTTTGATTTGGACGTTCGGTTAGTTGCGTGATACACAGTAGGATAATATTGGTTCGTTAGTCTAGGTGTAGCATCCGTGCGGAAGTGTGTTTCCTGCAGAAATATTATATCTGCTTTATTCTGTTGCATGGAGAGGAGGAGTTGGGATCGCTTTTCTGGAATATTGAGTCATTTTGTGTTGAACAAGATAATTTTCAGGTTTATGGCTGCTGGGTGGGGTATGGGCCATGGTTTGGGTATTCACCATATACAGCACCAAGGATTTTTATTAACCAGACACCAAAAAGCGCAAAAGGTTAGGTTGTAAGAGCTGTGACAGGAGGGGGGGGGGGTTCAGAGCTGGGGATAGGGTCTGGGAGGTTGGAGAATTGGGGAGAGGGGGTGTAGAGGGAGCAAGTTTGATGGGAGGGTAAAGGAGGATAGGGGATGGTAGTATAGAAGGGGTGCTTTAGAGGGGGGTGGTCCGGCGACAGGTGGGAGCTCGCTCACCGTCCGGGTATGGGATATACCGTAAAGTCGGTATTGCCGGAAGAGTTCAGTGGTATTGTTAGGTAGCGAAAGAGTAGACATCATGTCTATAGGGGCTACCACTGTGTGGGAGGTGGTTTTTCAAGGGAGAAGGAGTAGTTTGATTTCCCGTCAGACGTTTCGGCACATTAGGCTTGTTTGTTTGCGGAGGAGGTAGTTGTGTTAAAGGGTGTGCTTAGGGAAAAAAAATTTATTTCTGTGATTGTGGGATTGAGTGATAGGGGATAGATCAGAAATATAGGAGCCCTGTGAGTGGGTGGATTCTCTATAAGATGTTTAAGTGGAACCGGAGTTGGCTGGTGATGAGTAAAATCTACTATACCAGAATATATGCCTTATGTCCGTCCTATAACATCTGTGTTTGAGTTAGGCAACTTGAACCTTTGAACAAGTGAACAAACATATGTACTACTACTACTAACTGATGGCTGCATATGAACCAATGAGATAAGTTAAAAGGTGAAGGAGTATGGAAGATAAGAGATAAAATAGATAAACGAGATAAACGATAACGATACCCTGATGGATTATGTGGTATGTTTATCGCATATTCAGAATACTACGAAGAATTCGGATGGTGTACAACCTGCTTCTAGGAAGCTGGTTTGTGGAAATTATGCAATAATATTGGGGGGGAATGATTGTGTTTATGATCATTCCAGTAAGGAGTGTTTAGTGGGTAGTCACGGTGCCGTAGATTAGACGTGTGGCTTACAGGAGTAGAGTAAGTTGCCCATTTGGGGATAGGCCACAGGCAATTACATATTGTTATGCTGAATTACCCTTATGGCGATTTTCTCTCTGGTGGTGTAACTTTAGAAATGGGGTTATAGCCGTGTTCTGAACATGCAATTTGAGGGCCTACCACACTTTTACGTCCTAGAGCAGTGATGGCGAACCTTGGCACCCCAGATGTTTTGGAACTACATTTCCCATGATGCTCACCTACACTGAAAAAGTTCATGAGCATCATGGGAAATGTAGTTCCAAAACATCTGGGGTGCCAAAGTTCGCCATCACTGACAAACTGCTTCTGCATAAATACACTACAGTAAGTGAATGTTGCCACCCAACAGAAAGGGGTGAATTTATATTAAAAAAATTGCATAGTAATTCACCCAGTAGGGAACTAGAGAAAAAAAAATATTATTAGGCTATTTCATGTGATGGATGAATGTTTTTCATTGATTTAAAACTGAAAATTAGGCATGTGCAATTCGTTTAGTTCAGAATTCATTTTTTGACAAATTCGTTAATTCAGAAATATCCGAATTAACGAAAACCTGTTTAACGAATTTTTCCGAATATTCGTAAATTCGAAAAATTTGTAAATTCGTACATTCGTAAATTAGTGAATTCGTAACTTTGTAAATTCTGAAATTCGGAAATCTGAAATAATAATTAACTAATAATAACTTAACTACTATTACTAGTAACTATTAAATAATAGGTATTGTAGTTTCCTTTCAAATTTGGCCGTTAGTGAACATAACAAATACAAATTTATCCGAAGGTTACGAATGATCCGAAATAATGAATGCCGTATCCAAATGAATGGAACGTAATGAATTAATAATAATAAATAACAATAATAATAATAACATTTTTTTATTATTTATTATTAATTTGTTCCATTCCATTTGTTTATTTCGGATAATGCGTAACTTCAGATAAATTCGTATTTGTTACGTTCACTGACAGCCAAATTTGAAAGGAAATTACAATACCTATAATTTAATAGTTAGTTACTATTTCAGATTTTCGGGTTTTTGGATTTTCAAATTTCAAATTTACAAATGTACGAATGTACGAATGAGCGAATGTACGAATGTACGAATGAACGAATGTACGAATTTACGAATGTCCAATTGTATGAATTAACAAATTTACGATTGTACGAATTTACGAATGTACGAATTTACGAATTGCGATCATAATGAATGACCTGAAAAACAAAAAAAATAAAAAATAAACTAATGAAACGAAAATGAACACATTTTTTGGCTGTGCACATGTCTACTGAAAATACCATGTTTGGCCTCTGGATGGCGCTTAGCATCAAAGAACAGCGCCATCAAGTGGCCAAATGCTGTATTTTACGTTTAAACCGATGCAAAACATTCGTCCAGCATAGGAAATAGTTTAATAGCTTTTAAATGGGTAAATCATATGTATATTTGTGAAAAAAACGCTGCACAAAGTCTGCTGCTGGCAGGATCGCCAGGGAAAAATAAAGTAAACAAGCCTGAAAATAGAAAACAAATGCAGCCGCCACATCTAAGGAATGGTAAGCTGCAATATATAATCATTGTGTTGTTGGTTTTAGATTATCGGAGGAATCTCTTGACAAACTACAATGCAGTTATTGTGTCTGGATGAAGAAGGATTGCATACAGTTTTGGCCCTCGTGGAAGTTACCAGCATAAGTCGACTATAACATATTGGAAGCCGCTTCCCGGAACGAAAGCTTGACGCTCCTTATATCTCACGTCTTACAGACCTCAGAGAAACAGAATAAAGGGGGGGAAAAAAAGGAAGAATCGAGTTATTGTATGGTGAGTCATTAGGATTAATGGCACAACAGCTGGCTAATAAAGGCAACACAAAGTTTAAAGGCCTCTTCAATTTTCTGGAATGCATTTTAATGATTTTGTAGTTTAAATGTTACAGTAGCCGAGCCGGTCGGGCTGGAAACTGCATTGTTCGTATGTTTCGTCAGGTTTTATTGGACCATTATGCTCAGAGAGGCAGAGGCGAACTATCGATTTTGATGTAAGTCGGGAGGGAAATGGGAAATCAGATAGACACATCACGCCTTTATTCCAGAACAATGATTGGCAATGGTAGTTAATTTTAAGAGCGGCAGGACTCCGTTCATGAAAGGATGGAAGAGATGAATTTAAAAGCCTTCACTAATTGTAACACT
Organism: Lithobates clamitans; assembly: GCA_037952925.1. Classification (NCBI taxonomy): domain Eukaryota; kingdom Metazoa; phylum Chordata; class Amphibia; order Anura; family Ranidae; genus Lithobates; species Lithobates clamitans. The sequence continues at coordinate 458,780 of JBBGZY010001897.1, forward strand.
TGTGTAAAACTTAACAACCATTCTGTCTAAAATCATAAATACGTAATGCTAGACCTACCTAGGAGGCGGATGAATGCAGATTATTAAACCTGGAAACCTCCCCGTGGGCTCCCCCCGCTCCTCAAGGGTTAAATGCCTGGGGTACCATTAACCACTTGCAGTCCACCGACGTACCCGTATGTCGGTGGTTATACCGGGATGATGCCTGCAGCTGTAGGCACCACCCCAGTACCATTTATTTAGAGCTGGCGGTCGGCTCTCTTCTAATCATAGACATGCACAGGGGGTGTGCCGGGCGTGCCTTGGCACACCCTAATCACTGTGTGCGGTGCTGATTCCCCCTATTGCCTGGGCTTCACCCCGTGTTGCGCTCCCAGAATGGAGAGTGGGGAAGGGGCTAGTAAACATTTACCAGTCCCTTCCTTTTCTAAATGAGCACAGTGAACGCACTCACTGGGGTTGATTTACTAAAGGCCAATAGACTGTGCACCTTGGAAAGTGCAATTGCACTCTGCAAGTGCAGTTGCTCCAGAGCTTAGTAAATGAGGTAAAGTTTTACTTTGCAAAGAATACCCAATCACATGCAAGGAAAATAAAAAAAAAAACAGCATCTTTGCTTGCACGTGATTGATTGATGAAAGTCAGCAGAGCTTCTGCTCATTTACTAAACTCTGGAGCAACTGCTCTTGCCGTGTGCAACTGCACTTTTCTTTTTGCCTTTAGTAAATCAACCCCACTGTGTTTATTAACTGCTTCAGCCCCGGAAGATTTGGCTGCTGAATGACCAGGCCATTTTTTGCAATTCGGCACTGCGTCGCTTTAACTGACAATTGCGCGGTCGTGCGGCGTTGCACCCAAACAAAATTAACATCCTGAAAAGAAAAAGAAGATATCCCCCGTGGGGTTTTAAAGCAGCAAAAAATTATAAGAATAGGTTGTTACTTGAAAAAGTTTTTTTATTAATGGAACGTAACCATAATGGTTAAAATAGAAGCTGTGCTACAGGAGATAACACAAATGAAGCTGGCACAAGTATTATACAATAGTCAAGCGCTAAATAGGGTGATAATCCTGACGCGTTTCGACCCCGTTGGGTCATCTTCAGAGGATTGAGGCGCTGTGACAAAATTTGCATATTAGAGTTCATGGATATGACCATAAAAATATAATATAATATATATATGTTTAACAGTATAATTACCAATCACATTGTGTTTGAGCAGTTTCTCCTGAGCTTATGGTTCTCCGACGTCTCCCCCACCGGGTCCCGGCAAGAGTCCCCGGCCGTCCACCACGTCAACAGGGGAAAAGGGGGGGTTTAATCCGTGCCTCCTTTCTGCACCCTTGGGTGTATCACTTCCTGCCAGCGGCGTTCCGGATCACATCCGGATGCCGCGGCGTTGTGGGCACGCGATGCTGCGTGCGTGCGACGTCGCGACATCGCGCTATTACGGCGGGTGTGACGGCTGTGCCAGGATATTTATCTTCCTGAACGCCGGGGGAGCCACATGTGGAGGGTTAATCCCTGCTGGAGGAGGAGGAGGGGTGGGGACAGCTTGCATGCACCTGCAGCCTAATTAGGCATCCAATCAGCGGCCAGCACTTTATTTATAATGACCAAGCAGATTGGGGGATCTGCTTTTAGTTCCTACTGTTTCATCAGACTGACCAACTGACTTATACTCTGGAGACAGGTAATCACCAGTATCTGAACACATTGATGAGTTGGACCTGACATACCCTGTATTGTGGGTCTCTGTCACGTCATTCCTTCCCACTGTGATTAGTTATACTATCTTGTACAATTCACATCCGATTCTACCCACCCTCAATATATGTCCACCTTTATGGCACTTCACCTTGTGTTTTTTTTTTTTTTTTTTTTTTTTTTTTTTTGTCTCACTTCTGTCCCATTTTCTTCCCACCTTGACACCTCATGACCCCTTTTCCAGCACCCATGCATTTTTCAGTACACTATCACACACACCCATCTCTCACATATACACGGTTGGATTGTGTTTTTTGCCTATGTTTTTGCTTTCACTGCTTTTTGATTGTTTATTTGGCCCCTTGCACTGCACCTTCCCATTTCCCCACTCCCATGCTTCCCTTCCACTCACATGCATCACCCCACCTGCACTATCCTCACACTTCACCTATCTGTTCCTTTTTTTTTCCCCTGGATCTTTTCCTCTTAAGCCTTTTTTCCTTCACTCCCTGATCTTTTTTTCCCATTCTCCCCTTAACCATCCCCCCCTCCTTCCCGTTCTTTCTTTCCCATCCCCTCCTTTCCCCTGGTTTTTTTTTTTTTTTTTTTTTTTTTTTTTTTTTTTTTTTTTTTTTTTCCCCTACTAGTCTGCCCGTCCCCTTCTTTCCTCACATGTTCTCCCCACACATGTCTTTTTCTTTACATTCCTATATTCTCACCCTACTTTGTCACTTGTTTCACGGCCAACACATAGACACCACTATTTACCTCTTACATTACATACTCTGATATACTGATATCTATATACAGTCCTACTTACCCTTGTTAACCCCTTCCTCTCCCCCCCTTTTGTTACCATCACCACTATGGGAATATTCTTACATCGCTGACCCTAATAAGCACAGACAACATCCAACAAATATTTAACTAAATAAATTACAGAGTTATCTCTCTTTTTTTCAAAAAATGACACATGATACATATATCTCTATCCGTGCTAAACCGAACGCACTGATGGTACAGTTGTCTGTTGTTTGATGCTTTGGCTGCAGGTCTCGCTCGCTTGCCCCCACACTCCTCCCCAGTTTTGGGAAATATCCACTTGGTGTGACTCCTTGCAAGACACGCATGTACGATTAAACCCCCCCTTTTCCCCTGTTGACGTGGTGGACGGCCGGGGACTCTTGCCGGGACCCGGTGGGGGAGACGTCGGAGAACCATAAGCTCAGGAGAAACTGCTCAAACACAATGTGATTGGTAATTATACTGTTAAACATATATATATTATATTATATTTTTATGGTCATATCCATGAACTCTAATATGCAAATTTTGTCACAGCGCCTCAATCCTCTGAAGATGACCCAACGGGGTCGAAACGCGTCAGGATTATCACCCTATTTAGCGCTTGACTATTGTATAATACTTGTGCCAGCTTCATTTGTGTTATCTCCTGTAGCACAGCTTCTATTTTAACCATTATGGTTACGTTCCATTAATAAAAAAACTTTTTCAAGTAACAACCTATTCTTATAATTTTTTGCTGCTTTAAAACCCCACGGGGGATATCTTCTTTTTCTTTTTGACATTAATCGGGGTGTGCAGCACTTTATATCTTCTCAGTATGTGTCTCTCCCCTTTTCTCAAAATTAACATCCTTTTTTCCCCACAAATAGAGCTTTCTTTTGGTGGTATTTGATCATCTCTGCGGGTTTTTTTTTTTGCGCTATAAACAAAAAAAAGAGCGACAATTTTGAAAAAAGACCAAAAATTTAGTACATTTTGCTATAATAAATATCCCCATTTATTTTTAAAAAAAGCTAATTTTTTATCAGTTTAGGTCGATATGTATTCTTCTACATATTTTTGGTAATCAAAAATCGCAATAAGCGTATATTGATTTGTTTGTGCAAAAGTTATAGCTTCTACAAAATAGGGGATAGATTTATAGCATTTTTACTATTATTTTTTTATTATTATTAGTAATGGCGGTGATCTGCGATTTTTATCAGGACTGCGACATTATGGCGGACACATCGGACACTACTGACACATTTTTGGGACCATTGGCATTTATACAGCGATCAGTGCTATAAAATGCACTGATTACTGTAAAAATGTCACTGGCAGGAAAGGGGTTAACATTAGGGGGCGATAAAGGGGTTGAATGTGTTCCCTAGGTGTGTTCTAACTGTAGGGGGGATGGGACTTGCTAGGGGAAGAGAGAGATCAGTGTTCATACTTTGAATGAACTAGGGCTGAAACAACTAATCGATTAATCGACAACTAATCGATTATGAAATTAATCGATTACCATTTTCATAATCGATTAATCGGCCAGTAACATAATGGGGTTAAAAATAATAAAATGAACCCTTTATAGTACAAAAAGAGCAAATCGCTACTGTAAATATTATTTTCACAGTTCTACATTAAAAAAATGAATCCCTTACAGTAGCGATTATTTGCTTTTTTTTGTACTATAAAGGGCTCATTTTAGTTTTTTTTAACCCCATTATGTTACTAAAGGCCTTAGACCTGGTTCACATCTTTGTGTTTTTTGGTGCTTTTTGCAGAAACACTACAGTTCATTTAACATGGTTTTCTATGGGACACGTTTACATCTATGCTTTTTTTTCAGCCGCTGCGTATTTGGAAAGGATCAAGGACTTTTTTTTTTTTTTTAAAGCAAAACGGTGCTTTTTGGTTCAATATACTTCAATGGAGAAGCTGCAGAAAAGCATGTAATGCGTTTTTGCAGCAATTTGTATTTTTTAATCTGCCCAACAACAAATTGGCCAAAAAACTGTATTTCTCTTCTAATAGTGTATACAGTATATCTCCTCTAATAGTGTATACAGTATATCTCCTCTAATAGTGTATACAGTATATCTCCTCTAATAGTGTATACAGTATATCTCTGTCTGTTATTCTCAGAATGGATTCAATATTTTGCTCCCTAACCATATAGCTGGTTGTTTATATTTACCACTGCATAGAGATATTTAAGAATAAATTTCGTTTTTTTTTTAAACTTTACATATTAACTAAATTATACACCACACTTTTTTTTTTTTAAGGTTATTAACCGATTAATCAATTAATCGAAACAATAATCGACCAACTAATCGATTATGAAAATAATCGTTAGTTGCAGCCCTAGAATGAACACACAATTAGTCTCTCCTCCCCTCAGAGAACCGGGATCAGGAAGCCGCTCAGCACAGAGCACTATCCCGTTCAGTCACTGTCCAGTGCAGCTGAGGCTGCAGAGAAAGTGTGTTTGAGCTTTGGGGTGCACACCCTAATGCAATAAGCTGCGCACACCTATGCTTGTAATAGCAATCGGAGCGACTCACCAGCCGTTTGATTGATATTACAAGCAGCATGAGAGGACATTCCCCCCCCCCCTCCTGCCGCCTACTGCGACTCTCTCTGGCTCTCCTGTCCCACTGGGAGACCCAGCTGGCTTGTCTGCCAAAGAAACCTGGGATCGGCTTTGATTGGCTGTTTGTAACAGTAACCCGGAAGCGATGACATGACATCACTTCTGGTTTACTCTGAACCAACGGTGCCATTTTTTGAAAATCGAAAACATTCACAAACACTGATCTTGGTGTTTTTGAATGCTTTTAAGTGCAGAGGAAGGATTTGGGGTCTTATAGATCCCTCCAAAAAGTGATAAAAAAAATGAAAGCAACAGAGTAAAAAATAAATAAATTAATTCATTAATAATTTAAAAAAAAAAATTTAAAGTGCCCCCGTCCTCCCATGCTTGCGCGCAAAGGCGAACACGCGCAAACAGCGATCGTCCCACACATGTGAGGTATTACCGCGAATGTCAGTAATTCTAGCACCAGACCTCCTCTGTAAATCTAAAGTGATAACCTGTAAAGGCTTTTAATGCATCGTCTATAAATAGTAAGATTTACATTGTCACAGGCGTGTGCAATTTTAAACATTGACATTTTTGGTATCTATTTATGCGTCGTAACTTCATCTTTTTTATTGCATTAAAATCAAAAAAGTTGATTTTTTTTTCCCCAAAAATTGCGTTTGAAAAACCACTGCGCTAATACCATGAGACATAAAAAATTGCAAATCCCACCAATTTATTCTCTAGTGCCTCTGTTTAAAAAAAAAAAAAAAAAAACAGATCATGTTTGGGGGTTCTAAGTAAGTTTCTAGAAAAAAATACAGTGTTATGCCCTGTACACAAGGTCAGACATTGATCGGACATTCCGACAACACAACAAAATCCTAGGATTTTTTCAGACGGATGTTGGCTCAAACTTGTCTTGCATACACGCGGTCACACAAAGTTGTCGGAAAATCCGATCATTCTGAACGCAGTGACGTAAAACACGTACGTCGGGACTATAAATGGGGCAGTAGCCAATAGTTTTCATCTCTTTATTTATTCTGAGCATGCGTGCCACTTTGTGCGTCGGATTTGTGTACACACGATCGGAAATTCCGACAACGGATTTTGTTGTCGGAAAATTTTATATCCTGCTCTCCAACTTTGTGGGTCGGAAAATCCGATGGAAAATGTGTGATGGAGCCTACACACGGTCGGAATTTCCGACAACAAGGTCCTATCACACATTTTCCGTCAGAAAATCCGACCGTGTGTACGGGGCATAACAGTGAACAAAAAGTGCCAGAAAAGGCCCAGACTGGAAAAAGTTGAAAAAAATTATTATTTTTTTTAAAACATTTACATACCAGAGCAATCAATTTGTATAGTCTCATCAGTTTGTATTAAAGTATATGTGAACCCTCACCTAAAATAACTTATTTAGTTTAAAATAGAGATGGCAAATACTTGTGCATAGATATAAAAAACATTATAAATACACTTTTTCCCTTGTTTTTTTATAAGTGATCAAATAATCTCTCTTCTCAGATGCTTAAGGGGCTTGGAGAGGTGGGGGTTGAGTAACAGCAGCACACTGATCTTCCCAGTGAAAGGCTGTGTGTGTGGGGGGGGGGGGGGTTCAGCACAAGCCTGATCATTAGAGGACAGGCAGGCTTTGCTCTAAGCACAGCCAGAAAACTGACCACGTTGGGAAGGAAGGATGTTCCTCTATGACTAGCATGGTCAGTTTGAAATAGGAAAGCGGAAGGACTGGCAGGATCACCAGGGATTTCACACAAAGGAAGCAATACAAAGGGAGTAGGATACTTTTTCATACAAGTACATGGTACAGCAGTCACATATCAGGAATAGGGATGAGCCGAACACCCCCCGGTTCGGTTCGCACCAGAACCCGCGAACGGACCGCAAGTTCGCACGAACGTTAGAACCCCATTGACGTCTATGGGACTCGAACGTTCGAAATCAAAAGTGCTCATTTTAAAGGCTAATTTGCATGGTATTGTCCTAAAAAGGGTTTGGGGACCCGGGTCCTACCCCAGGGGACATGTATCAATGCAAAAAAAACTTTTAAAAACGGCCGTTTTTTCGGGAGCAGTGATTTTAATGATGCTTAAAGTAAAAAAAAAAAAGTGAAATATTCCTTTAAATATCGTACCTGGGGGGTGTCTATAGTATGCCTGTAAAGTGACGCGTGTTTCCCATGTTTAGAACAGTCCCTGCACCAAATGTCATTTTTAAAGGAAAAAATCTCATTTAAAACTGCTTGCGGGTTTAATGTCATGTCGGGTCATGGCAATATGGATGAAAATCAGTGAGACAAACGGCATGGGTACCCCCCAGTCCATTACCAGGCCCTTTGGGTCTTGTATGGATATTAAGGGGAACCCCGCACCCAAATTAAAATAAGGAAAGGTCCCTATATACTCTGAACAGCAGTATACAGGCGGTGCAAACAAGACAGGGACTGTAGGTTTGTTGTTAAGTAGAATCTGTTTGTAATTTTGAACATTTTTAATGTGTTTAGCTCCAGCCAAAAAATCTTTTCTAAGCTTTTTGGAAAACATAGGGAAGGGTTATCACCCCTGTGACATTTGTTTTGCGTCTTTCCTCCTCTTCAGAAGATTTCACCTCACTTTTTTGTCCCAATGAAAAATGTTTTTTGAAAATTTGTGTTTTTTTGTGGAACAAGGATTGGAAAGCATCAGTGGAAAGGAAAAATTGTTTTCCCATATTAACTCTTACAGGAGAGAATTTCCCTTCCTTAGGGGTAGATTTCATCTCACTTCCTGTTGTCTCCTTCCGTTTGCAAGTAGGAGTCGTTTGTAAGTTAGATGTTTGAAAGTAGGGTCCTGCCCTATATACTCAGCAGAAATTTGGGCCTTAGGTGTTGCTGTGGCCAAAACACTGTAAGCCCTCACAGGGCCCTGCTGTGAAATATTAGATCAAGAATTGTAATTACATGCCCCTGTTGAACAGGAGCTGAAAAATTAGGCCTTAGGCACTGGTGCTGGTGCCACAACACTGCAACCCCTCACAGACACTCTAGTTGGAACGCAGGAACGAGCCCTGCTGCAAAGTATTGCATCAAAAATTGTAATTACACGCCCCTGTTAGACAGGGGCAGAAAAATTGGGTCTTAGGCACTGGTGCTGGTGCCACAACACTGCAACCCCTCACAGACACTCTAGTTGAAACGCAGGAACAAGCCCTGCTGCAAAGTATTGCATCAAAAATTGTAATTACACGCCCCTGTTAGACAGGGGCTGAAAAATTGGGTCTTAGGCACTGGTGCTGGTGCCACAACACTGCAACCCCTCACAGACACTCTAGTTGGAATGCAGGAACGAGCCCTGCTGCAAAGTATTACATCAAAAATTGTAATTACACGCCCCTGTTAAACAGGGGCTGAAAAATTGTGCCTTAGGCACTGGTGGTGGCGCCCAGAACCAAAAATGTTCTTACAAGCTATCAGCGTGATGATTGAGGAGGAAGAGGATAATTACTCAGGGATAGTCACTCAGCATCAGCATAGGCAGTCTTTGAAGGGATCTGAGATTTCAAAAAAAATTATTCGGTTACATCTGCATCAGGTGCTTGGTAGCTGGTGGTGATCCAAGACTGATTCATTTTTATGAAGGTCAGCCGATCGACCGAGTCGGTGGACAGACGCACCCTGTGATCGGTTACCACGCCTCCAGCAGCACTGAATGTGCGTTCCGAAAGAACGCTGGATGCAGGACAGGCCAGTAGCTCAATTGCATACTGTGCAAGCTCTGGCCAGTGATCCATCCTCAAGACCCAGTAACCCAGAGGATTTTCGGTGGGAAAGGTGTCCAAGTCTGATCTTGCCCCTAGGTATTCCTGCACCATGTAAAACAGACGCTGGCGATGGTTGCTGGAACCGATCATACCTTGGGGCTGCGGACCAAAAAATTGTCTGAACGCATCGGTCAGACGGCCACCTTCTCCACCGCTCCTTCTTTGACTGACCGAAGCCTCAGCAACACGTTGTCCAGAAACAGGAGTTTGTAACCTCCCAGTCTCTGGGAACGCGTTGCACAGACCTTTCTGCAAGGCCTCCCGAAGATGTTTCATCCTCTGCTCCCTCTGCGATGGCAAGATAAGGTCCGCAACCTTACCCTTGTAACGTGGATCAAGGAGGGTTGCCAGCCAGTATTGGTCCTTCTCCTTGATACCACGAATACGAGGATCCTTACGCAGGCTTTGCAGGATCAGGGAGGCCATGCAGCGTAGGTTTGCTGAGGCATTCGGTCCGGAGTCCTCTGGGTCACTAAGGACAACAACGTCCGCAGCCACCTCCTCCCAGCCACGTACAAGTCCATGTGTTCCTTGGGACTGATCCCTTAAAGACTGCTGATGCTGAGTGCCAGGCTCCACCTCCATACTGACACAATCTTCCTCCTCCTCCTCCTCCTCCTCCTCGTCCTCTTCCTGTGTGATCGGCGGGCACGCAGGAACACTGTCTGGATAAAGGGGGCCTTGAGAGCTAAGGAAGTCCTCCTCTTCCTGCCTCTGTTCTGCCTCAAGTGCCCTGTCCATTATCCCACGCAGCGTGTGCTCCAACAGGTGGACAAGGGGGACAGTGTCACTGATGCATGCACTGTCAGTGCTCACCATCCTCGTGGCCTCCTCGAATGGTGACAGGACAGTGCATGCATCCCTGATCATGGCCCACTGGCGTGGGGAAAAAAAACCAAGGTCCCCTGACCCTGTCCTGGTGCCATAGTCGCACAGGTACTCATTGATGGCCCTCTGCTGCGTGTGCAGCCGCTGCAGCATGGCCAACGTCGAGTTCCACCTGGTGGGCATGTCACAGATTAGGCGGTTCTTGGGCAGGTTAAACTCCTTTTGGAGGTCCGTCAGCCGAGCACTGGCATTATATGACCGGCGGAAATGCACACAGACTTTCCTGGCCTGCCTCAGGACATCCTGTAAGCCCGGGTACCTGCCCAAGAACCGCTGCACCACCAAGTTAAGGACGTGAGCCAAACAGGGCACATGGGTCAGTTGTCCCTGTCGGAGGGCAGAGAGGAGGTTGGTGCCATTGTCGCAAACCACCATTCCTGCCTTAAGTTGGCGTGGCGTCAACCACCTCTGAACCTGCCCCTGCAGAGCTGACAGAACCTCTGCCCCAGTGTGGCTCCTGTCCCCCAAGCACACCAGCTCAAGCACCGCATGGCATCTTTTGGCCTGCGTACTTGCGTAGCCCCTTGAACGCCTACGGAGCACCGCTGGTTCCGAGGAAGAGGCCATGGAGGAAGAAGAAGAGGAGGGGGTGGAGGAGAGAGGTGTGTCACAATCAGCATTTTGGAGGCGTGGTGGCGGAACAACCTCCAACACTACTGCACCTTGTCCTGCATCCTTCCCAGCTGCCAGCAGAGTCACCCAATGCGCCGTGAAACTTAAGTAACGTCCCTGTCCATGCCTGCTGGACCATGAGTCAGCGGTAATATGCACCTTACCGCTGACCGCCCTGTCCAGCGAGGCATGGACATTGCCTTCCACATGCCGGTAGAGAGCCGGAATCGCCTTCCGTGAGAAAAAGTGGCGTTTGGGTACCTGCCACTGAGGAACCGCACATTCCACAAACTCACGGAAGGGGGCAGAGTCTACCAACTGAAAAGGCAGCAGTTGAAGTGCTAGCAATTTTGCCAAGCTAGCATTCAACCGCTGGGCATGTGGATGGCTGGGAGCAAACTTCTTTCGGCGGTGCAGCAGCTGGGGCAGGGAAATTTGCCTGGTACAATCTGACGTCGGTGTACCAAAAGCAGATTGCCCATAAGTACTTGGCTGTGACACACCTAATTCTACACCTTCATTCCTCTCACTGCAGGTCGCAGAGAGGACTGAAGGTCTAGTGGGGTTGGAAATCTCAGCTGATGAGGAGCAAGGAGAGATCGTCTTTGTTCTTTGGTGTGGGTCTTTTAGATACGCTTGCCAACGAACTGCATGGCAGGTCAACATATGTCTGGTCAAGCATGTGGTACCCAAGCGGGAGATGTTTTGGCCACGCGAGATACGCTTGAGACATATATTGCAAATAGCAGCGGTGCGATCTGATGCACTCGTCTCAAAAAAGGCCCACACCAAAGAACTTTTTGAATAACGCGCAGAGACTGCAGCGCCCTGCACATGTGGAGCTTTGGGGTGTGATGCAGTCAATGTGCTGCCCTTAGGCTGGCCCCTGGAGGGCATCCTGCCTAGTTGGTGATGTGCCACCTCCTCCTCCTCCTCCTCCTCCTCCTCCTCCTCTCTCCTATCAGGCACCCACGTTGAGTCAGTGACCTCATCATCCCCTCCCTCCTCATCACTGGAGCAAACCTGGCAGTATGCTGCAGCAGGGGGAGCATGACTGCCAGATTGCTGTCCTTCTTGGGCACCCCCTCTGTCCGTGCTCATGTTACTGCCTTCATTGAGCTCAGTATCATCATCAGAGCCTTCCAAACGCTGGGCATCCTCCTGGAGCATGTACCCAACACTGTGGTCAAACAGTTCGAGGGAATCCTCAGGAGGACATGGTGGGGCTAGGGAAGGAGTCACTGATGACATTGAGCTGAGGGAAGAGGCCGCTGCTTTGCCAGACAAAGCACCCTGGGCATGGGTGAGAGAGGATGAGGAGGATGAGGACGGCTTGGTCATCCACTCGACCAAGTCTTCCGCATGTTGCGGCTCAACACGGCCAGCTGCCGAAAAAAAGGCCAAGCGTGTCCCATGGCCACGTGCTGATGAGGATGCACCGTCTCCACGACCAGCACTAGACACAGAGCCTGCTTGCCCTCTCTTATTGGCTTGTGACTGTCTGCCTCTCCTTCTTGGCCTTCCAGACATACTAATGGCCTGTAGCTGCACTAAGCTGGGATAGAACACCTGTAATTTTCTTCAGGTAGCTTTATATACTGTAACCAGACAAGCCTGCCTGTCAGTAGGAAGATAACAGGAACGGATCTAGCTGAACACTGTGAGCAGGACGTACTGCACTAAATGTATATAGCAGGAACGGATCTAGCTGAACACTGTGAGCAGGACGCACTGCACTGAATGTAAATAGCAGGAACGGATCTAGCTGAACACTGTGAGCAGGACGCACTGCACTGAATGTAAACAGCAGGAACGGATGTAGCTAAACACTGTGAGCAGGACGCACTGCACTGAATGTAAATAGCAGGAACGGATCTAGCTGAACACTGTGAGCAGGACGCACTGCACTGAATGTAAATAGCAGGAACGGATCTAGCTGAACACTGTGAGCAGCACGCACTGCACTGAATGTAAATAGCAGGAACGGATCTAGCTGAACACTGTGAGCAGGACGCACTGCACTGAATGTAAATAGCAGGAACGGATCTAGCTGAACACTGTGAGCAGGACGCACTGCACTGAATGTAAATAGCAGGAACGGATCTAGCTGAACACTGTGAGCAGGACACACTGTACTAAATGTAAATAGTCTAGCTGCCTGACCGTGGTACTAATAGGATCAAAAAGAACACCTGTAATTTTCTTCAGGTAGCTTTATATACTGTAACCAGACAAGCCTGCCTGTCAGTAGGAAGATAACAGGAACGGATCTAGCTGAACACTGTGAGCAGGACGTACTGCACTAAATGTATATAGCAGGAACGGATCTAGCTGAACACTGTGAGCAGGACGCACTGCACTGAATGTAAATAGCAGGAACGGATCTAGCTGAACACTGTGAGCAGGACGCACTGCACTGAATGTAAACAGCAGGAACGGATGTAGCTAAACACTGTGAGCAGGACGCACTGCACTGAATGTAAATAGCAGGAACGGATCTAGCTGAACACTGTGAGCAGGACGCACTGCACTGAATGTAAATAGCAGGAACGGATCTAGCTGAACACTGTGAGCAGCACGCACTGCACTGAATGTAAATAGCAGGAACGGATCTAGCTGAACACTGTGAGCAGGACGCACTGCACTGAATGTAAATAGCAGGAACGGATCTAGCTGAACACTGTGAGCAGGACGCACTGCACTGAATGTAAATAGCAGGAACGGATCTAGCTGAACACTGTGAGCAGGACGCACTGCACTGAATGTAAATAACAGGAACGGATCTAGCTGAACACTGTGAGCAGGACACACTGTACTAAATGTAAATAGTCTAGCTGCCTGACCGTGGTACTAATAGGATCAAAAAGAACACCTGTAATTTTCTTCAGGTAGCTTTATATACTGTAACCAGACAAGCCTGCCTGTCAGTAGGAAGATAACAGGAACGGATCTAGCTGAACACTGTGAGCAGGACGTACTGCACTAAATGTATATAGCAGGAACGGATCTAGCTGAACACTGTGAGCAGGACGCACTGCACTGAATGTAAATAGCAGGAACGGATCTAGCTGAACACTGTGAGCAGGACGCACTGCACTGAATGTAAATAGCAGGAACGGATCTAGCTGAACACTGTGAGCAGGACGTACTGCACTAAATGTATATAGCAGGAACGGATCTAGCTGAACACTGTGAGCAGGACGCACTGCACTGAATGTAAATAGCAGGAACGGATCTAGCTGAACACTGTGAGCAGGACGCACTGCACTGAATGTAAATAGCAGGAACGGATCTAGCTGAACACTGTGAGCAGGACGCACTGCACTGAATGTAAACAGCAGGAACGGATGTAGCTAAACACTGTGAGCAGCACGCACTGCACTGAATGTAAATAGCAGGAACGGATCTAGCTGAACACTGTGAGCAGGACACACTGTACTAAATGTAAATAGTCTAGCTGCCTGACCGTGGTACTAATAGGATCAAAAAGAACACCTGTAATTTTCTTCAGGTAGCTTTATATACTGTAACCAGACAAGCCTGCCTGTCAGTAGGAAGATAACAGGAACGGATCTAGCTGAACACTGTGAGCAGGACGTACTGCACTAAATGTATATAGCAGGAACGGATCTAGCTGAACACTGTGAGCAGGACGCACTGCACTGAATGTAAATAGCAGGAACGGATCTAGCTGAACACTGTGAGCAGCACGCACTGCACTGAATGTAAATAGCAGGAACGGATCTAGCTGAACACTGTGAGCAGGAAGCACTGTACTGAATGTAAATAGCAGGAACGGATCTAGCTGAACACTGTGAGCAGGACACACTGCACTGAATGTAAATAGTCTAGATAGAAGATAACAGGAACGGATCTAGCTAAACTGAATACAGTGTATATATATATATGCAACACCTGGGATGCATATATATACACAATACACTGTAAGTGCAGCTAACTGACTGACTGTTCTGCCTAATCTATCTAACTCAAATCAAATGACACTGTCTCTCTCTCTCTCTATCGCTCAGCACACCGGAACACACACTACACAGGGCCGCCGTGCAGGCGGCCTTATATAGTGTGGGGTGTGTACTAAATCCCCTGAGCCATAATTGGCCAAAGCCACCCTGGCTTTGGCCAATTACAGCTCTCTCTACTGACGGCGCTGTGATTGGCCAAGCATGCGGGTCATAGTGCATGCTTGGCCAATCATCAGCCAGCAATGCACTGCGATGCCGCAGTGAATTATGGGCCGTGACGCGCCACACGAATTTGGCGCGAACGGCCCATATCGTTCGCAATTCGACGGACGGTCGAACAGCCGATGTTCGAGTCGAACATGGGTTCGACTCGAACACGAAGCTCATCCCTAATCAGGAATATGAAATTTTGGGGTAACATATTGTTTAATGTTTTAACTACAAGTTGTCCGGGGTAATTTTGACATTTTTCACATACATGTTAAAAAAAAGCATTTATTGCTAGATAATTATATAGAACCCCCAAACATTATATCTTTTCTGAAAGCAGAGGCCCTGGAGAATAAAATGGTGATATCACATGAGTTCTGCCCCCCCCCACCCCCAAAAATTAGGAGTCAGCAGCTACAAATACTGTAGCTGCTGACTTTTACTATTAGGGCACTTACCTGTCCACCAGCACTGTTCTCACCCGAGCCGATTCTTCAATCGGCTCTCAGGTGCCTTGCGCCGCCATCTTGGCTAAGGGAAACCAGATGCCATCTCTGATCGAATGCTGTTTGGATCCTGTTTTTTAGCATGCTCATTTGACAGAAGCCAGTTGAACAGAAGCCCGTAGAACAGACAGTTGTACATATAGGCCAGAAGTCATCCAGTTCCTGTTGAACCGATTTCAGCCCGTGTGTACAAGGCTTTAGCACCGGGAAATAGACGCAAGACCATTTAGTGGTAAATGAACTCAATGTATTGGTACGGGTTAGAATAAATGGTTTAAGCATAACTGAACACACAGAGAAGGTAGGTTAGGACACACTCCGCTAGACAGTATAATCAATATGCCAAGGTAACTTAGAATAGAGTTCTCTACCACTAAACTTGGATTAACTCATGAATCAGCAAAGTCAGTAGCTGTAAAGGCACAGTCTTTCGTCCTAATCCTTCAGCCGGCTAGTGTTGGGGTCCCAGCTGTACAGTTGTTGCACATGAGAATAGCCCAAGTCAAGCCTGCAGGCAGCAATAAGGCTACTAGATGGCTGTATGGTCAGTACCTAAAGGTCTCTCTAGCAGCAGATAGCAAATCTCTACAGCACCAGTTCACCAGTCCCATCGATATTGTAGCTCACCATCCAGTCACACACAGCGATTAGTCCACTCTCTTCTCTGCACCCAGGTGACTCTGGCTGTCAGCACACCTAGACTCTGAATCCTGCTCAGGCCACCGTTATGCAGTAGTGGTATGCACACTGTACAGCGAGGTGCAGTCTTCAGTCTCCCTGATGGCAAGAGGAAGCTGTGTCCTGTACAGCCTGATAAAAAGCAGCTCTTTCCCCTCCTCCTGGCAATCTCCCTCTGGAAAATTAGGTTCAAAAGCTCCTGATTCCAGTAAAGTCTCTCTCCTCTAGACTACAGTTCCCACAGTGCAGTGCTGCCTGACTCTAGTCCTAGTCTATTGAACGCTTCCTGCTCAGCAGCTCTTTTTGCTGATACAGCTGTTAACAATTTAAGCACTGCAAGGCAGCAGTTGTAGCCAACGCCTTTTTTACTTTCCATTCTTAGCCAAGCACCTGGCTACTACATCATTTTTTGGACATATATTTGTAAAGACAAAAATACAACCAAGAAAATATATTTTTCACTTGGATGGTTACCACATTTTTTCCCCCCAAAAAAGATACAGTTTTGCTCTTTAAAGAGAAGTTTGAGATTTGGAAAAAATTGTATAAAAAAAAATGTGTGGCAATATATTATGGTAGCCTCTGGTCCCAGTCGATGCCTTTTACAGGGAAACGCGCCGGGTAGAGCTACTATCTGTGACGTCACCACGCTCAAGCCTGCAGGACAAGGTCCACGGCTCTGTGTTTTTGTGCTGGAGTCTTTCGTTTACTCTGTAAAGCAGTGGTCATCAACCCTGTCCTCAGGGCCCACTAACAGGCCAGGTTTGCAAGATAACTGAAATAGATCACAGGTGATATAATTTGCTGCTCAGTGATTGCAGTATACTCGTCTGCATCTCCTCAAGGTAATACATAAAACCTGGCCTGTTAGTGGACCCTGAGGACAGGGTTGATGACCACTGCTGTAAAGTACAATGGAACTGTTCAATAAATGTTCTTAAACGTACTGCACTATGGAGTTTCTCTCTTCTTGATGTCTCCTTGTGCTGGTGAGCATTCAGCAGGGCAACCATTGGAGTTTGGAATATTTGGATATATATATTGGAAGCATTTCCATATCCAGGCGAAGCAACCAACATTACCAGGTCTCCTGATAGAGCTGATGGGTTGCATTCAAGCGATTTGGTTCTCTATAATTTGGGATCCATCTCTTCTGGTAAGAGGCTTTGTTTGTTATACATCATATACATCGCATAATAGCTTGGAATTTTCAAGATTCCATATTAAGGCACCTATGGACATTTGTTTTTTCTGGAGTCACAATTAATCACTATAGTGGACACTTATGAATTTTTATGTGGATTATTTCTTTTTTAATTTTGGTTACAGTTTGTGATTGCGCACTTATTTGTGTATATACTATATTATGGGGGTTGATGTATTTCCCATTTGAGGTATTGGTGTTTTTTTCCAAAATGATGGCAGCAAGACTAAGGATTTGACAAGAGCAAAGTCTTTACCCTGAACATTTCCCATCAGAAGGTAGGAAATTATGGATTAAGGCTGTCATAAAAGGAGTGCTGATGTAATGACTCATTCTCTATAATGTTCTTACATAATGACTACAAGCAACCGTAAGCAGTAGGCAGCATGGCACAGCGCGCTTCTACTGACAGATGACTAAAGAATGATGAACAGTAACAGTCCCCGCACTATACCAGCCTGGAATCGTCCACCAGAGAGAAATGCGCAGTATTCCAAGCATTGCAGCTTCTTGTTTTTAGAGAGAAAACCACTCAGGAGACAGTTGTCGCTGTCCGTCAGGCAGAAGAACAAGCTGTGTTCTCTCTCCGAGAAACAGATCTCTACTTTGAAGCTTTGTGTGAGATACAAAGGTCCCAGTGTGTGTAGGCCTGACAGAAATGACATGTTTCACATGCTGGGCGCTGGAGGGAATATTACATTTCAGTCCTATCATAAATATACTTACAGAACCTTATCCACCGTAAACCCACAAAAGCTCAAGTAAATCACGATTATTTATTGCTCTTCAGAAATGTTTGTTCTGAATTTTACACTCTTTTTGTTCCCTGAAGCTCTGTGAAAGGAAATTTCCGGATACTAGGAAAGGGGGGCGGTTGGGCTTGCGTTATGTAAGATTTGTCAATGTCAATGGACGTTTGTAGGCAATATAGTTCAATAGAAACTTTAGCCTCTTAAAGTTTTTTTAATATTTTATTAGTAGTAGATTAAGGTACCATATACAGTATATTCAACCTTTGATGCCCAAAGGAACTCTCCTCTGCTAGGAGCAACTCTTTTACATATTAAGTTAATTTGTTAATTAAAAAGTAGTAAATGAATACTGTAGAAAACAATGTGGGTGGGCGTCGTTCATTTTGATAGGCATAGATCTTCATTGCTTGATGATGTGATTGCTTGATGATGTGATTCATGATGGATGTTCATCATGTAATTTTATATTTTTGAAATTTTTATTAAAAAGTTGTGTGTCATTATTTGCATTTATTTTTTGAGAGTAGGACTACCCTTTACTCATTCACATGGGAGGATACGGTATCTTGCCCCCCCCCCCCCTTAGCTTAAAAAGTGCTTTAAGATTCAAATAGGCCCCCCGGTCCACAGATCCCCACAACAACGAGGCCAAGGTTCTGTCTTCATCAACATGGCAACAAGATGCTCTGTAGGCAACCCCCCCACACTGAGGGCATCTGCCCGGGGGGTTGCTGGCTAGCTCCTTTGCTGGCTAGCTAAGCTGGATTCTCCTATAAGGGTCTGGTGTAGATTTTGAGGGAGAGCTTGCACTTTTTTGTTTGAATTTTGTTTCATTAAGGTTTACGAATAAAAAAAAAAACATAAAAAAACAGAGCCTAAATTTACAATAGACAAAGAAGTTCCATTATAAAAAATAACAGTTGCATAACTTTAAGATACGATGTCTACTTAATGATTACCAAGGGTATACTTTACCAAAATACTATATATATAAAAAAAGAAGAGAAAAATATATAATATATATATATATATATATATATATATATATATATACATATTAGTCGGAGCCCTCCAACCGAGATAGACGTGAAGCCACATAAAGACGCTACAAGACTCACAACATAACATAGACCTGAGGTGTGCTGGTAGGCACACCAAAAAGGGGGCATACCCAAGATAAGTAATGGTTGATTGTAGAAGAGGGATGTGAAGGAAGTGCCCTGTAAAGGGGATGGGAGGGAGGGTATCGTGCACTGGAACCGACAAGGAACACAGGTGAGTGGGCTGCTTAAATACCCCCCCCTCCCCCCGGGCTCCTCCCATAAATTCAGGCCACTATACTGGCCTTCTAATTTATGGTCAGAGCTCTCTAACCTAGATAGATGTGAAACCAGATAAAGATGCCGCAAGACTCACAAAATAACATAGACCTGAGGTGTGTCCTGGTCAGCTGGTCGGTACACCAAAAAGGGGGCAAAAATACCAGGATAGGGAAAGCTGTTTTATTGGTACACATGACATTTATTGGGAAAGCTTGGGGATGGCTTGCGACATCTCAACCTGAGGATTCGGAATATACGAGGTAAAGCAGGCGGATTTCCATCTGCCTAATCTTCTGATGACACAACCCTGCACCCCGTGCAGGGAGGCAGCCGAGGCCGCTCCGATCTGGAAGGAGTGCCCAGAAAACTGGTTAGGGTTGAGGCCTAGATTAGCCAGGAGAATGAAAACATGTCTGATGAACTGGCTAGCTGTTAGTGGGCTGGAAGGAAAAGGCAACAATGGACTGGAGCTAGACTGGCTCGGCAGGTGTGATAACAACTGGTCCAGAACCGCTACTGGACACCATTCATTGTGGGTATCGAAGAATTTGATGTCGACCCTGGTGCTGAACTGATGAGTTTTGGACAGATGTAGGACAAAATGGTCTTGAAGGCAGGCCAGATGGCACCTGTGTAGCACCTGGTAACTGGGGCCACTGTAAGTGAACTCACCGGGCCGTAGGAAGCCATAGAAGGCCAGGTAGATGGCTGCTTGGATGACCAGGCTGGGGAGCAACCCAAAGGGGACTGTGACAGGATGGCTGACATGTCCCAGAACGTGGAACTTGATATGGGCAAGCATTTGCTACTGGCTACGGGCTGATTTTTCTGGATGCCACGCAGCAAGGCTTTGACCACATGGGCCGTGAACAACAAGGATTTCCCAGGGGCTTGTAGGGAGAGGAAATGCTGGATGCCAGCTAGGTGCAGCCTGACAGTGTTGTGGGACAGGCTCGGATTAGTGTGGCATTAAGACACGAAGGCCAGGATGTGCTTGATGTGATCTTTGGTTGTCCCGGGGCATGTGGGTAGGAATTTGCCGTAGGTGTTCCAGGCGGTGCAGTAGGCCTTCAGCATGTTGGGGCGACAGGTTTATGAGCAGCGTAGCGTTGTGAAGGTGGTCTCTTAGCCCATTGTTAGCTGCGACCAAGGTGGGATAGGAAATGAGGTTGGGTCGGCTCCAGGTCTCTGTAAGAAATAAAAAGGAAAATTGAGGTGGGACAGTGCATCTGCTGTGAGATTGGAATTGCCAGGTATGTAAGTACAGTGCACATTGAAATTGTAGTGAAGGGATATCTGCACCAGCCTGCTTGAACAATGAGGACATCTGGCTGAACCTGGGGACCAGGAAGATTTCCTGCAGCCATGGACCTACCATTGGGTGTCAAAAATGGCAGCGAAGCCTGTGAAGGCTGCTGCATCTGTTACTATATGAGGTTAGGAGGCGGATGCTGCTGGGATGAACATGGATATGCCATTCCAGTGCTCAAGGAAGTTGTCACACATTGCTAGATCTGCAGCAGCTGCCTGGTCTAGCCTGATGGTTTGATCGGGGTCCTGTGCGTGGGAAAGGAAGACCAGGGGACGAAAAATTAAGGAACGCCCTTGAGGGACAATCCTCATAGCAAAGTTCAGCATACCTAACAAGGACTGCAGTTGTCTCTTGGTGCAACTTCCTGAGGTGGTGAAGGCGTGAATGACTGTCCTAGTTCGGGACAGCTTGTCAGGGGGTAGGCTAGACTGCATGGAGCGAGTGTCAAGAGTGATTCCTAGGAAGGTGATGGACTGTCCTGGGCCTTCCAATTTATGCTCTGCTATGGGCACATTGAAATTGCCACATACTACTTTTAATTTGTCCAAGTCTGACGGAGGCTCACCAGGTCATTCGATCAGCAGGAAGTCATAAAGGTAGTGGATGGCTTTTAGTTACTGCTCTTGATGAGACAGGATCCAGGTAAGGGACTGAGCGAAAGTGTCGATCAGCCACAGATTGCTCTTAGAGCAAAAAGTCAGTTTGGTGGCGGAGTTGTATAAGCCTCTCTATTTGATGCCATGCCAATACCAGAGAGACGGCTCGATGGGTAGTAGTTTGAACGCTTGAGAACTTTCATTTTGGAGATCCGCGCACCCCCCAGTGACAGGACCGGCCGTCCCAACTTGTCCACCTGGGGTGGCCGCGCGGGGCCGGCATGCCCTGGACAACACTAGAGGTGGAGGGGAGGGCCAGGGAACATCTTTGGAACACCAGTTCGCTGGCAATCAACTGACCTAAGAGAGGAAAGACAGACATGCAAATGAGTGGCAGTGAACGTGTGCCACTGGTAGATGATGAGCGGCTGTGAACGTGTGCCACTGGAAGACGAGTTGCAATAACGTGTTGCAAAAGGAACTTCATGGGGTAGGCAGAAGACAAGAAAGCAGAGAAATCTGTGTGGGGAGGAACCATAAACCAGGCGCCACTTCTGCACGTGCAGGATTGCTGTCTCCTATGGTAACAGTCCTTTAACAGTTCCTAACTCAAACGTATCAGTTCTTTCAGCTCCACTACAACTGCTCCTTGTAGTTCTTCAATGCTGAGCTCCCGGTCTGTCACTAGACCCACTAATTCACTGACTATGAAACCCTTGAGCTCCTCCAGGGTTTGCGGTGGTATCCCCTCAAGCATCAACCCTGCTTCTCTGCTGGGTACCTAGCTTGGCACTCCAGATACACCTCAAGCTTCACCCCTGCTAATCGGCTCTGGCTTGACACACAAGACTGCTCTGCAAGCGTCTCCTCCACTGGTTGGGTCCCTGACTTGATCACCACCTGAAGATTCCTGATTCTCCACCATGCCCTTCGCTGAGAATAAGGTTCCAGTACTTGCTTCAGTTATTCACTGTGGTCCCTGGTAAAGGCGATCGGTCCCCTAGTGGCAACAGCTTCCCCTCTACCTCTGACCACTGACAGGTTTTCCGGCTGGCAGAACCCTCACTTTTGGTTGGACTGCAAGTCGCAGTCCAGACCCTGCACTGCCCTCTTACTTCTGGATAGGCCCTCACACAGCTTGGCAGCCCAATGCCCCCGGGATAGGCCCAATTTCTGGCCTAGTGACCTGGGGCAGACGACACACGTCCACCCAGATGGCACCCTAGTGGTAGAAGAGAAGTGCAACAAGGCCA
The DNA here is from genome assembly GCA_037952925.1 of Lithobates clamitans. Lineage (NCBI taxonomy): Eukaryota > Metazoa > Chordata > Amphibia > Anura > Ranidae > Lithobates > Lithobates clamitans. The sequence continues at coordinate 481,005 of JBBGZY010001897.1, forward strand.
AGCTTAGGGAGAAATCAATAGATCCCTATCAATCGACCAAGATAACTACTCTTGGCAAGTAAATTTGTGAAGAGCTCCCTGACTAAACCCCAGGGTGCTACATCTTTTATTTATTTATTTATTTTTTACTTTTTTTTTTTTACACAATGGGGAGGCCATGCTGCAGAAGCTCGTGGTGCCCATTAATGGGTAAATGAGTGGTATGAGTGGCGACTCAGAGCTTGTGGCAGGAACCTCTATGGGGAGGCCGTGCTGCAGAAGCTCGTGGTGCCTTTGAATGGGCAAATGAGTGGTATGAGTGGCGACTGAGAGCTTGTGGCAGGAACCTCGAGGGGGAGGCCATATTTGCAGAAGCTTGTGGTGCCTGTGAATAGGTAAATGAGTGGTATAAGTGGGGACTGAGAGCTTGTGGCAGGAACCTTATGGGGGAGGCCATGTTGCAAAAGTTGGTAGTGCTTGTGAAAAGGTAATCTGTGGTATTAGCGATGACTGAGAGCTTGGGGAGGCCATGTTGCAGAAGCTTGTGGTGCCTGTGAATGGGTAAATAAGTAGTATGAAAGGCGACTGAGAGCATGTACCAGGAACCTCATGGGAAGGCCGTGTTGCAGAAGCTCATGGTGCCTTTGAAAGAGTAATGAGTAGTACGAGTGGCGACTGAGAGCTTGTGACGGGGACCTCGTGGGGGGAGCCATTTAGCGGAAGCTTGTGGTGCCTGTAAACGGATAATGAGTGGTGTGAGTGGCAACTGAGAGCTTGTGGCAAAGAAATTCGGGAAGGAGGCCGTGTAGCAGAAGCTCGTGGTGCCTGTAAACAGGTAATGAGTGATATGAGCAGCAACTGAGCGCTTGTGGCAGAAACCTCATGGGGGAGGCCATGTTGCAGAAACACGGTGCCCTTTCGAAGAACGTATTATATCTATAGATATGTTTTTTTATTATTTATTTATTTATTATTATTTTTTTGTTCGTCTTTTTTTCTTTTTTTTTTTTGTAGAAAGCATTTCCAACCTAGTGCAGGATGGAACAACTGACCAAAGGGAGAAGCGACAGACAAGATAATGTGAGTGGCCGAATTGTGTGCCACTGGAGACAATGAGTGGTTGGATCGTGTGCCACTGAAGTCATGCTTGCAACGATTGCAAGAAAGTAGCCTCATCAGGGAGGCGAAATCAATGACAAATCGTCCCGACTCGGGTCGGAGTTATGAAGCTGAAATATTGTGTGTGTATGAGTAAGTGCGACCGTATGAATGGTCTGAATAACGACTGGCTGCTTGTGGCAGGAGCCTCACGAAGGAGACCGAGCTGCAGGAAGCTTGTGATGTGTGACAACTGGAATCGACTTATGTCGCGAGGATACGAAACACTATGTCGCCGTCGCAACCAGGATTCAAATTGGGCCGCCGTAGAGTGGTAGGGTGCCACCCCTCCTCCAAAACTGAACACATACCAACCACCCAGCCCCTGAGCCCCTGAGGCAGACAAGGCTACAGGAGGGTCTAATTACCACCTCAATCAGCCACAGAAGCTGTGCAATCAATACATGCTAAACTCCAATGGATGAGGCGGAAACCCCATAGACAGTGAATCCTATAACTAGTCAAGCCTGTGTCGAGTGATATCGGGAAATGACTGACAGCGGCTCGGAGGCTTGGATCTACGAACGAATCGTATGTTAGTGGATGGGATGACAAACAAGGCAGAGGGAACCTACAAATCTACTACACCTGTGCCGAATGATGTCGGGACACGCCCGGCAACAACTCGGAGGCAGCTAAGTACGAAAGGGATGCGGGATAGGAAGCATAACGAATTCTAACATTGCGTTTAAAACAAAAAAAGGTTTGAATCCTACCTGCAACAGTGAGCAAGAACCGCTGACGGAGACCACAAACTGAGAAGCTGCAACACACTTGTAATCGAACCCACAGACTAGGGTTGTCACCCTTTTTCAAGCCAAACCCAAACATTTTAGCGGCGAATGGCAACATTTTTGTTGTATTAGAACTGTAAAAGACCTGGGACACCTTTGGGTGCACCATGGAGAGTATTAATGCGGCGAACAGTGGGTGTGGCCAAACTGCGTTAACAGATGGCAACAGATATGTACGTGACTATCTTGGTTACTTGGGATGCCATAGTCTGGTCTGAATGAGGTGTCTGGGTTTCAGGCAGCCTAAAATCCAGGCATATGACCCAAAACCCGGACTGTCCAGGTGAATCAAGGTCAAGTGGCAATCCTAGGTGTCACCTACCCGCCCCCTCCCCCCTCATAATACAGAGGTCAGTGTCACCCCCTTCTTCATAATACAGAGCTCAGTGTCACCCCCCCCCCCCCATAATACAGAGGATAGTGTCACCCCCCTTCTTCATAGTACAGGGGTCAGTGCCCACCCTTTGTAATACAGGGGTCAGTGTCACCCCCACCATAATACCAGGGCTCCCATAGAGACCCCTATTAGATCAGTTGGACGGAGTCGGAGGTATGTGTGTACAGGTTTCATGTGGACTGAAACCCGGATGCATGTGTCAAAACCCAAACTGTCCATTTCAAAACCGGACAGCTGGCAACCCTAGTACAGACTCACGAACACGAAGTGAGCTGGGGAGAGTCGGCCTATAGACGTGTAGTATTGTGCACTGGAACCTACAAGGAACACAGGTGAGTGGGCTGCTTAAATACCCCCTCCCCGGGCTCCTCCCATAAATTTAGGCCACCATACTAGCCTTCTAATATATATATATATATATATATATATATATATATATATATATATATATATATTTATTTTTTCTTTTTCACCTCAACACTTAGTAGGATCAAGCATTCCAATTAAAAGTTGGATAGTCTTATATTCCACAGTTGCATTCAGGGATACACCTGTATTGTATTTTTTTTTCCTTACCGAACCTTCAGTGTAAAAGGAAAAAAAATTAAGAAGAGGAAAAGATAAAGATAATTTGATGGCACAGTGGCAGCCTTTGATGGCACAGTAGCGGCGTTTGATGGCACAGTGGCTGTGTTTGATGACACAGTGGCTATGTTTGATGGGCACAGTGAGGCTGCAATTGATAGGGTTTTTGTGGCTATTGGCTACTGGCTATCAACTTCCTTATTCTAGTCCGGTCTTACGTCATCACGTACGAATCCGCCGGACTTTAGTGTGATCGTGTGTAGGCAAGTCCGTTCGTTTGAAAGTCCGTCAGAAGTCCGTCAAAAGTCCGTCGGAAAGAACATCGGACCTTTGATGCCGAAAAGTCCGGTCGTGTGTACAGGGCATTAGAGTCTGCAAAAGACTTGAGACTGGGGCGGAGGTTAACCTACCAGCAGAACAACGATCCTAAACATACAGCCAGAGCTACAATGGAATGGTTCAGATCAAAGCATATTCATGTGTTATGGGGCGTACACACGGTCGGACTTTTCGTCTACAAAAGTCCGACAGCCTGTCCGACAGACTCCCGGCGGATTTCGGCGGACTTGCGGCGGACTTGCGGCAGACTTTCTAATGAACGGACTTGCCTACACACGACCACACAAAAGTCTGACGGATTCGTACGTGATGACATACACCGGACTAAAATAAGGAAGTTGATAGCCAGTAGCCAATAGCTGCCCTAGCGTGGGTTTTTGTCCGTCGGACTAGCACACAGACGAGCGGATTTCGGGGTCCGTCGTAGTTACGACGTAAAGATTTGAAGCATGTTTCAAATCTAAAGTCCGTCGGATTTGAGGCTGAAAAAGTCCGCTGAAAGTCCGGGGAAGCCCACACACGATCGGATTACCAGCCAGCTTTAGTCCGTCGGTGTCCGTTGGACTTTTGTAGACGAAAAGTCCGACCGTGTGTACGCCCCATTAGAATGGCCCAGTCAAAGTCCAGACCTAAATCCAATTGAGAATCTGTGGCAAGACTTGAAAATTGCTGTTCACAGACTCTCTCCATCCAATTTGACAGAGCTTGAGCTATTTTGCAAAGAAGAATGGGCAAGCATTTCACTCTCTAGATGTACAAAGCTGGTAGAGACATCCCCAAAAAGACTTACAGCTGTAATTGCAGTGAAAGGGGTTCTACAAAGTATTGACTCAGGGGGGCTCAATACAAATACACGCCACACTTTTCAGATATTTATCTGTAAAAAAAATTGAAAACCATTTATCATTTTCCTTCCAGTTGACAATTATGTGCCCCTTTGTGTTGGTCTATCACATAAAAAAAAAAAAACTACATTTACGTTTTTGGTTGTAACATGACAAAATGTAGAAAATTTTAAAGGGTATGAAAACTTTGTCAAGGCACTGTATCTTAGTGTTCTAGGCCTTATGAATGAAGCCCTAGTGTTGTAGGCCTGGTGATTGGAAACTTACTGCCTAAGGACTGGTAAATTAAGCTCTAGTGTTGTAGGACTGGCAACAAGTGCCCTAGTGTTGTAGACTTGGTGACTGGAGCCCCAGTGTTAAAAGTATGGTGATTGGAGCCCTAGTATTGTAGGCCCGATGACCGGAGCCCTAGTGTTGTAGGCCCGATGACCGGAGCCCTAGTGTTGTAGGCCCGATGACCGGAGCCCTAGTGTTGTAGGCCCGATGACCGGAGCCCTAGTGTTGGAGGCCCTATGACCAGAGCCCTAGTGTTGTAGGCCCGATGACCGGAGCCCAAGTGTTGTAGGCCTGATGACTAGAGTCCTAGTGTTGTAGGCCTGATAACTAAAGCCATAGTGTTGTAGGCCTGATGACTAGAGCCCTAGTGTTGTAGGCCTGATGACTAAACCCTAGTGTTGTAGGCCCGATGACCAGAGCCCTAGTGTTGTAGGCCTGATGACCAGAGCCCTAGTGTTGTAGGTCTGATGACCAGAGCCCTAGTGTTGTAGGTCTGATGACTAGAGTCTTAGTGTTGTAGGCCTAATGACTAGAGCCCTAGTGTTGTAGACCTGATGACCAGAGCCCTAGTGTTGAAGGCCTGTTGACCAAAGTCACATTATTTTTTTGCCATGAATAAAAACATATCTCCACTCTGGTTCCACTCTGTGACTTAACAATTAGACAACAAAGTAACAAATCGCATGGTCTTTGGGTTGAAGAACATTGTGAATATTTGCCACAAATGAAACATATCGCTCTTAGGTTACATTGTGTGAAGGTTGGTCAATATTTGCATCCAAGAGTAATTTGGGGCATTTAGCAGCTAAGGTAGGTGGACTGCAGGCACAACAACCTGCCTGCACATCTGCTAGCTGTGAAATCTTTGCCACTTTGTTCAATTCTGGTTCACTTTCCACAAAGATAACTGTACAGATAACTCATAAAGAGCTGATGAAGAGATAAGGCCAACAATGCTGCATCTTTATATAATTATTCAGCCTGTGAAAGTCACTGAGTCAGAAAGAAAAACCTTCTAAGAGAATTATAGGGCGATGTTTTATCCTTATACATTGCAAAAAGTACAATGTCACTGCCAAGCTGGGAGATTAGCATTATTTCTAGACGACATTCGCAAGAGAGGTGGTGGAATTTCATTTCCAGTAATGCTGGATTTATAACACATTAACCCTCCATGGTGTCTTACATTGATTTGTCTTATCTGCAGGGATGTTGTGCTAATAGATTTCTCTTGTATTTGTTGTTAATGTGGAGAGTCCAGGGCTGTTCTCCGACATTCAAGCATTCCCTCCTCTACTTAAACACTTAGTGTTTTAACACTCATTTTTTGAAACTGCATGTACATTTGTTCTGTGTGAATGGGGCAAAATGGAATGTTATTAGGCTTTTCTCTCTCCAGGTCGAATGTTATTCATTCAGGAAAATACAGTGGTGTAGAGAAAATACCCCAATATGACCACTAGATGGAGCAGATGAGCATAGTAAATAAGCATTTATTTTGTAGGATCATCGGCTGCTGTGGTGTTTAAAGCCCAACTCTAAAAAACTTAAACTATCCCTTGCAGTGCGCTTGTATTTCAGTAGTTCCACTGCAAGGGTTAATTGCTCATTTAAGTCTAGGGGAAACAGAAAAGAAGATCTACTTACCAAATCCTCTGTGCTGCTAGTCCAGTCTCCAAAACGTCTTCTCCCCCATGCTCCAGGACTATGGACCTTGACAAGACCATGTCAAGGTCCATAGCCCTGCATTGGACGTGATGATGCTTTGGGATAGTCCACTGCTGGAGCGCGGGGGAGCCCCACCTGCTCAGTGAGTGGAGGATTACGTAAGTTTAAGTGCAAAAGCTCTCCCCTAGACTAAAGGACCAGGTAACTCTTGAAGCGCAGGCGATAATTTTTAAGTCTCCGAGAGCTGGGCTTTAACATTGAACCTGGAGATGAAATGACCTAGGGACATTTGTTTTTTCCCCTATTCACACAGAACAAATGCACATACAGTTTCACAGGATGAATAGCTCTTCAGCTCTTATGCCCTGTACACACGGTCGGATTTTCGATGGAAAAAGTGCGATCGGATTGTGTTGTCAGAATGCCCGATCATTGTCCGATCGTGTGTACAGGGCATTAGAGTCCACTCACACCATGCCAGTCCAATGCGGTGTGTTTAATGCATGTGCTTTAATGTGCGTCTTGTTTTGTATTCGGTCATTATACTGCGGCAGGTTGGCACGGCTGCGCAAGAGCAATAGCAGGCGCGATCGCGTTGCCGGAGCCGATGCACATGGCTGGCGGCCGCGATGTCCGCCGGCCACCCGCGATCGCTCCACAGAGAGCCAGGAATAGGGATCTGTCAATGTAAACAACTAGACCCCCATTCCGTCAGGGGAGGAGAGAGAGGTCTGCTGTTCCTAGTGATCAGAAACAGCGATCTCTCTCCTCTTCCAGTCAGTCCCCTCCCCCCCACAGTTAGAAACACCTCCCTAAGGAACACTTAACCCCTTGATCTCCCCCTAGTGTTAACCCCTTCCCTGCCAGTGTCATCTATACAGTAATCAGTGGCTATTTTTAGCACTGATCACTGTATAAATGTCACTGGTTCCAAAAAAGTGTCCAATCTGTCCGCCACAATTTCGCAGTCCCGCTAAAAATCACTGATCGCCGCCAATACTAGTAAAAAAAAAAAAATCATACTAAAAATGCCATAAATGTATCCCCATTTTTTTAGATGCTATAACTTTTGCGCAAACCAATCAATATACGCTTATTTTTTTATTTTTTACCAAAAATTTGTAGAAGACTACATATTGACTTAAACTGGTGAAGAAATTTTTTTTGTGGATATTTATTATAGCAAAAAGTAAAAAATATAGTTTTTTTTTCAAAATTGTAGGGTTTTTTTTTTGTTAATAGCAAAAAAATATACCAAAGCCACCAAAAGAAAGCTCTATTTGTGGGAAAAAAGGACATCAATTTTGTTTGGGTACAACGTCGCACGACCGCGCAATTGTCAGTTAAAGCGACGCAGTGCTGTATCCCAAAAAATAGACTGGTCATTAAGAGGGTAAATCCTTCCGGGGCCGACGTGGTTAATGTGTGTTGAGAAAAGTTTCCCCCCTCTGGGTGATCTATGTATGTTACAAGGATTTTAACAAACTTTGTTTGTAAATTCCTACCTTTTGTTATCCTGAAGAAATAGCTGTTTGTGTGCGTGTGGGAAGTGAATGTAATGGGAGTGATTTTATAATTATCAATCAGCTGCTGCACTTCCAGAGTTCTAATGAGGATCTGCATCCCTTTAGACTTGATTTTCCTTCTATAGTATCTCACCAAAAATGACATTTTTAGTGCAGGGGATGCCCAAAATTGAACTCGTGTCATAGTGCACTGCACTGCAGACTTCTTGAAAAATCACTAAGCCAATCACTCAATCAGGAAATTACATATCTGGGGGTGGGGCATTCTACAGGGACGTGCGGTGAGGTCAGTGGCTGGTGAGGCACTGGCTAGTGTCAGAGCCAGATACATACAGGTTACATACGCCGCGATCGTCAGAGCGAGAGCAATAATTCTAGCATTAGACCTTCTCTGTAACTCTAAACATGTAATCTGTAAAAAATGTAAAGCGTCGCATATGGAGAGTTTTAAGTACTGAAGTATGGCTCCATTCCACGAGTGTGCGCAATTTTAAAGCGTGACATGTTAGGTATCTATTTATTTGGCGTAACATCATCTTTGACATTATACAAAAAAATCGGGTTATCTTTAGTGTTCTTTTTTGTTTTTTTTTTTGTTTTATATATTCATAAAACTGTTTTTTCCACATAAAAAAAAAAAAAAACACGTTTGAAAAATTGCTGCACAAATACCGTGTAACATAAAAAGTTGCAACGACCACCATTTTATCCCCTAGGGTGTCTGCTAAAACAATATATATATAATGTTTGGGGATTCTGAGTAATTTTCTAGCAAAAAAATGATGATCATTACATGTAGGAGAGAAGTGCCAGAATTGGCCTGGGTGGCAAGGGGTTAATTACCATAAGTAAGTAATATACAAATAATTATTATATATTGTTTTTAAGGTCATTTACTATATTTTCAAAGTCTGTACTCAAGCAGGTGGCTTAACAGACAAATTACTGAAGTTTGAAGTTAAAACTTCCAACCAGTAATTTTACAGTAAATAGATAAATAATAAATTATTATGTTATAACATATAGTATAATAATATATGATTTAGCTTGATTAAAACGGTACCTTTTTATCAGCAGAAGATTCTCATTCTCTCTCTTAACTGTTTGAGAAAAACATGGAATTGTGGGTAAATCTTATACTCATAAAGTCATGTATTTCTTTGTAGTTAAAGTGGAGTTCCACCCCCCCAAAAAAAATGTCATTAACGTGCATGAAATTAAAAAAAAAAACATTTGGAGGAAGTTTTTTTTTTTTTTTTTACTTACCTTTTTATGCTTGTTGCTATGCGGTCCCTTGAAATCTGCCTCCTTCAACACGTTTTTTTTTCTTTTCACAAAATTGTCATATTAGCAGGTTATTTCTCACACACAGCATATGCATACCACAAATTACACCCCAAAACACATTCTGCTATTACTCCTGAGTATGGCGATACCACATGTGTGAGACTTTTACACAGCATGGCCACATACAGAGGCCCAACATTGAAAGAACACCTTCAGGTGTTCTAGGAGCATAAATTACACATATAATTTCTTGACTACCTCTTATGCCCTGTACACACGGGCGGACTTTTCAGCATGAAAGGTCCGACGGTCTTTCCGACAGACTTTCGACGGAGTTACGACAGACTTTCGACGGACTTTCTAACGAACGGACTTGCCTACACATGATTACACCAAAGTCCGATGGATTTGTACGTGATGACGTACGACCGCACTAAAATAAGGAAGTTGATAGCCAGTAGTCAATAGCTGCCCTAGCGTCGGTTTTCGTCCGTCAGACTAGCATACAGACGAGCGGATTTTTCAACTGGACTCGAGTCCGTCGGACAAATTTGAAACATGTTCCACATCTAAAGTCCGTCAGACTTTCGACCGAAAACGTCCGCTGCAGGTCCGATGGAGCCCACACACGCTCAGATTGTCCGCAGGATTCGGTCTGTCAGATCAGTCCGGTCGAAGAATCCACTCGTTTATAAGCGGCATTACACTTTTGGATGCCCTGGAGCACCAGGACAATGGAAACGCCCCAAAAATGATCCCATTTTGGAAACAAACATACAATCTTTGAGGCATTTTTTTTTCTACAAGTTTTTGTAAAATGTGGAAAGAAAATGAAAATGCATTTTTTTTTTACACAAAGTTGTCCATTTTTACAATATTTCTAACACATAGCATCTACATATCAAAAATGACACCCCAAAATAGATTCCCCTTACTCCTCCTGAGTACGGTGATACCACATGTGTGAGACTTTTCCACAGCCAGAATGAAAATATTTGCCAGCACACCATGGAACGGCGTAGATAGCGTCCAAACGTGTAGTTTATTGCATGATCACAACACGTTTCGGAGTCACGCAGGACCCCTTCGTCAGGCATAGTATTTTCCACAGCCAGGCCACATACAGAGGCCCAACATGCAAGGAGCACCATCAGGTGTTCTAGGGGCATAAATGTCAAATCTAATTTGACCACTTATTACACTTTTGTGAGGCACTGTAGTGGCATGGATGTGGCATGGATGAGAACTGATGTGGCATGGATGAGTGGGGATGGATGAGCTATGGATTGGGATGGCTGAGCATGGTTGAGCCATAAATGTGGATGGCTGAGTATGGATGGGATGAATGAGCATGAATGAGTATGGCTGGGTATGGTTGAGTATGGCTGGGTAAGGTTGAGTATGGCTGAGTACGGATGGCATGGCTGAGTACGGATGGGATGGCTGGGTAGGGTTGAGTATGGCTGGGTATGGTTGAGTATGGCTGAGTACGGATAGGATGGCTGAGTATGGCTGGGTATGGCTGAGTATGGACAGGGTGGATGGATGGATGAGTATTGCTAAGCATGAAAGGATGGATGGATGGATGAGTATTGCTGAGTATGGATGGCTGAGCATGGATGGATGGATGAGTATTGATGAGTATGGATGGCTGGATGAATATGACAGAGGGATGGTTGAGCATGGATGGATGGCTGGATGAGTATGACAGAGGGATGGCTGAGAATGGATGGATGGATGGCTGGATGAGGCTGCAAAGGGCACAGATCAGCGCTATGGGCACTACAGATCCAGCCCACAGCGCTGCTGCATCCGATCTCTCCCCTCTACACTCACACTGTACCGATCAGGGAGAGAGGAACTGGACATGATGCCGGTTTGTTTACAAGTGATCGCTCTGTCATTTGAGGAGCGATCAGGTGGTAAACGGCTGCTGTCAGCGGGTATTTACTGTGATACTCCCATGTGCGTGCGGGAGTGCGATTCTGGGAGGACTTCAATGTACGCCTTCCCAGAGTTATCAAGCCACGCTGTAGCTGTCATTCGGCTATGGCGCTGTTGTTAAGTGGTTAAACTGGCCGCTCTCTATCGTATCGTATCTCTGGATCCATAGGTTGTAGGAGCCCCAAATTTTAGACTTAGGCTACCCAAAATTTGGGGTCTCCGTGTGTGTCGCCGAGCTACGACCCTCGAAGCTCGATTTTTTTTTTTTTGTTCAAGGCAGGTGAGGCTCTACCTCACCTGCCTCCCCTGACTGCACTGACTGCACGTCCCTGGCATTCTATATACTGTGTATAGAATGCCTCCAGGTTGCCATATTGCATTTTACAGAAAATTACTGAGCTGCAGATTGAAAGCAAAAGGTAATTTTTATAAACGTTTTGTTACATTTGTTAACAAATGGTGGGAAGGGAGAACCTGAGCAAGCCACGGAGGCAGCAGGAGGGGGGGGGACGTCCCCTCCCCCTGTTTTTAATGGCAATCGAGCCAAACGAGCCAATCGCAGCAGCAGCGAATACAGCAGCACCGTATCCCGGAAGAATATGCTTGTGGGCTTCTTCTGCCCACAAGTAAGATGGGAATCCACAAGAAGGAAAAATCTAAGGTATTTTTTAATATAACTTTCTATATTAAGTTGCGCTATGCTCTCATGTGAGTAAATACTAGCAACAAACCTTAATAATGCTAAATTATATATATAAAGTTACTCCGTACATAAATAAAAATTGATTGATTAATTGATTAGATCATGTTTTAAATAGTCCACTGTTTTAAGGCGAATTTCAAACGTGAAATTAACACACGACACACCCAAGAGTCGTGGTTAAAAGAGATAAAGACCTCCACCTCTGCACACACTGCCGCTTACCAACTCCAAATGATCTCCTATTACAGGAAATCACACTCACTTGTGGCTTAATACCCAGCCCGGGCCTTTTGAGAGATGGAACGATGATCCCAGTGTCTTCACAGAATGTAATCTTTACGGGGCACGTGTTGCCCATTGATCCCCATAAAGACATAAAAGCTTCCATAGTATAAAATCCTAGGTTACTTTATTTAAATAGTAAAGTATTGCACTTACAGTTAAAACAATAAGAGATTGCAGTATAAACGAGCCAGCCGGCTCTCGATAGCAGCCCGTCACTCCAGGACCTGCGTGAACGTCAGAACGTCACTCCTCTCTACGCGTTTCGTCACACCTGACGTCATCCTGGGGCCTGTTGAATGGCACTATGGGGGTTATTTACGAAAGGCAAATCCACTTTGCACTGAAAGTGCACTTGGAAGTGCAGTCGCTCTAAATCTGAGGGGTAGATCTGAAATGTGGGGAAGCTCTGCTGATTTTATCATCCAATCATGTGCAAGCTAAAATGCTGTTTTTTATTTTCCTTCCATGTTCCCCTCGGATCTACAGCGACTTTAATTCCAAGTGCACTTTCAGTGCACTTGCAGCGCAAAGTGGATTTTCCTTCAGTAAATAACCCCCTATGTGTTTTATTCACACAAGAAAGCAATGCAAGTTAAAGCGGAGCGCCACCGAAAAAATTTTTTTTAAAAGTCAGCAGCTACAAATACTGCAGCTGCTGACTTTTAAAACATGGACACTTACCTGTCCAGGGCGCCCGCGATGTCGGCACCCGAGGCCGAAGCGTCTCTCCGTCCTCGGGTGCTGCCGCCTCCATCTTCGGTAAGGGAATCAGGAAGCGAAGCCGTACGGCTTCACTTCCCGGTTCCCTACTGCGCATGCGCGAGTCGCGCAGCGCAATCCGGATGGTCCCTGCTGCCTCTGGGACCTGTGTGTTTCACAGCAGGCAGCGGGGAGGGAGAAGGAAGTGGCGTAAATACCCGCAGATTCTGCGGGTATCTATGCCGGAAGTGGGTACAGATACCTGTAATATACAGGTATCTGTACCCCCCTCCCCCCTGAAAGGTGCCAACTGTGTCACCGGAGGGGGGGAGGAATCTAATGAGTGGAAGTTCCACTTTTGGGTGGAACTCCACTTTAATATATATATATATATAAATATATATATAAATATATAATTTATAATTTAGCATTATTAAGGTTTATTGCTAATATTCACTCACATGAGAGCATATCGCAACTTAAAGCAGAGTTCTGCTTAAAAAATTAAAAGTTAGCAGATACAAATACTGCAGCTGCTGACTTTTAATAATCGGACACTTACCTGTCCCAAGGTCCAGCGATGCAGAGGAACGAAGCCCCGCTCGTCTCCCCCTCCTCTCTGTGATGATGGCATAGTCACTGTGGGCGCCTGGCTGTGGCTTCACAGCCGGACACCCACTGCGCATGCTCGGCGCGCAGTGACTGGCGGGACCATCATCTGTGACGTGTCCCACATGATTGCCAAGAGGGAGGGGGGAGAGGTGATCTCCCTTCCGGTGCTGCGGTGCGCCGGGAGAAAGTGGGTGCTGGAACCCTCAAAAAAGAGGGTATCTGCTCAAAAAAAAAATTGACATGCCAAATGTGGCATGTCAGGGGGTCACCAACCCTTAAAGCAGAAGTTCCATTTCTGGGTGTAACTCCGATTTAAAATAGAAAGTTGGTTATTTTGTGTGTATCTCACAGGAAGTGGCAGCTTTGCTTTCTAAAAAACAAACTTATTTATGTTTCATTCATTCACTTATTCACTTGCTCTTTTTGTCTGATAAGCGCAGTAATTTTAATTTTATTTTGTTTGACATTTGTTAATATAAATGTATCATACAGGCAGCGCTAATGACAAGAATAAGAATTGCTTGATATGCATTATGCAAGAGTAATGCCCTGTACACACGATCGGACATTCCGACAACAAAATCCATTGATTTTTTCCGACGGATGTTGGCTCACTTGTCTTGCATACACACGGTCACACAAAGTTGTCGGAAAATCCGATCGTTCTGAACGTGGTGATGTAAAACATGTATGTCGGGACTATAAACGGGGCAGTAGCCAATAGCTTTCGCCTTTAATTTATTCTGAGCATGCGTGGCACTTTGTGCGTCGGATTTGTGTACACACGATCGGAATTTCCGACAACAGATTTTGTTGTCGGAAAATTTTATAGCCAGCTCTCAAACCTGTGTGTCGGAAATTCCTATGGAAAATGCGTGGTGGAGCCCACACACGGTCAGAATTTCCGACAACAAGGTCCTATCACACATTTTCCATCGGAAAATCCGACCGTGTGTACAGGGCATAACTCCGCCCAGCTGGATCTGACCACACAGCCTAGGAAGGAACGCATCATTGACAGGACCAGATTTGGAGCAGACACAGACTGACCTCGCACCTCTTCTCACCCCAAATTCTTACGAATTTTGCGATCCTATGAATTTTGCACCCAGAGTAACCAACACGTGACATTCCCCCACACCGCTCCAGATGCCTTGATTTTGACTGCGATATACCTTTAATCATTGGTGTTAAATATATATGTGAAACACTTTCCTTCTCAAAGCTTCTATTTCTGTCTTTTGCATAAATATTTATAGAAGATTATAGGACGCCAAGGCCTGCAATAGACTGCTTATTTTATTGTTTATTGGAAGATTTCAGGGAATTAACATACATATATTAAATGTTGATGTTTATTTAAGATGAAGTCCACAAATGTCAGCCCCGGCCTTCCACATACCTAATCTCGTTATATCTGTGATGCGGCTCAGCTGGAACGATCGCGCAGGAAAATCATAAATGTCAGTGTCTGCGAACCACTGACGGGTCATAAAAGTGATGAAGTCGAGAAAACTTTTTGGATCTATTTTTAGCTATAACTGTACGTTGTAAATATTCCCAATGTATCCATACAAAATAATAATGGCAAAGTGACAACTTATTTCTAAAAAAGGGTTATGTGCCGGGCCGTATTTAGACATCACACGGCCCTAGGCACACCTTTTTTTCAAGCTCTGCCCCTTGTGTCATGTAATTATTTTGGTTATACCTATAAGGGTTCATTCAGACCCAAGGAGATATCTCTCTAATAGATGTATGCAAAATGTTGAGGCTTCCCAGCCTACAATGTAAAAAACAAAAATGTTGCTTATCAATAGGAGACCTGAGCCTAGGACAATGCACACAACTGCCTCGATGAACATAACTTCACATTAGAAGTCACCCATCACATCAGAGATCCTTCCTTCACATCAGGGGTTGCCCTTCACATCAGAGGTCCTTCCTTCACAGCAGAGGTCCCCCATCATTACAGAGGTCCCCCATCATTACAGAGGTCCCTCCTTCACATCAGAGGTCCTTCCGTCACATCAGAGGTCCTTCCGTCACATCAGAGGTCCCCCATCACATCAGAGGTCCTTCCTTCACATCAGAGGTCTTTCCTTCACATCAGAAGTCCCTCTATCACATCAGAAGTTCCTCTATCACATTAGAAGTCACTCCATCACATAAGTGGTCCCTCCATGTCATCAGAGGTCACTCCATCACATCAGAGATTGCCCTTTGCATCAGAGGTCCTTCCTTCACATCACAGGTCCCCCATCACATCAGAGGTTTCCCCATCAAATCAGAGGTCGTTCCATTACATCAGAGGTTCCCCTTCAAGTCAGAGGTCCTTCCTTCACATCAGAGGTCCCTCCAGCGCATCAGAGGTCCCTCCATCACATCAGAGGTCCCTCCATAACATCAGAGGTCATTCCATCACATCAGAGATTCCCCTTCACATCAGAGGTCCTTCCTTCACATCAGAAGTCCTTCCTTTACATCAGAGGTCACTCCATCACATTAGGGGTTCCCCCTTCACATTAGAGGTTCCCCTTCATATTAGAGGTTCCCCTTCACATCAGAGATCACTCCATCGCAACAAAGTTTCCCCTTCACATCAGATGTCCTTCTTTCACATCAGAGGTCCCTCCATCACATCAGAGGTCCCTCCATCACATCAGAGGTCTTTCCTACACATCAGAGGTCCCTCCATCACATTAGAGGTCCCTCCATCACATCAGAGGTCCTTCCTTCACATCAGAGGTCCTTCCTTCACATCAGAGGTTCCCCTTCACATCAGAGGTTCCCCCGTCACATCAGAGGTCCTTCCTACACATCAGAGGTTCCTCTATACATCAGAGGTTCCTCTATACATCAGAGGTTCTCCAATCACATCAGAGGTTCCCCTACACATCAGAGGTCCTTCGTTCACATCAAAGGTACTTCCATCACATCAGAGGTCCCCCTACACACCAGAGGTTCTTCCACCACATAAGAGGTCCCGCCATCACATTAGAGCCTCCCCATCACATCAGAGTCCCTCAATCATATTATATTCCCCCCATCACAGAGCCCCCCAGTTACACATTCCCCATCACAGAGCCCTCCAATCACACCGTTCCCTCCATCACAGAGCCCCCCAATAACACAGTCCCCTCTTCACATCAGGGCCCTAACTTTTGGCTCCAGCAACGCAGCAAAGGCCGGGAGGTGGAGTTCTGGAAGAAGCAGACTTTGGTTTTCTCCTGAATGCTGGGGATAGCCCTGCATGCCACCTACCCTGGATCAAAGTTAAAGCAATGAACGATGTTGTGCGCCCTGGTAGACCAACGCAAAGTGGCACATAATTGTGAACTGGAAGGAAAATGATAAATGGTTTTCAAATTTTTTTACAAATAAATTTGTGAAAAGTGTGGCGTGCATTTGTATTCAGCCCCCCTGAGTCAATACTTTGTAGAACCGCCTTTAACTGCAATTGCAGCTGCAAGTCTTTTTGGGGATGTCTCAACCAGCTTTGCACATCTAGAGAGTGAAATTTTTTCCCATTCTTCTTTGAAAAGTAGTTCAAGCTCTGTCAGATTGGATGGAGAGCGTCTGTGAACAGCAATTTTCAAGTCTTGCCACAGATTCTCAATTGGACTTAGGTCTGGACTTTGACTGGGCCATTCTAACACATGAATATGCTTTGATCTAAACCATTCCATTGTAGCTCTGGATGTATGTTTAGGGTCGTTGTCCTGCTGGAAGGTGAACCTCCGCCCCAGTCTCAAGTCTTTTGCAGACTCTAACGGGTTTTCTTCAAATGCCCTGTACACACAATAGGATTTTCCGATGGAAAATGTGTGATAGGACCTTGTTGTCGGAAATTCCGAACGTGTGTAGGCTCCATCACACACTTTCCATAGGAATTTCCGACACACCAAGTTTGAGAGCAGGCTATAAAATTTTCCGACAACAAAATCCGTTGTCGGAAATTCCGATTGTGTGTACACAAATCCGACACACAAAGTGCCACGCATGCTCACAATAAATTAAGAGACGAAAGCTATTGGCTACTGCCCCGTTTATAGTCCTGAAGTACGTGTTTTTTACGTCACCACGTTCAGGACGATTGGATTTTCCGACAACTTTGTGTGACCGTGTGTATGCAAGACAAGTTTGAGCCAACATCCGTCGGAAAAAGGAAAAAATCCATGGATTTTGTTGTCGGAATGTCCGATCAATGTCCGACCGTCTGTACAGGGCATAAGATTGCCCTGTATTTGGCTCAATCCATCTTCCCCTCAACTCTGACCAGCTTCCTTGTCCCTGCTGAAGAGAAGCATCCCTGGAACACGATGCTGCCACCACCATGTTTCACAGTGGGGATGGTGTGTTCAGGGTGATGTGCAGTGTTCGTTTCCTGCCATACATAGCGTTTTGCTTTTAGGCCAAAAAGTGCAATTCAGATTCTCCCACCTTAGCTTTGGATCTCTGCAGCTCCTCCAGAGTTACCATGGGCCTCTTGGCTGCTTCTCTGATTAATAGTCTCCTTGCCCGGCCTGTCAGTTTAGGTGGACGGCCATGTCTTGGTATAATTGAAAATGGGAGAGCAAGAAACGGGACTTTGCATGAAGCACACGGAGGCAGGAAAAATTATTTTAACATAAAAACAATTTTAGTTGGATTCCAAATTTTCATAGAATTTTATATTTAACTCATTGCATCATGCCAAATATCAAAATATATACAGTTCATTAGAACCACACAGTACAATTTTGTTAACACTTCAACAAGGAGTTAATACATGTTATGCAAAAACATAGAATAATTGATACATGATTATACACATAATAAAGAAAACCTGTTACAGGTCTTTGACTTACTAAAGCGTAGCGGCGCTCCCTATATAGGCTTCCCCCTTTCTTAGGCCCCCTACACAGATCCATTCACTACTTTTTCGTCTGACATGATGCATCACGAGACCGTAGCTCTCATCCACATCTCCACAGGTAATCTACCTTCTTTCATTTTCACTCACTAATGTTTTTTCATTCCTTTTCTCCTTGTCACTCTTCCTTTATTCCTGCACCTACCTTCCTTATATATTTCTACACTACCAACATTTCACATATTTATCATTTCATATACCGTATATACTCGAGTATAAGTCGTTCCGAGTATAAGTCGAGGCCCTAATTTACCACAAAAAAAATGGGAAAAACTTATTGACCCGAGTATTAGACGAGGGTGAGAAATGCACAGCTACTGTAAGTGGAAAAGAGGGTCAACAATGCCCATTTGCAGCATCACTGTGCCCATTTGCATGCCTCACTGTGCCCATTTGCAGCCATAGGTCCCCCGAACTTCAAACTCGGTAGTTAAGAGTTCCTAGATGCCCCCTAGCTGCAGCCAAAATTTGGGGTCTCTGAACCCAAAGGGTCCCGAAATGACATTGCTGCAGATAGACACAGTTGACTGAATTTGGGGCCCCGTATCTCGGGGCAACTTAGTGCTAAGAACCCCAAATTTGGTGTGCAAACCCAGTGGAACTAGCCCCATAACATTTCCAAAGCTGGGGTTTCTAGCACCAAGTGGCCCCGAGATACGGGCCCCAAAAATCAGTTCAGAAAATGTCAAGTACTTTTCTGCAGCAGAGAATGACATTTTCCGAACCAGTTTTGGGGCCCCGCATCTCAGGGTCACTTGGTGCTAGGAACCCCAGCTTTGGATATGTTATGGTACCAGTTCCACTGGGTTTGCACACCAAATTTGGGGTTCCTAGCACCAAGTGGCCCTGAGATATGGGGCCCCAAAGTCGGTTCAGAAAATGTCAAGCACTTTTCTGCAGCAGAGAATGACATTTTCCGAACCGATTTTGGGGCTTGACTCGAGTATATGTCGTGGGGGACACTTTCAGCACAAAAAAATGTGCTGAAAAATTCGACTTATACTCGAGTATATATGTATATTTACATATATATATATATATATATATATATATATATATATATATATATATATATATATATATATATATATATATATATATTTTTTTTTTTTTTTTTTTTTTTCTTGTCACTTTTCCACTCAGGTTTCCCATTCCTGGGGTCACCCCATTTAACCTCCCTTGGTGCTATTTTACCCATTGGCCCACTCGGGGTGCTGCCTGTGTGGGTTGCTGACGCCCCTCACGCCCCCTCGGCTCCCGACAGGGGCGCCTTTGGCTGGTCTGGGACTTTCGCGGCCGCACCACCATTGCACAGATTCATCAGTAAGTGTGTGGGTTTAATAGCCACGTGGGGGGTTCTCCCATATTGTATATTTGCCCACGTGATCCTTCTAGACTATCTTAATATGACTGTTTTTCTTATCCATAGATGATCAACACAGTATTGCTCCTGACGAGTGGCTATAAGGCCTCGAAACACGTAGAGCTAAGGACTACTCAGTTGTGTATATATTCATGAATTTATTTCATGGCCGTTCCTACTCATGTCCTTTATTCTCTTTTACCTGTTTTAAGCTACGCTTTAGTGTGTCAACCTGTAACAGGTATATCCTATTATGTGTATAATTATTCTCTCCTTTACCTGTTTTAAGCTACGCTTTAGTGCGTTAATAACCTGTAACAGGTTTTCTTTATTATGTGTATAATCATGTATCAATTATTCTATGTTTTTGCATAACATGTATTAACTCCTTGTTGAAGTGTTAACGAAAATGTACTGTGTGGTTCTAATGAACTGTATATATTTTGATATTTGGCATAATGCAATGAGTTAAATATGAAAAAGTGTTCATACCCCTTAAAATTTTCCACATTTTGTCATGTTACAACCAAAAATATAAATGTATTTTATTGGCATTTTATGTGATAGACCAACACAAAGTGGCACATAATTGTGAAGTGGAAGAAAAATGATAAATGGTTTTCAAAATGTTTTACAAATAAATATGTGAAAAGTGTGGCGTGCATTTGTATTCAGCCCCCTTTTACTCTGACACCCCCAACTAAAATCTAGTGGAACCAATTGCCTTCAGAAATCACCTAATTAGTAAATAGAGTCCACCTGTGTGTAATTTAATCTCAGTATAAATACAGCTGTTCTGTGAAGCCCTCAGAGATTTGTTATCCCCTGTACACATGGGCGGACTTTTTCGGCATCAAAGATCCGATTGTCTTTTCGACGGACTTTCGACTGACTTTCTAACGACCACACCCAAGTCCTACACACGATCACACCCAAGTCCGACGGATTCAAACAGCATCATGAAGGTCCAGACAGGTCAGAGATAAAGTTGTGGAGACGTTTAAAGCAGGGTAAGGTTATAAAAAAATATCCCAAGCTTTGATCATCTCACAGAGCACTGTTCAATCCATCCCCCGAAAATGGAAAGAGTATGGCACAACTGCAAACCTACCAAAACATGGCGGTCCACCTAAACCGACAGGCCTGGCAAGGAGAGCATTAAAGTGGATGTAAACCCTCACATATGCCCAGTGAAGTGAACAGCCCCAGATTATACACGGGGATGAAACAAATCTCCCTAAAAAGTTTTACATGTATATCTGCCGTCTTCAGATTTCTATACTCTTTAGAAAGTGCACATCATGTTAGAAATGTTTCTTCCTGATTCATCAGTGGGAGGGGAGTCTGGGCATACACTGTGTGTGAGCTGATTGGAGGAAAGGCACACACCCCCCTCCACATAGACAGAGGAAAGAAGAAAGTTGCAGAGCTGTGCTGTGAATAGACAAGCTCTCTGCTTATCTGTCTCTAAGTTACCTCCCTGACACAAATTTCCAGCTGCTTTTATCTCCTGTGTCTGAGAATTTGAACGGAGCAGCAGAAATTCTAATGCAATATTGCCAATGCACATATTCCTGTAGAGATGGCTGTATTTATAAATGGGTGCTGAATCGACCCCCCCCGGCTGGAACCGTGTGTAGTCAGAGAAAGTCATGTCACCAGCACACCAGGATCTCCAAAAACAGGTCCAAGCCTTTAATCAGCGATCACATTGTTACAGCAGAAAGCAACGTTTCGGAGCCACGCAGGACCCCTTCATCGGGTCTTTTCAAGACACTTCATATACAGTATATGTCTGTTCAGTCATATCTGACTTTTGGCCATTCTATGGGCTAGTTCTCTGGGCACCATGTCTGATATGTTTGGAGGCCTTTTCCGTAGATTTTTTTTGGCCAAAGTTTTAGAAGGTAACACTCCCCAATAGCTCGGCTTGGGTTCGGCAGGCTGATTGTAATAACACATCGACATAGCTAATTTGTGCACACATACTAGGATCAGTTTAGACAGGAGTCAATTAACCTACCAGCATGTCTTTGGAGCGTGGGAGGAAACACATACGAACACAGGGAGAACATGTAAACTCCATGCATAAATATGATATTTAGTATCCATTAGATAGTCCAGTGGATTTTGTCAAGCTTCTTGTCAACATCAGTGGGGCAACATTACAATGTTCGAAGAAGTTCATTTTATTTCCATGAAATTAAAATTATGTCCTGTTCATTGGCCAGAAAATACGATTTCCACTCTTTTACTCCGTTGTTCCCAAGAGGATGCCGTTTTCTGTCTGGATAAAGGTTATGGCTCAACTGAGTTGGAGGAAAGGCTTATATCCAAACTTTTGTTGCAATACTCTAGATATGGAAACCATATGTTACTGCCTAATTTAATGGCCACACATCCAGTGTTAAAGGTACACTCCGTTAAATCTGAAAATGTGTGCAAGGCAATGCATACAGGTCACACAGCTTCCGTGATCACAGTATTTGTTCTTTAGAATGGAATACTGGGGTCATGCAGATATGTAAACCTAGTATTCTGCAGTTAAGAACAACTCATGTTAAAGCAGAGCTCTGGACAGATAAAGGAAAAAATCCCTTGTAGCATTCACGCTTGAAGAAGCTGCTTTGTTGATTTGGTTATTGCTTTAAAGTGGTTGTAAATCTCAGACATGAAAAATGAACAAAGCATATCCCTCTATCAATTCAGAGCACTTACTGTCCTTTTTTTGTCTGCTGATTCGTTCCTCTGCTATCAGCATGAGTCACTTTTGACAAGTTTTCCTGACACCAAGATAAAAAAGGTGACAGGGAGGAGCTCCAGCACACAGCATGTGTATGCAGTGTGTAATCATAATATAAAAGAATGCAAGGCGCTATAATGCAGTATCACAATGTGGATCTATGTCAGCAGCCAGAGAAAGGTGCAAAGCCTGGTATGTGGACTTGTCTGGGCAGCCTCAGAGTGACCACTAGGAGAGTGGTAAAGACAATACACAAAGACACACAATCAAGGTGCTCCTGGGAGGTCCTATGAAAACATGGAATGGACTGTGTGGGGTAGATGCACTAACTAGAGCACTAACCAGAGCCCAGGATCCACAGAAGACAAGGAAATCCAGTTAAAATCATGATTTAATAAAAAAGGCAATTAAAAGTCTTACATGGTGCAGTGCACACAGCTGCTAGTTGAAAGACCCAAACCATTGATGGAAGGGATGTGCCGGAGGGGCTGCGAGGGCTGTAGGAGTCTGTGGCAGAAGGCTGCGATGGAGCTGCAGGACCGTGACGGGAGACCGTCGGTCGCAGACTTCCCCGGAAGTAACGTCACTAGAAGACGGGAGACAGCTGTGCACCATAGCCTAGCAGGACACGTGTGAGTAACCATTACATAACATGTTTCGGGGCATGCCCTTTTGACAAAGGGGCATGCCCGAAACAAGTTATCCTGGCTACCGGCTTTCTAACCATCCTCCTGGTGTGCTCCCACATGCTCTGCTAGCCTACGATGCGTGGCTGTCTCCCGAGTTCTGGTGAAACAAGATCCTCTGATCCCTGTGCTGCAGCCAGCAGTCTCCTGGATTGCTTCAAAAGCAATTGTTCAAGGTAATCCCAAAGGGCAGCACTATCTCACAGAATGGGCAAAAAGGGTAAGTCAGGGGTCCAGAGGACCCTCAGCACTGTAGTTGCCCTCTGGGTCTCTGACAGTTCCATAAAGGCCAGCAAAAGGTCCCCTATTTGAGCCTACAGTAAGGCAGTTCTCTCCTCGAGAGTCAGTTACAGCCACTGACTCTTACTGGAACACAGCTGAAGTCTGAATCCTTGGTTCACAGCCACAAACCCTCACTGGATCAGTCGCAGTCTCTCACGAGATCCAACACTTGGCACGCGGGTCAAACAGCAGAGGCTTTGAGCAGCCAAGTCCTTCCACAGTCAGCCTGTAAGGGTGGGGCTCCATCATCTTTCCATGTGGCTGAAATGAGCAGCTGGGCTATACTTATACCTACAGGGTTTCAGGGCATCACGCTTGTGTTCCACCCAAACCCACGCACGGATGCTAGTCCTAGACCTCTCTTCCTCATCCTGCTGTTCACCCTGGCCCATAAGACACGGGACCGGGCCACTTAATGCAAGTTCCCTGAAAGGTCAAAAAGAGATATTGAATAGACCAAAAGAAAGTCCCAAATCCACACGTATTAACATGTATTCAAATCCACTGAATACGTGTTAAGGTGCTCCTTGAATAGATAAAACACCACCAGCCACCATCACCAAGTGTGTGATAAAGTACCTGCTTAACAAATGAACATGACCCCCCTTTCTCAAGATAAGTCATGTACCACATGTACCACATGTAAGATCATGCCAAGACTGTCACTCTATGACTGCAAAGCTCCCTGATCATCCAGAATGAATCCCCCACAGAACCTGCCAGCCAAGGCTCAAAATGTGGGTAACCATATGGAAAGAGAAAGAATACACCCCTCCATAGTGCAATAAAAGACTGATACTTTTTTATTAAATAGACATGTGCATGTACAGATATCACAAACCAGCGGAAATTACTGGTTTTTAAGACGCGGCGAGGCTGGCACAAGGTTCTTACTGATGCGTTTTGTCATCAAAGGAAATCTTTAAAAGGCCAAGAGAGTCTCGCAGAATCACCGCGTATTTAAATATACTGTATATAAATACACAAAGGGCAGGTAGCCAAGCCTCGACTCCAGCTCAAGGTCAAGCCTCAGCTTGCTCTCCTGTTGAGTCTAACTTTCAATAACAAGCAGAAAAGCCAAGCCTCATTTCCAGCCCAAAGCCAAGCCTCGGCTTGATCTCCTATAGAGCCTCGATTCCAACCAAGTCAAAACCTCGATTTAAGCCCAGTTATCAACCAAGAGAAAACATCAGAGATTGCAATAGGAACAAAGCTGGTGATGACAGCTCTGTGTTCCAACTTCAAACAATCATTTAAATAAATCAGGGTTGGAAAAGGGAAATGGAACCTCTTGACCATCAATCCAGAAATGATCAACATAATTAAAATGACATACACGCGTTCAAAAATTACATGATTAAAACCAAGTGGAGACCAAAATTGTATAAATCTAGATAATAAAAAAATATTATTAAAAAAAAAATTAAACCCAAAATAATAACTATCAAAAAAGAATGGCATCCACCACTGCGCCACCCAATGGCTCCAGAGGTGCAGCCCGGATAGGTTCATATACACTAATAAAAAATATAGTAGATAATAATAAAATGTATATGAAAAATATATATACAGACTCCAATTGGCTGCTGGCATAGTCCACATGTATCAGTCCACATGTATCAGTCCATAAAAATATAAGAACATAAGATATACCCTCAGATAAAAATGTACGGTAATTACATGTAACAATACTACGAAGCGTAACAATCACTGCCTAGCAGGGTGAAGGAGGAAAGAGAAAGGATAATAAAAAATAAAAATAAAATAAAAATAGAATTAAAGTATGACAAAGAGGCTAACCTCCCCAATGGAGTTGGGATCTCAAGTATTGTTAATAAATGCGTTGACATCCCAGTCAATGTTAAAACCATATGGGACATAGGACTTGACCTCATAAATCCATTGGGTTTCCAGTTTTGATATCTCTCTTCTAATGGCACTTCCTCTCCAATGAGGAACAAATTAGTCAAACCCAAGACATATGGTACCCACATGGTTCCTATTGTGAACAATGGCATAATGTCTAGGGACACTGTATCCACCAATATTGGCCAGGTGTTCACCTAGCCTAACTTGCAGAGTCCGTGTGGTCCTCCCAATATATTGGAGGAGACATTGCAGAGGGTACACAACATTAGTCGAGGAGCACATGATAAATGGTTTAATTTCAAATCACCTTCCAGTAGTGGTTGAAATAAAGGTTTTGACTTTCCTCTCCCTACACCCATTAATTAGACATACATTGCATTTTTGCATCTGTGGAAACCAGTTAAGTTGTGGAAAAATGCTGGGCGTTCAGGAGGGTCAAAGATTAGTTACAATCCGATGTCTTACAGATGGAGCACCTCTATAAACTATTTGTGACCTTGGAGGCAATAGGGGGCCCAGAACCCGATCACTCGGCAAGATATGCCAGTGTTTGGCCATCAGTCTTTTTACTTCAAAATGTTGAGTGGAAAACCCAGCTATCAAAGACCAACCAAATCGGTCATTATTATTGTCTGCAGTTGACGTTGGTTGGTCTTTCCTGTAACAAGCAATTACAGGAGTTACTTGAGGAGGTTTTCTCTTACTGCCAGGTGGTGGTCTCCTTTTACTCTATCGCCATCCACTCCATAGCTGGCCAGGTTTTAGCAGCACGAGCACAGAACATTGCTTTGATCTGTCCCAGAAGCCCTACAGAAAGGAGAGGGAGAAGTGCAGTGAATTTGAATCCCCAAACTACTGCATTGGCTGCATGGGCACTGACAGCTCATCACCCACAGAGGTAAGTACAGAGAGGGGGGCTGGGGGATGGTGTACAGTGTTCACCCTTAATTGTTTTCAGAAAAGATGACATATCCTTCTTTTAAAAAGTGCTGGGTGATGTTGACAGGCTTTGACCTTGTGTTGATGATATCAGCTTGAGACTCTTCTGAAACCAATTAGATCTCATCAACAGTTACATTGGACCTGTAGTTGACCTGCTTCTGATGGGTTTACATTCCCATTGACTTGTAATAGAATGCAAAACCAACCTGAAGCAAAAAAATAATAATATTGTCAACACAAGCCCTAATTCATACCTTTCCTTATTATCCTTCACAAAGTCATCTAGGAAATGTTAACATTTTTTTTTCTTATCCTGAAATCTGTAATTGGTCGAGTCCCAAAAATAGCCCATGAACTGATGTACATCTTGACTTTACACCTAGTGAAGATTGTGCCGCTGTTTTCAATCTTGCCAAGGCAGTAATGGCTGAAATGTCGGGATTTATTTCCTTGGCTGGTCTGATTCCATTAAGCAAATGAGCAAATACAGCTACTATGGGGTGAGACACTTATTTCTAAAATAATAGTCTCAGAGTCTGAATAGAAAATGACTTGGCTGCTTTGAATTCACTTCCAGTGAAATGACATTGCTCAACTTAAAGATAATGGATGAATCACTTAAAGCAAGTCTAAAATATTATCTTTTCTTATTTCTTGCCTGAACCATAGACAAAACAAGCTTTAAAGTGGACTTCTACTCAAATGTGAAGTTAAAGTTATGAGAGCAGTGTAATGGATAGGTAACAAGTAATTGAAGAGCTCTTTTCCTGGATAAAATGTTGCCCCAGGCTCCCTCCTGGGCTGATCTAAGGACCAATAACCTAGGCATATGATCTGTGTCTGCTCAGCTAGTCTGAATTTCAAACTGCCTCCTTCTAATCAATGCCTAGACTTCAGTTCACATATCCAGCAAAAAGGCTAGAGCAGCATTTTCTCCAGGAAATGTGTTTTAGCCCTTCTGTGTGAATACATACCAATAAAAATGTCAAAGTGGATCTCCAGAGAAAAACAAAATAAAAAAGAAACTTTGGCAACGTGACAGGCCAGATCCCAGGTCTTCTTTCTTCTGCTTCATGGAAAGGGAGGGTACATTCTGCAGTTACCATTGGCTGTCAGAAGGGCCTATTACAGGTTCCTGTAACTTTGAGCAGTGACATTATTTAAGGGCGGACAAAAGACAGTTGACCAGACCTTTGAAGTTAATGGAGAGTAGTTTCAGGCCACCAACCCCTACTACCATAGGAGGAATTCTATAATTCATGTACGAGCAAAAACTTTTATGGGTTTTTCAGGATATTTTCTTCAAAAACCCTCCTTGTAATCCTAACACTAGGATCACCATATTGGCCATCTACTGGGTTAGGAGAACACAATAGCAGACATTATTTATCACACATCTATGGGATTACCACATTGGAGGACTATAGCGGGTTCACTAGTAGGGATGAGCTGAACACCCCCCCGGTTCGGTTCGCACCAGAACCTGCAAACGGACTGAAAGTTTGCACAAACTTTAGAACCCTGTTAAAGTCTATGGGACTCGAACATTCGAAATCAAAAGTGCTAATTTTAAAGCCTAATATGCAAGTTATTGTCCTAAAAAGGGTTTGAGGACCCGGGTCCTGCCCCAGGGGACATGTATCAATGCAAAAAAATGTTTTAAAGGAGCAGGAGCAGTGATTTTAATGATGCTTAAAGTGAAAAAAAGTGAAAATTTCCTTTAAATATCGTACCTGGGGGGTGTCTATAGTATGCCTGTAAAGTGGCGCGTGTTTCCCGTGCTTAGAACAGTCTCTGCACAAAATGACATTTGTAAAGGAATAAAAGTCATTTAAAACTGCTTGTGGCTTTAATGTAATGTCAGGTCCTGGCAATATGGATAAAAATCAGTGAGACAAATGGCATGGGTACCCCCCCCAGTCCATTACCAGGCCCTTTGGGTCTTGTATGGATATTAAAGGGAACCCGGCACCCAAATTAAAAAAAGGAAAGGCATGGGGCCTCCAGGCAACCCCTCACAGATGCTATAGTTGGAGTGCAGGAATGAGCCCTGCTGCAAAGTATTGCATCAAAAATTGTAATTATACGACCCTGTTAAACAGGGGCTAAAAAATTGGGCCTTAGCCACTGCTGCCACAACACTACAACCCCTCACAGATACTCTAGTTGGAGCGCAGGAATGAGCCCTGCTGCAAAGTATTGCATCAAAAATTGTAATTATACGCCCCTGTTAAACAGGGGCTGAAAAATTGGGCCTTGGGCACTGGTGCTGGTGCCACAACACTGCAACCCCTCACAGATACTCTAGTTGGGGCGCAGGAATGAGCCCTGCTGCAAAGTATTGCATCAAAAAT
Source organism: Lithobates clamitans (assembly GCA_037952925.1). Lineage (NCBI taxonomy): Eukaryota > Metazoa > Chordata > Amphibia > Anura > Ranidae > Lithobates > Lithobates clamitans. Next base: position 509,256 of record JBBGZY010001897.1, read on the forward strand.
TGTAATTACATGCCCCTGTTAAACAGTGGCAGAAAAATTGGGCCTTAGCCACTGCTGCCACAACAGTACAACCCCTCACAGATACTCTAGTTGGAGCGCAGGAATGAGCCCTGCTGCAAAGTATTGCATCAAAAATTGTAATTACACGCCCCTGTTGAACAGGGGCAGAAAAATTGGGCCTTAGCCACTGGTGGCGGTGCCCAGAACCAAAAATGTTCTTACAAGCTATCAGCATGAAAATTGAGGAGGAAGAGGATTGTCACTCAGCATAACAGGATAGTCACTCAGCATCAGCATAGGCAGTCTTGAAGGGATCTCACATTAAAAAAGAATTGCATACTGTGCAAGCTCTGGCCAGTGATCCATCCTTAAGACCCAGTAACCCAGAGGATTTTCGGTGGGAAAGGTGTTCAAGTCTGATCTTGCCCCTAGGTTTTCCTGCACCATGTGAATCAGACGCTGGTGATGGTTGCTGGAAACGATCATACCTTGGGGCTGCGGACTAAAAAATTGTCTGAACACATCGGTCGGCCACCTTCTTCACCGCTCCTTCTGTGACTGATCGAAGTCTCAGCAACACGTTGTCCAGGAGGACCAGGAAATTGTAACCTCCCAGGCTCTGGAAACGCGTTGCGCAAACCTTTCTGCAAGGCCTCCCGAAGATGTTTCATCCTCTGCTCCCTCTGCAACGGCAAGATAAGGTCCGCAACCTTATCCTTTGTAAGGAGGGTTGCCAGCCAGTAATCATCCCTCCCCTTGATATACCACGAATACGAGGATCCTTCCGCAGGCTTTGCAGGATCAGGGAGGCCATGCAGTGTAGGTTTGCTGAGGCATTTGGTCCAGAGTCCTCTGGGTCACTAAGGACGATATGATCCGCAGCCACCTCCTCCCAGCCACGTACAAGTCCATGGGTTTCTTCGGACTGTAAATGATCCCTTGAAAACGGCTGCTGATGCTGAGTGCCAGGCTCCATCTCCATGCTGACACAATCCTCCTCCTCCTCTTCCTGTGTGACCGGCGGGCACGCAGGAACACTGTCTGGATAAAGGGGGCCTTGAGAGATAAGGAAGTCCTCCTCCAGCTCCATCTGTTCTGCCTTAAGTGCCCTGTCCATTATTCCACACAGCGTGTGCTCCAACAGGTGGACAAGAGGGACAGTGTCACTAATGCATGCACTGTTACTGCTCACCATCCTCGTGGCCTCCTCAAATGGTGACAGGGCAGTGCATGCATCCTGATCATAGCCCACTGGCATTGGGAAAAGAAAACAAGCTCCCCTGGCCCTGTCCCCAAGGCCAGCGTTGAGTTCCACCTGGTGGGCATGTCACAGATTAGGCGGTACTTGGGCAGGTTAAATTCCTTTTGGAGGTCAGCCAGCCAAGCACTGGCATTATATGACCTGCGGAAATGCACACAGACTTTCCTGGCCTGCCTCAGGACATCCTATAAGCTCGGGTACCTGCCCAAGAACCGCTGCACCACCAAGTTAAGGACGTGAGCCAAACAGAGCACATGGGTCAGTTGTCCCTGTTGGAGGGCAAAGAGAAGGTTGGTGCCATTGTCACAAACCACCATTCCTGGCCTAAGCTGGCATGGCGTCAACCACCTCTGAACCTGCCCCTGCAGAGCTGACAGAATCTCTGCCCCAGTGTGGCTCCTGTCCTCCAAGCACACCAGCTCAAGCACTGCATGGCATCTTTTTGCCTGCATGCTTGCGTGAACGCCTACGGAGCACCACTGGTCCTGAGGACAAATCAGCACAGGAAGAGGCCATCGAAGAAGAAGAGGAGGAGGGGGTGGAGGAGAGAGGTGTGGCAGAATCACCACTAGTAGAATTTTGGTGGCAGAACAACCTCCAACACTACTGCACCCTGTCCTGCATCCTTCCCAGCTGCCAGAAGAGTCATCCAGTGTGTGGTGAAAGATAGGAAATGCCCCTGTCCATGTCTGCTGGACCATGAGTCAGCGGTAATATGCACCTTACTGCTGACCGCCCTGTCCAGCGAGGCCAAGACATTGCCTTCCACATGCTGGTAGAAAAAGTGGCGTTTGGGAACCTGCCACTGAGGAACCGCACATTCCACAAACTGACGGAAGGGGGCAGAGTCTACCAATTGAAAAGGCAGCAGTTGAAGTGCTAGCAATTTAGCCAAGCTAGCATTCAACCGCTGGGAATGTGGATGGCTGGGAGCGAACTTCTTTCGGCGGTGCAGCAGCTGGGGCAGGAAAATTTGCCTGGTACAATCTGACGTTGGTGTACCGAAAGCAGATTGCCCCAAGTACTTGGCTGTGACACACCTAATTCTACACCTCCATTCCTCTCAGTGCAGGTTTCAGAGAGGACTGAAGGTATAGTGGGGTTGGAGATCACAGCTGATGAGGAGCAAGGAGAGGTCCGCTTTGTTCTTTGGTGTGGGTCTTTTAGGTACACTTGCCAACGAACTGCATGGCAGGTCTGGTCAAGCATGTGTTGCCCAAGCGGGTGATGTTTTGGCCAGGCGAGATACGCTTGAGACATATGTTGCAAATAGCAGCGTTGCGATCTGTTGCACTCGTCTCAAAAAAGGCCCATACCAAAGAACTTTTGGAATAACGCACACAGACATCAGCGCCCTGCACATGCGGAGCACTGTGGTGTGATGCAATCAGTGTGCTGCCCTTAAGCTGGCCCCTGGAGGGCATCCTGCCTTGTTGGAGATGTACCTCCTCCTCCTCCTCTCTCCTATCAGGCACCCATGTGGAGTCAGTGACTTCCTCATCATCCCCTCCCTCCTCATCACTGGAGCAAACCTGGCAGTATGCTGCAGCTGGGGGGAACATGACTGCCAGATTGCTGTCCTTCTTGGGCACCCCCTCTCTCTGGGCTCACGTTACTGCCTTCCTCTAGCTGGGTACCATCATCGGAGCCTTCAAAACGCTGGGCATCCTCCTGGAGCATGTACCCAACACTGTGGTCAAACAGTTCTGGGGAATCCTCAGGAGGACATGGTGGGGCTAGGGAAGGAGTGACTGATGCCATTAAGCCAAGGGAAGAGGTCACGTTGTCAGCTGCTTTGACAGACAAAGTACCCTGAGCCTGGGTGAGAGAGGATGAGGAGGATGATGACGGCTTGGTCATCCACTCTACCAAGTCTTCAGGATGTTGCAGCTCAACACGGCCAGCTGCCGAAAAAAGGACAAGCTTGTCCTACAGCCACGCGCTGATGAGGATGCACCGTGTCCACGACCAGCACTGTTGCCTCTAGACACAGAGCCTGCTTGCCCTCTTTTATTGGCTTGTGACTGTCTGCCTCTCCTTGTTGGCTTTCCAGACATACTAATGGCCTGCAGTGAGATGTAGCTGCACAAAGCTGGGCTGATTGTACTGCAGTTAGCAGAATCAACTGCCTGCCTGTAGTATTATTAGTATGAGAACACCAGCAATTGTCTTCAGGTAGCTTTAGGTGCACAATGTGCAGAGGACACAGTACACTAACTGTAAATACTGCAGCTGCCTGCCTGTGGTATTAATAGGATCAGAACACTACCAATTGTCTTCAGGTAGCTTTAGGTGCACACTGTGCAGAGGACACAGTACACTAACTGTAAATACTGCAGCTGCCTGCCCGTGGTACTAATAGGATCAGAAGAACACCAGCAATTGTCTTCAGGTAGCTTTAGGTGCACACTGTGCAGAGGACAAAGTGCACTAACTGTAAATAATGCAGCTGCCTGCCTGTGGTATTAATAGGATCAGAAGAACACCAGCAATTGTCTTCAGGTAGCTTTAGGTGCACACTGTGCTGAGGACACAGTACACTAACTGTAAATACTGCAGCTGCCTGCCTGTGGTATTAATAGGATCAGAAGAACACCAGCAATTGTCTTCAGGTAGCTTTAGGTGCACACTGTGCAGAAGACACAGTGCACTAACTGTAAATACTGCAGCTGCCTGCCTGTGGTATTAATAGGATCAGAACACCAGCAATTGTCTTCAGGTAGCTTTAGGTGCACACTTCCATGACACATACCCAAGGCTCACCTAAGGTCTGTTACTGGCACCCTGCAAGGCGGACTCCCCTTAATCAACGGCTGCACACACCTACCTCCCAGCCCCGACCAGTAACTTTCAGATACATTTATGAGACTTTAATGTCATGTTTCCTTTCATTTATTAATTAAGCTGGGCGTCTGTGTGTGCTGAGTGTTGGCCATCTGTGTGTTGTTCTGTTTTTAGACAACGTTGTCTATTTTATTTTCTCAGTGGTGGTTTTTGGTTCACTTATTGTCATATTTTTTGATTTTGTGTTTGGTGTATATGTGGTACTATTTTTCAAAATTAAATTATTTATATTTTTGCTAAACTGCTGGTTCCTTGTTGAAGAATCCTTTTTTCCTTGGGTGGAACTGGTATCTCATCCCGTTCCCTCCCCTTGTGTCCCCTCTTTTTTTGATATGCTTCTCAATTCAGAGGAACACACCCCTTCATGTATAATAGATCCTCCGGGTGTTTTGCAATTAGCTTCATATGTATACAGATGCTGTTGGGGTACTTCCCTCACCTGTTATTATTTATATTGAATTAAGCAAAGTCCTCTGGATCATAAGTTCTCCTTTGTTGTTTACAAGCTTTAGGTGCACACTGTGCAGAGGACACAGTGAACTAACTGTAAATACTGCAGCTGCCTGCCTGTGGTACTAATAGGATCAGAAGGACACTAGCTGTATATACTGTGAAAACACCTGCCTGTCAGTGTATTAGGAAGAGAATAACAGGATCTTGCTAAACTGAATACAGTGTGTATATATATATATATATATATATATATATATATATATATATATATATATATATATATATATATATACACATATCTACAACACCTAGGATGCATATATACAACCCCTGGCAAAAATGATGAAATCACCAGTCCCTGAGGATGTTCCTTCAGTTGTTTATTGTTGTAGAGAAAAAGCAGATCACAGACATGGCCAAAAACTAAAGGCATTTCAAATGGCAACGTCCTGGCTTTAAGAAACACTAAAAGAAATCAAGAAAAATAATTGTGGTGGCCAGTAACAGTTAGATTTATAGAACAAGCACAGGGAATAAATTATGGAATCACTTAACTCTGAGGAAAAAATTATGGAATCATGAAAAACAAACAAACAGAATAACACTCCAACACATCACTAGTACTTTGTTGCACCACCTCTGGCTTTTATAACTGCTTGCAGTCTCTGAGGCATTGACTTAATGAGTGATAAACAGTACTCTTCATCAATCTGGCTCCAGCCTTCTCTGATTGCTGTTGCCAAATCATCTTTGCAGGTTGGAGCCTTGTCATGGACCATTTCCTTTAACTTCCACCACAGATTTTCAATTGGATTGAGATCCGGACTGTTTGCAGGCCATGACATTGACCTTATGTGTCTTTCTTCAAGGAATTTTTTCACAGTTTTTGCTCTATGGCAAGACGCATTATTATCTTGATAAATGATTTCATCATCCCCAAACATCCTTTCAATAGATGGGATAAGAAAAGTGTCCAAAATTTCAATGTAAACCTGAGCATTTATTGAAGATTTAATGACAGCCATCCCCCCAGTGCCTTTACCTGACATGCAGCCCCATATCATAATTGACTGTGGAAATTTGCATGTTTTCTTCAGACAGTCGTCTGCATAAATCTCATTGGAACGGCACCAAACAAAAGTTCCAGCATCATCACCTTGCCCAATGCAGATTCGAGATTCATCACTGAATATGACTTTCATCCAATCATCCACAGTCCACGATTGCCTTTCCTTAGCCCATTGTAACCTTGTTCTTTTGTGTTTAGGTGTTAGAGATGACTTTCTTTTAGCTTTTCTGTATGTAAATCCCATTTCCTTTAGGCGGTTTCTTACAGTTCGGTCACAGATGTTGACTTCAGTTTCCTCCCATTTGTGTGTGATCACTCCTTTTTACCTACATACTAACAAGCAGATTTAATCTGATGCAGGTGTTAGTGTTTGTAATGAAAATTTACAGGGTGATTCCATAATTTTTTCCTTAGAATTGAGTGATTCCATAATGTATTCACTAAACTTGTTCTATAAATCTAACTGTTACTGGCCACCACAATTATTTTTCTTGATTTCTTTTAGTGTTTCTTAAAGCCAGAAAGTTGCCATTTGAAATGCCTTTAGTTTTTGGCCATGTCTGTGATCTGCTTTTTTTCTACAACAATCAACAACTGAAGGAACATCCTCAGGGACTGGTGATTCCATAATTTTTGCCAGGGGTTGTATACACAATACACTGTAAGTGCAGCTAACTGACTTGTCTGCCTACTCTATCTAACTTAAATCAAATGACACTGTCTCTCTGTCTATCTCTGTCCGCCGCCGCAACACACTACACAAAGCCGCCACGCAGGCGGCCTTATATAGTGTGGGGCATGTACTAAACCCCCTGAGCCGTAATTGGCCAAAGCCAGGGTGGCTCTCTGTACAGACAGCGCTGTGATTGGCCAAGCATGCAGGTCATAGTGCATGCTTAACCAATCATCAGCCAGCAATGCACTGCAATGCCGCAGTGAATTATGGGCTGTGACGCGCCACTCCAATTTGGCGCGAACGGCCCATAATGTTCGCAAACATCGAACGGGCGATGTTTGAGTCAAACATGGGTTCGACTCGAACTCGAAGCTCATCCCTATTCACTAGTCTCAACTGTGGAAGTGTGCAGGGGCAAGTTGGCCCATCCACTGATAGATATACTAAAACTGATATAAATCCGCGCTTAGGACAAAGTGATTAGGACAAAGGTTTGCAGCCTCCCCTACTAGGTCCCCTACTGGGGGCTAGGAAATAGGTTAAAAAATGAGAATGGGGTTGGTGGCACTATCTATATCCTGAAGGGTAATACCCAGATCACTCTTCATAGGATGTGTCTCCACTGGTATAAATAAATATGTGTAAGTGTAAAACTTCCCTTATTAGCATGCCATACCCATAATAAAGTGCAATAACAAAAATTGTACTCCTGTACCTAAAGAGTCATCTGTGCTTCATAAGTGTACCAAAATATACAGTGTGTGCTGCCTCCCCTATCTAAGGGATTAAACCTATACTTAATATTACTTAAACATGTTAAGTACTAAAAAAGCTTAAGTATAAAGCGCAGTAACCTTAAGTTCATATAAACAAAAACTAAAAGTGAACAGTCCAAAAGCTTAAGTATAAAGTCCAAAAAAGCTTAAGTATAAAGTGCAAATTTAGTAACCATAAGTTCATATAAACAGAACTAAAAGTGAACAGTCCAAAAAATTCATAAGTGCTGAAAAAATACACATATATATCAAAGTCATTAGAAAAAATCTTTAAAAGAGGAATTCCAAAGTGACCAGTGCTTGTAAATGCAGAGATATCCAGGTGACTTTCGTGCTCCCCCTCCTGGGTCCCCACTCACTAGCTCCACTCACCCCTGCAGGGGTATCTCGCATATAGGGTAGACTTGCTTCTCAGGTCAGGATGGTCCTTCCAAGGCTGATCAATCAGACAGGATCCCTCCAAGCTCTTCGTTGTCACCCTCCGGTATCCAGTACAAAGTGGTTCCTTCTATTAGTTTCAGTGGTTAGTTCTCGTGCAAAAAAACGAGATATGGGCTCCCATAGTGTAGTATTCAAAAACTTGGAAAAGTTTTATTTGAAAATTGATTGATTAAAAACAATCAAAAAAATAATAAAAAATAAAAACAAAGGTTCCATACACAGTAGGAAACTTCCCAAAATATCTACATCTATAAGGGTAACGAAGAGTCTCAGAGCCGTGGTGATTCACATGCAGCGTGCGTTCCAGCTGCGTTCCACAGGCTCAGCGAACGGCTATCGTACCCAGAAGTGACGTGTATTTTCTCTTTCTTGGACCATTCTCTGTAAACACTAGAGATGGTTGTGTGTGTAAATTCCAATAGATCAGCAGTTTATGAAATATTCAGACCAGCCTGTCTGGCACCAACAACCATGCCACGCTCAAAGTCACTTAAATCCCCTTTCTTCCCCATTCTGATGCTCGTTTTAAACGTCAGCAAGTCGTCTTCACCACATCTAGATGCCTAAATGCATTGAGTTACCGCCATGTGATTGGCTGATTAGCAATTGGTGTTGCCAAGCAATTGAACAGGTGCACTTAATAAAGTTGCCGGTGAGTGTACGCTGTTTCCCCGAAAATAAGACCTAGCGTGATTGTCGGTAATGGTTGCAATATAAGCCCTACCCCCCAAATAAGCCCTAGTTAAAGTCCTTGTAGGTCTTCTTTCCAGGGTAGGGCTTATTTTCGGGGAAACAGGGTAGGGCTTATTTGGGGGGTAGGGCTTTTATTGCAGCCATCACTGACATTCATGCTAGGTCTTATTTTCGGGGAAACAGGGTATGTGACAACATAATCTAGATATATAAGCATAATTATATGTAGCGGGCACCTACTTTTTGGTAGGTGACCTTTCTTGCTAGCTTTCTATGACAGGTAAATTTAGACTGGCTGATTCTATTACAGCAGGCCTGTTTTGTTGATTTCCATATTTGAGTGACAGGTAGTTTATGTGTTGGTCTCGGCCCATCATTAATTTGCTTGTTAATCCCGGGACTCTCATATAAAAGCGGGGTCACATGGTGCCAGAGGGGAAGTTCGAGTCCAGTCCTGCTCTGAGGAGCGAGAGAGCCAGCCTGGTTCCCGGAGGGGAAGTTTACAGGTTTTCCTAAGGTGAAGCCAACAGGGCTTCACTTTAACGAGAAGGTTGGAGATCCGATCCTCATGGAGGAACAGACAACATCTTACAGCGTGTAGTCATGGATGTCGTAGGTTGCCCCTGCGGAGAGGGAAGCGGGCCACAAAGAGGTAGAGAAACTGAGAATCATTACGGATGAAGTAGCAACAAAACGGAAGGAAACTGGGCGATCGATCGTTTATGAGTGGCACATGGACTATTGATCACGTGAGTGAAAGCCCAAGGGAAGGGTACTACCAGAGACTGAGGGTTGTTGGTGCACAAGTCAGTGAGATAGGCAGTAATGGCCTATGACATTGAGTTCAGCATTTCCCCGGAAATTCCAATCAGTCAAGCAGGAGGAGTTATTCAGAGTGGCTCTCCTTTAGCTTAATTTGGAAGTACCATGTCGGTGGGAAGTAGTGGTAAAGAGGTAGCGGTGAAGCTGCAAGCACACATAGAGATATGGATTGTACTTTTTAAAGTTATCCAGATGAAGAAGTTATTCAGAGTGACTCCTTATCAACTCATTCTCTATCAAATCTACTTCCATCGTCCCTGATTGAAGAGATCGTTTAAAATGATTTCCTGACTATCCGCAATTCGTTCATAGATCTTCCTGTAAGAATCATTGAAAGATGACAATGTAACAAAGGAGCATCTCAAAGGAAGTCCTTCTCCCATCCCAGTTTACGTTGATGAATAAAGCATTAAGAAAAAGCATTAAGGACTGTAGCTTTTAAATCTATGGGCTGCGAGGGTTGAGTAGTAAACGTGAATTAGGATATAGCAAATATTCAGCCGCTCCTTCGGGGGTAAGCGCTGCATGTGGGCGCGTCGTCCGGGATATCTGTTTCACGTTTGCCGCTAACCATCTCCCATAGCAACGAAAACCTGCATTTCAGTGATTGTCGCCAAGATAGCCTGCAGTATAACAGTACCTGCCACCAGGGGTCACTGGGGAGGACTTTGAAAATATACAGCTACAGTTCCTCGCGCGCTGAACCAAAAAGTGGGGGGTGAAGCCACACCCCAGAGGAAAAAGTTTTAGTGTTCAGTGTGCCACGCGCCAGAGAAAGGTGGCGGAAGGTGATGAGGACACGCTTGCTATGCAGCGGCTACCTGATGTGCAGGACCGGGTTCTGGTTGACACCGGTGTTCGGTTGGAGCTAACTGGAGGACTGACGTTGGGAGTGATTGATGGAGTAGAGAAACTCTGTATGCTTTGTCCTGAATGTCGGAGGCCTACAGTTGGAGTCACTGCCTGGGCTGAGTGCGGACATTGTGGTATCTAGTTAACAAGATTGGGACCCGTCCAACAGGAGGTCAAATATTATTTTGTTAAAGAAATAAACGGGACTTTGTCTGCCGCAAAAATGGGTGATTCGGAAGGCCGGAAAGGGTCATGTATCACCTACAGCAGCAGTAGAGGAGCTCCCGTCAGATTCGGCTGAATCAGAGCCACCAGGAGATCAGGTAGGATCTACTGAGAAAGCCTGTGACTTGGCTGGGGATCTGGGGACTGTTGAAGTTGTTGCCCAGTCTTCGGAGGGAACCCCTGAGGAGCCAGTTAGCAGTGAGCCCTTTGATTTGCCTGTCCGGAAGGAGCCTAAATTACAGGAGGGGGATCCCTCGGGTGAGCCGGAAAGGGTAAGCGAAGATCGGGTTGTAGATTGGGGATCACCACAGATCTTGCAGAAATACAGATCGATGAGCGATCTATTTGAATGGTCATCCCCTGAAGAGTTTGATTCAAGTGAGGAGGAAGGTTTTATTGAAAGTTCAACTTCAGTGGAGGCTTCCACAGGAGTGCCCGGTTCAGTTAAAGTTTCAGCACCTCCATTTAATGTGACAATCACCATCGTTCCTAGCAGGCCAGCTACGTTTCAGAAATGGGTCAGTAGAGCTACTGACGCGTGTGTTTTGCCTGGCAGAGGAAAGGCTAAAGACTTGCCTAGACTCTCTAGATTCCAGAGAAAGGTCCAGCAAAAGGTGGCTCAAGAATGGGGTTTTGATTATCCATATGTCCCGGAACAAGCTATGGACATTGTAGAAAGTTCCCGGGAATCATGGGAGGATGAACTTGTATGGGACTACCTTCATGTTCCTAAGCCAAAAAGGACACCTGACAGTGAGGTTTGAGTTTGGTTCAAAGATATTCATCGGGAGTGGAAGCTTGGAAGAGTGATCCACAAGGACAGAGTATTGGTGGTAAAAGCTGGACAAAATACCTGCAGTTACTCTATCTCGGTGAGAGGACCGGGAGATAGTCAAAAGAGGTTGCCTGACCCGAGATATTATTTGTGAACAGGATTGTATTCACAGGTGTATGTCTTCTACGCAGATTGACTGCAGGATGGCAGATGGGTTAGGGTGGGTTTTCCCCAATTAAACTGTTAAGCATGAGACTTACATTAATGGTGCCTAACAAGGACAAAGTTAAGGACACTAGGGTGTGCTGTCTCTGCTTAAATCCCTTTGTAGCACAAGTACTTCTTCAAGCACTCTTGTTTAGGAGCCAAACAGAAAGTCTATTTTTGCCAACGGGCAGACGGATTTACTTGCCGAGCATGTCTATTGGGAAGCACTTTGCAGGAGTACTGCTGGACTCCTATTGAGGGAGCGACTATCCCAATGGGGACATACATGCCATAAAGAAATGTGTATTTGTTCAATTACCCGGTAGAGGATTATAACCCCCTCTGCATGGTAATGTTTGTGTAGTAGTTAGAATTATTGTGTGTATTCCTTTAGGTATATTGGAGATGTGACGGCTGTCCATTCTACAAAAGAAGGCCTGTGGCAATCAGAGTATTCCTCCCACGGGAGCAGTGCTTTGGTTCCGCTTGTATTGAATGTTAAATGTAGGGATCTACAGTCAGGCCATGTAAATACTTTTGTGCTGATATTGTATACAGTGACAGGTGATGTTAACCCTGTTTAACGTTTATTTCCCTTTTCCCCGTCCCCATTGATGTAATGAGATGCTCTTTCTTTCTTAAAATTTTAAGGAGTTACTCAGAAATTTCTTTTCTTAAAATTTTAAGGAGTTACTCTGAAATTTTTTTCCCCACAACTGGGGGCAGTTGTGATTCAAGTGGGGGGTGTATGTAGCGGGCACCTACTTTTAGGTAGGTGACCTTTCTTGCTAGCTTTCTATGACAGGTAAATTTAGACAGGCTGATGCTATTGCAGCAGGCCTGTTTTGTTGATTTCCATATTTTAGTGACAGGTAGTTTATGTGTTGGTCTCGGCCAATCATTAATTTGCTTGGTAATCCCGGGACTCTCATATAAAAGCGGGGTCACATGGTACCAGAGGGGAAGTTCGAGTCTGGTCCTGCTCTGAGGAGCGAGAGAGCCAGCCTGGTTCCCGGAGGGGAAGTTTGGGGTTTTCCCCTCCGGGGAGCCAACGGAGCTTCACCTTAGTGAGAAGGTTGGAGATCCGATCCTCATGGAGGAACAGACGACATCTTACAGCGTGTAGTCATGGATGTCGTAGGCCGCCCCTGCGGGGAGGGAAGTGGGCCACAAAGAGGTAGAAAAACTGAGAATCATTGCGGATGAAGTAGCAACAAAACAGAAGGAAACTGGGCGATCGATCGTTTATGAGTGGCACATGGACTATTGATCACGTGAGTGAAAGCCCAAGGGAAGGGTACTACCAGAGACTGAGGGTTGTTGGTGCACAAGTCAGTGAGATGGGCAGTAATGGCCTATGACTTTGAGTTCAGCATTGTCCCGGGATTCCAATCAGTCAAGCGGGAGGAGTAATTCAGAGTGGCTCTCCTTTAGCTTAATGTGGAAGTACCCGGTCGGTGGGAAGTAGTGGTAAAGTGGTAGCGGTGAAGCTGCAAGTACACATATAGAGATATGGATCGTTCCTTTTAAAGTTATCCAGATGAAGAAGTTATTCAGAGTGACTCTTTATCAACTCATTCTCTATCAAATCTACCTCCATCGTCCCTGATTGAAGAGATCGTTTAAAAAGAAAAGCCTGGAGCAGCCGAATAAAATGAGGTATGTGTAGGGCACACATGACAGAGGTAACAGGGTTAATGAGTGAGGGGGTGGAGACATGGTGCCGAGGGGGAGGATAGCACAGGGAGGGGATTTATAAATAGAAATCCCGCCCTGGGAGGTCTAAGCAGAGAGTTGTGGAAAGTTCAGAGGTAGCATGGCGGAGATCGAGCGGATCATGGATCAGCTGAGGGAAGAAGCAGTGGTGCGGGGCGCTGCATGGCTCCAAGCAACGATCGGGTCAGCTCTGACCAGGGAGGAGCGGCTGCCTATGGAGAGCGGGAGGAGCGGTAATAGAGCGTGCCGCTCCAGGCCGCCGGAACGTTTCTCCCCAGAACATCAGGCAACATCTCAGCGGCAACGGGGCAGTCCCAGTGCAGGGCTCCCGGCGGGCCCACAGGCAGGAGGAGAAGGGAGCAGTGGCTATGCGGCCACTGAGGACAGGAATGCGGGGCGTGAGAAGGAGAGAGCGGCGGTGAGGCCTAGGAGGAGAGGAATGGCGAGGAGCGCGAGCCCCGCCCCCAGGAGCATGGCGGGCGGCTCAGCGAGAGTGCAGGCCAGTACACGTGCGGGGGTGCCCGGGCCATCTGCATCTGCGGCAGGGGACCAGAGGAGGACAGAACGAGGCCGATCGGGAATGGCGAGAGGGAGAGCGGAGGCTGTCAGGACTGCAGTTCCCCACACCGATCCTGGGAAGGCTGTCCGGAAGTCAGGAGGAGCGGTGACTGCGCAGAAGAGGGAAAACATGGAGGTGGCTGCGGCAGCTATGGCCGGCAGGCCTAGCCGGCCCTCATCAGAAGAAGAGGAGGAGACGGTTCTTAGTGTGCTGGAGGAAGGATCCGGATCGGAAGAGGAGGCGAACCCCCCTTCCAGGAGAACAGCAGCGGAAGTGGGCAGAAGGTCGGCTGATGGGGCGTCACCTATGCAGCCCAGTAAGTCTCTTACATCAGGGCATATTATAGGTAGTGATGCTATGGTGGGGACAGGGGTTACCGCTGGTGGGTCAGGTGTCAATGCGGTAAGCAGTGGGCCAGCTGAGGGGCTTATGGTTTGTTGGGATTTTTGGCGGGCATCAAGGAGTTAGTACAGAAGTTTAAGGCGGCAGACTCCGGTACCGGCGGCGGCATGGGTCTCGACAGCAGGGAGTACGGATGTAAACGTGGCAGCGGTTGGGGCTGGGACGCCAGCTGTGGCGGCAGCGGCGCCACCGACCGTGCAGGAGGCAGTGGTGAGTGGAGATAAGCAGGGGACGGACACTGCGGCGGCGTCTAAGGAAGTCGCGGGCAGACAAGATATAACTTGGATGGGGGACTCAGCACGCTGTGAGGTATACGTGTGTTTCAAGGGGCCACTAGGAGCTCATCTGAAGCAGGAGGTTCGAGAAAAGTTGTGGAAAGGTGAGTACGTAGAAATATTTTCGTTGTTGCCCCTAGAGAAGTTTAACCTGGATAGGGTTAAACCTGATAGTTCAAAGAAAGACGATGAGGAGAAGAGGAGGTATCGGTTAATACCTAGGACATTTGCAAACTGGTTCCAAGCCTTTGCAATTATGGCAAGCGTGATCGGGGAAAAGCAGCCTGAACACTGTTCGGCGTTCTTGTGCTATCAAGATGCGATAGGGGAAGCTTACAGAGTTTACGGTGGCACAGCGTGGCTTAGGTATGATGAACAGTTCAGGCAGAGGCGAGCGGTGCGTCCGGAGCTTCGCTGGGACCACAAGGACATCAGCCTGTGGATGCGCTTGATGATGACGGCAAGGGCTCCTAACCAGTTTTTTCAGGGAGGAGCCGGTGGATCTTCGGCCCAGGGACACTCGGCTGGAAACAAAAAAGGGACTTGCTGGCAGTACAACACAGGGGCCTGTAAGTTTCGGGCCACGTGTAAGTACAAGCACGAGTGCACAGGCTGCGGGGGAACGCATCCAGCGTCAAGATGTTTTAAGCAAGGTAAGGGGCGAGCAGGTGAGGCTGGGAACAAAAGGGAGGACTCCGGTGAAAGTGGAAAGGATGCGGCCGTTTCTAGGTAGGTATCCGGATAGGAGAGCGGCAGTCCTGCTGGAGGAAGGTTTTTCTGTAGGTTTTAAGATCCCATGCAGGTTAACAGTTACTCCTCCTGTGCCAAAAAACTTACGTTCTGCATTGCAACATTCGGAGGTGGTTTCAGAGAAACTGAAAAAGGAGGTTGCAATGGGTAGAATGGGTGGCCCTTTCGCCGAGGCGCCTCTGGCAGATCTGGTAGTATCTCCACTGGGGGTGGTGCCCAAGAAAGAACCCAACAAATTTAGGCTCATTCACCACTTGTCGTTCCCAAAAGGTGGGTCAGTGGATGATGCTATTGAACAAGAGGCGTGCTCGGTGACTTATACGTCATTTGATGCGGCAGTGGGATGGGTACGGCACTATGGTAAGGGAGCCTTGATGGCAAAGGCTGATGTGGAATCCGCTTTCCGCCTGCTGCCTGTTCACCCGGAAAGTTTCCGGCTGCTGGGTTGCCATTGAAATGGAGAATTCTACGTGGACAAGTGCTTGCCAATGGGCTGCTCAGTGTCTTGCATGTTATTCGAGCAATTAAGCTCGTTTGTGGAATGGGTAGTGAGGGACGTATCAGGGGTGAATTCAGTCATTCACTACTTGGACCTATTTCCTCTGTATTGGCCCGGCTTCGTCCAGAATCTGCGCGGTGCTCATGGCGACGCTGGCACATATCACGGACAGATTCGGCATTCCATTGGCGGCGGATAAGACGGAGGGACCATGCAGGATCATCAAATTTTTGGGCATAATACTGGATTCAGATGCAATGGAATGCAGGCTGCCGGAGGACAAGTTGGAGGATTTAAAAAAAGAGGTTGCAGGTTTAATCGGATTGCGTAAAGTTCAATTGCGAGTGTTGCAATCTGTGCTGGGCAAACTTAATTTTGCATGCCGGATACTACCGATGGGGAGAGTGTTTAGCCGCAGGCTTGCTGCTAGCACAAGTGGCATACAATCACCACGGCATTTCGTTAGGATTGTAAAAACGCATAGGGAAGATTTAAGGGTATGGCATACCTTTTTGGAGTCTTTCAATGGCAGGGCAATGTGGATGTCGGGCCCAGTCAGCAATTTTGACTTGGAGCTATTTACTGATGCAGCGGGTGCCACAGGTTTTGGTGCGTTTTTTCAGGGTCAGTGGAGTGCTGGTCCTTGGCCACAACCTTGGGTAGAAGAAGGGTTCACGAAGAACTTGCTACTGGAACTGTTTCCAGTGGTTCTGGCGGTGGAACTATGGGGAGCTTTTTTAAGGGATCGGAAGGTGCGTTTCCATGGCGATAACTTAGGGGTGGTGCAAGTGATAAATAGGATTACGGCGTCCTCTCCGCCAGTGATCAGGTTGCTACAGCATTTAGTGTTAAGATGTTTACAATTGAATGTTTTCATTCATGCTGTCCATTTACCGGGGGTGGAAAATGTGATAGCTGATGCGTTGTCTCGCTTCCAGTGGGACAGGTTCCGAGAGTTGGCGCCGGAGGCGGAGCAACACGGGGTGCCTTGTCCCGAGTGGATGTGGGACATAGCATTAGAGTCACCGCAGGATGGATCGAGCGGTCGGTAAGTGGGGGCACCTGGTCAACATACAAAAAGGTATGGAAGGAGTGGATGGCTTTTGTGGAAGGGATAGGCGAAGAACCGATCGGGCAGGAAGTGAATTTGCTACTGTTATATTTCATTATTAGAAAAATGGAGAAAGGAATGTCTGCATCTGTGATTAATGCGAAATTAGCAGGGTTGGCCTTCCTGTTCAAGTAACAGGGGCAACCGGATGTAACAAAAGACTTTCGAGTGAGGCAAGCGTTAAAGGGTTACAGCAGGTCGGTGGTTAAGCGGGACTCCAGGAGACCGGTTACTTTTGAAATTTTGGGGGGTATTGTTGACCATTTGAAAGGGGTGTGTTCATCTGACTATGAGGGCTTGTTGTTCAAGGCAGCTTTCGTGTTAGCGTTCTTTGGGGCATTCAGGATAGGGGAACTGGTTAGTCCTTCTAAGAAGGTGGAAGGGGGATTGGGGTGCCAGGATGTGAAGTTGGAAAAGGAATTGTTACAGTTGTTTTTCAAGAGGTCAAAAACGGATCAGGTAGGAAAAGGTAAGGTGGTACAAGTTTTTCCCGTTCATGGTTCCCCGTTGTGTCCCGTGGGCACAGTCAGGGAATTTTTAGAGGTTCGTCCAGATTTCAAGGGCCCATTATTAGTGCATCGGGATGGTAGTTGGCTATCCAGGTTTCAGTTCGGGGCAGTTTTTCGAAGATGTCCAAGGGGGATAGGCTTGGAAGAAAAGGAATTTTCTTCCAATTCGTTTAGGATTGGGGCTGCTACGGAGGCATCCAGGCATGGTCTCGACGTGAAGTCGGTAAAACGTATTGGCAGGTGGGAATCTAACAGGTTCCAATCTTATGTACGGCCTCATTTGGTGGTAGGAATATAAAAAAATAAAAAATAAAAAAAAATAATGTAAGCAATGGTTTTGTTTGGTTAGATGTTTTCAGTTATAGACCATGGTGGTTTCTGCACTGCGTCTTTAGTGGTTAGTCTTTCTTGTCTTCTTCTAATTTCAGGTTCGGTGGCAAGACTGGTCTGGATTATGGGCCATTCTTATGTGTGTTGGGGGCCAAGAAGGGGGGACGCTCGTTATGAGGGTAGGCAGTTGGGGTTTAACAGGCGAGAGGTTTGCATAAAATGGTTGGGTATACCGGGCATGTTATGGGGCAGATTAGTGCCAGAAGTGCAGCGTTATTCACAGCGAGTCAGGTCACCTGACATCTTGGTAGTTCACGCTGGGGGAAACGACCTAGGATTACGTTCTATGGTGGACATCACGCGGGACATCAAGTGTGATGTGTGGCAATTGATGGTAGAATTCCCCAATACTATTATAGTGTGGTCTGACATGGTGGCTCGTAGATCTTGGAGGACGGCCAGGTCGGTGGCAGGCGTTAACAGGGCCAGGAGGAAGATTAACAGGGAAGTGAGCAAATTTGTAGTCAATAATGGGGGGTTGGCGATAAGGCATATGGAGTTAGAATTTGAGACCTGGACGTATTTGAGGGCTGACGGCGTCCATCTCAATGAGGTGGGAATAGATTTATGGACTTTGGGATTGCAGGACGGGATTCAGCGAGCTCTTCGGGTTTGGAAGGGCACCCGCGAGTAAGGTTTTACTCTTGGGGTGCTGTGGCGGGCGTTGGTCTGTGCAAGGGAAGGAAGATGGCAAAAGTAAGAGTGGGATCTAACGTTGTATGGGTCCAGATGCTGGTTCCCGGCTAACGGAGGTTAGCCGGGAAGTGATATGGGACACTGCGGTCACTGGCAGTCTCTGAGCCAGCTTGCCGGCTTGAGGCCTATTTTTTGATATATTTGATAAGGACTGCAGTGCCATAATTTTTGTGATGGCCATCAGACTGATTGTTAAGATGTTATTGTCCAGACCAACGCTCTTTTTTTGTGTGTTATTGTTTTTTGTTTATTGACGGATATTTTTCCATAGTTATTTTCTGAATAAAGTATTTATATTTAAATAAAGTAGGCTGCTATGGCCTTTTTTTATACTCCAAGAATGGTGTGGTCTTAATTTGTGGGGGATTAAGAGTAAGAGGGGTATAGATATATGGTCAAGAGTAACATCTGGTATCCAACAGTCATGATTTCCTGACTGTCCGCAATTGTTCATAGATTTTCCTGTAAGAATCATTGAAAGATGACAATGTAACAAAAGAGCATCTCAAAGGAAGTCCTTCTCCCATCCCAGTTTACGTTGATGAATAAAGCATTAAGAAAAAGCATGAAGGACTGTGGCTTTTAAATCTATGGGCTGCGAGGGTTGAGTAGTAAACGTGAATTACGGATATAGCAAATATTCAGCCGCTCCTTCGGGGGTAAGCGCTTCATATATAATCTCAAGATTTTTTTTTTCATTTCACCAGACTGTGCAGTTCAATTTGATGTGATGTTTCCAAGAACAAAATGTACTTTTTCCTAACATGGTGTAAGTGTCAGAGGATGTGGGTAGCTTCACTGATATAATATGGTGGTAGTGTTTGTATTTTTTTTATTCAACCGAGTCATTATTTTATTTAATTTGCTACTTTCTACTGATCTGATACTGTAAAATGGTGTAACAAACTCGGCATGTATAGTTTTCTGCAAATAAAGCTAAAAGCTGTGAAGCTGGGTTCATGTTTGTGCATTTATTTATTTTCAATGGGCTGTCAGAGCACCTAGCCAGGACAAAAACCACACCACTTTGTGGCACTGCAATGCATTACAGTGATAGCACAGGTGTGGTACCTTAGTTTGTTGAAGTGTCACCTCCACACACATTTGCAAAAAATTTGCATTACCACCAATGCATGTATTGCCCATGACACCCCCAACCCTTTCAAACCCATGGAACAATGAAACGAATATGATTATCAGTGCTGGAAAATCACCATGCCCCTGTTTGGTTGGGGCGGGAGCACACAGCAGGGGGTAGCATGACGAAGCAGGCAAGGATTACTATTCAACATCACATATTACAATTCGATAGGGTGGCGATCACTGGAGTGAAACACAAGCAACCCCTTTATTTGTCCTGGTGACCATTGTCACAGAGAGGACTGCCATTAGAAATAATGGCTCCCTGTACATCCTGCCTCCCAGGGCTTCCTCCACGGTGTCTCCCAATACAATCACCATGCACCCCACACTATGTATCTCCTGCATTCCACATTATACCTCACAATGCACCATCTGCACCCCCCTGCTATTCTCTTTGTACCCCTATCCAAATTACATCAACTTATGCACACTTTACATGCCCCATTACATCTTATTCTGTACTCCCTGCATTTCCCATTACACCTCACTCCGCATGACCTTCATCCCACTTTACTCCTCACTCTGCATCTCCTGCATCCCATTTTACTCCTCATTCTGCACCACCCTGCATACCCCAATACATCTTACTTTGAACTTCCTGCATTCCCCATTTCACTTCACAATGCACCTCCTGCATCCCTATTACATATCACCCTGCACCCCCTGCATCCCACATCACACCTCACTCTGCACCCCCTGCATCCTCACTCTGTACCCAATACATCCTTCATTACACCTCACTCTGCACCCCCTGCATCCCACAATACACCTCACTCTGCACCCCCTGCATCTCAGATTACATGTCACTCTGCACCCCCTGCATCCCACATTACACCTCACTCTGCACCCCCTGCATCCCACATTACACCTCACTCTGCACCCCCTGCATCCCACATTACACCTCACTCTGCACCCCCTGCATCTCAGATTGCACGTCACTCTGCACCCTGCATCCCCTGCATCCCACATCACACCTCACTCTGCACCCCCTGCATCCTCACTCTGTACCCAATACATCCTTCATTACACCTCACTCTGCACCCCCTGCATCCCACAATACACCTCACTCTGCACCCCCTGCATCTCAGATTACATGTCACTCTGCACCCCCTGCATCCCACATTACACCTCACTCTGCACCCCCTGCATCCCACATTACACCTCACTCTGCACCCCCTGCATCTCAGATTGCACGTCACTCTGCACCCTGCATCCCCTGCATCCCACATCACACCTCACTCTGCACCCCCTGCATCCTCACTCTGTACCCAATACATCCTTCATTACACCTCACTCTGCACCCCCTGCATCCCACAATACACCTCACTCTGCACCCCCTGCATCTCAGATTACATGTCACTCTGCACCCCCTGCATCCCACATTACACCTCACTCTGCACCCCCTGCATCCCACATTACACCTCACTCTGCACCCCCTGCATCCCACATTACACCTCACTCTGCACCCCCTGCATCTCAGATTGCACGTCACTCTGCACCCTGCATCCCCTGCATCCCACATCACACCTCACTCTGCACCCCCTGCATCCTCACTCTGTACCCAATACATCCTTCATTACACCTCACTCTGCACCCCCTGCATCCCACAATACACCTCACTCTGCACCCCCTGCATCTCAGATTACATGTCACTCTGCACCCCCTGCATCCCACATTACACCTTACTCTGCACCCCCTGCATCCCACATTACACCTCACTCTGCACCCCCTGCATCTCAGATTGCACGTCACTCTGCACCCTGCATCCCCTGCATCCCACATTACACCTCACTCTGCACCCCCTGCATCCCAGATTACACGCCACTCTGCACCCCCTGCATCCCACATTACACCTCACTCTGCACCCCCTGCATACCACATTACACCTCACTCTGCACCCCCTGCATCTCAGATTGCACGTCACTCTGCATCCCACATTACACCTCACTCTGCACCCCCTGCATCCCAGATTACAGGCCACTCTGCACCCCCTGCATCCCACATTACACCTCACTCTGCACCCCCTGCATCCCACATTACACCTCACTCTGCACCCCCTGCATCCCAGATTACACGCCACTCTGCACCCCCTGCATCCCACATTACACCTCACTCTGCACCCCCTGCATCCCACATTACACCTCACTCTGCACCCCCTGCATGCCACATTACACCTCACTCTGTATCCAATACATTCTCCATTACATCTCACTCTGCACTCCCTGCATCCCACATTACACATCACTCTGCACCCCCTGCATACCCCATTAGGCCTCACTCTGTACCCAATACATCCTCCATTACAACTCACTATGCACCTCCAACCCCCCCAATTTACACCTCACTCTGCACCCCCTGCATCCCACATTACACCTCACCCTGTACCCCCTGTATTCCTTATTACTCCTCACTCTGCATCCCCCATTACCTCTCACTCCATTCCACAGAACACCCCATTCTGCACTCCCTGCATCCCACATTACTCCTCACTCTACAATAACTCTACTCTCCCTGTACCCTCATTTTACCTCACTCTGCACCACCTTAATTTCCTTGACACATAGCACCCCCTGCTGGTCATATCTGAGCTGTTCCCATCTTTGAGATTTGGGTTGAAGCCTCACCTAGATAGGCTGTGCCCACTGGACCTCTTCTCTAGCAGCTGTTGCTGTACCCCTTCCTGCTGTGCATGGCTCACAACTCAAAAAAAAATGCTAATGCTGCAAGCTCCGACTGGACATGCCCCTCTCTCCCTGTTGGGCAAGGGGGATTCTGGGAGTTGTAGTCAGAGAGTGGCCCTGGTCAAAGAACCTGAAAGTGATAGGTAATCCAAAATTTTATAGTTGTCAGAGCAAGAGTAGATGGAAAGTCCTCCAATGGCAACATCTGTTCCTGAGATTTGAATTTGAATCATCATGGAGAGATTTTCTCTAATTTCCTTTCGCTTCTCCGGGACAGGAGAGGCAACAAAAAATAATATCTTCCCAGTTGGACACAGGGAGCAAAAATTAACCTGATAAGGGTTTTATTCTTTCCTACTCTATCTGAAACAACAAAAAAAGTTTTGCTATCCGTACACTTTAAGTTGGGGGAGGGTCTCTTTATATATTTATTTATTTATTTTACTTGATTTACTATAAGGTCATTTGGTGCAACAGAAAGTCCAATAACACAAAAGTCAAAAGAGGAAACCCAGGCCAACAACGTGTTGCCTCATCTGTTGCTCGTTCGAGAGCTTCTACTCCATAACACACTTTCCAAACTCCTTTTAAATCATGCGAAATGTCATTAATTGGACAACATAATCTGTGCATTGTGTAATGACAGTATCATTCAACTGAACCTACAAGTAGAAGAGGGAAGGGTTTTGGCATCTCTTATTCTCAATGTACAAAGTGTACAGTCAAGTTTTAACAAGAAATTTCTATCTTTCCTCATTCCTAATCTTGGTTTGAATTATCTAATGATGGAGCAGTAGGACAAAGGTAGTTCTCGTACCACTGACTTCCTGCAAGAATTACTTGTAGTGCAGAATTATCATTTCTTCCCTGTCACACTTAAGCAGTGTTTCTCAACCTTTTTTTAATTACCATGATGAAAAAACTTCACATCAGAAGCCCCTCCTTCACATCCGAGGTTCTACCATCCTATCAGAAGCCCCCTTCACATCAGAGGTTTACCCATCATATCAGATGTTCCCCCATCACATCAGTGGGCTCCCTCCACATCCGAGGTCCTCCCATTACACCAGAAGCTCCCATCATATCAGAGGTTCTCCTATCACATCAGAAGGCCCCATTCACATTAGTGTCCCCCCTTCACATCAGAAGCCCCCCTTCACATCAGAGGTTCTCTCATCACATCAGAAGCCCTCATACACATCAGAGGTTCCCCCATCACATCAGAAGCCCCCCTGCACATCAGCAGTTCCACCATTACATCAGAAGGCCCCTTCACATCAGAGGTTCACCTATTAAATCAGAAGACCCCCTTCACATCAGAGGTTCCCCCATCACACCAGAAACCCCCCTTCACATCAGATTTTCTCCCATCATATCAGAAGGCTACTTCACATCAGATCCCCCTTGCACATCAGAAGGCCTCTTTCACATGATAAGTTCCCCATCACACCAAAGGTCCCTCTTCACATCAGAGGTTCCCCCATCACATCAGAAACCCCCTACACATCAGAGGTTCCCCTATCACGTCAGAATGCCCCCTGCACATCAGAGTTTCTCACATTATATCAGAAGGCCACCTTCACATCAGATCCCCCTTGCACATCAGAAACCCCCTTGCACATTAGAGGTTCCCCCATAACATCAGTAGGCCCCCTTCATGTTAGAGGTTCCCCTATCACATCAGAATCCCCCCTACGCATCAGAAGTTCCACTATCAAAGTGATGGCAAACCATGGCACCCCAGATGTTTTGGGACTACATTTCCCATGATGCTCATCTACAATGCAGAGTGCATGAGCACCATGGAAAATGTAGTTCCAAAACATCTGGGGTGCCAAGATTCGCCATCACTGCCCTATCACATCAGAAGTCCTCTTGCACATCAAAAGGCCCCCTTCACATCAGAGGTTCCCCCATCACATAAGAAGGCCCCATTGCACATCAGAAGCCCCTCTGCACTGTAGAAAGTCAGAGGCCCCCATCACATTAGATGCCCCCCTGTACATGAGTGCCCCCATCATAACCAAGTACTGTATTCAAATGAAAGTTTTCCTCATCATATAAGAATCTGCCCTAGCCGCAGTGGAAGATGGAAGTTGAAATCCAAGCAGGGAGAATTATTGTGGGCCTCTATTACTCAATGGACTGCAGCCCCCAACGGAGGTTAGGACAGGGGAGGAGAGGGAAGCAGTATTTGCCCCGGCTGTCTTTGAATCGTGAGGTATTTCTGCAGTAGGAGGCTGAAGTGAACACATCTACCTGGTAGATCTGCTTGTGGCTAGAGTCAGGGCTTTAGACGTGCAATTGCAAGACCAGAAAGAGAGAAGATCGGAGAGCGCAGGGACTGGGACTGTGCTAGTACCACCGTAAGACTCATGCTGCTCCCATACTAAAGCAGTACTGCTGGAAGAACCAAGGTCCAGAGTCAAACAGTCCAGGACCCCATTAAATGCAGTGGAACATTCCTGTTAAGTTGCTGGGTCTAGTGAGAGGACCCTGTGGCTATGATCTATTACCACTAGAGATAGGCTAATAACTTCACAGCTGCTCTATAGCCTATTTCTGCCTGCAGGCCTTACTGTGACTGTTCTCATGTGCACCAGTGGTAAAAGTGGGCCCCGACATTAGGCTGAAGATTCAGGATTAAAGACTGCTCATTTACTGTTGTCACACAGTGAGTGGAGATACATATGTAGATGAGGGAAGGCAAAATAGAAGTAGATTAAACTTCCACTTCAAATCCTGCACTTATCCTTTACCAGTTGCCAACTTCCACGAGCAGCTGCCACTTTTATGCCAACTATCAGCTAAATGCATGCTGCCACTTTCTGTTTTTCTCTCAGTTTATTACAAACACAGGACAGGAGAGGGATATAGAGTGAAAGAATTCCTCAAAAATGAATTCATGCAGTTTATATGCAAAAGCCTTTTTAATAAAAAGTTCTAAATTGCATTCTATTTAGGGGTTCCCTTTTCAAATCACTCTATTCATTCCAACAAAGGAGCATTTTGCATGAATAAACGCTCTATCCACTAGACATACGTGTGTAATTTCCAGCCTAAACAGCTTCATAAATTAATTTAACTATCCTGGAAGACTCGTTTATTGCGCGCCTGTATAATTTTACTCCTCTCGTATTGTTATTCAACAGTTTTTGCATTAATAATTATCCCAAATGGCCGTAAAAGTTTGAGCCAGGGAACGTCTGATATCTCTGACAGCTGGAGAGAAGTTCATATTTAATTTAGTGGTGTGGAGCAAAAGCTTCATTTAGCAAGGCAATATGTAAAATCAGGTCAATTAAGAAAAAATAAGTTAAATATTTTTCATGTAAATGTTTTAGGTTTAAACTGTTTATGCCATATAGAGGACAAAATATTGCAAAGTGGAAAGTTACAAACTGCACTGTCTTTTTTTAGGTTTTAAAGTTCTTCTTTTTTACTGTGCTCTAATCTACTTAGAGTAGAACCATGAGCAAAAAAAAAAAAAAAAAAGACATATATGATACACTTTACTCCTTAGTACAGAGCTCCCCACCCACAGCACAGAGCTCCCCCTTCCCCCAAGCATAGAGCTCTTACCCCGAAGAACAGAGCCCCCCCCCCCCCACACACACTATAGAGCTCTCCCTCCACCCCCCCCCCTTACCTCCAAATGCAGAGCTCCCTGCCCACAGTACAGAGCTACCCCACTCTCGAAGTACAGAACCCCCCCCCCCCTCCAAAAAAAAATACAAAATTAAGGGATACCCTAGGTAAGCTTTTTAACCCCTTTGCGACCGCGCTATAACCGAATGACGGCTATAGCGCGGCCGCACTATGCGGGGAGGCCGTCTTATAACGTCCTCCTGTGCTCGTGCTGCCTGCTTACCACCTGCGGTGCACATTGGCAGTGATCTGTGATCGGCGTAAAGAGCCAATCACTGCGCCTCTTTACGACGCGATCAGCTGTGTGCAATCACAGCTGATCACAATGTAAACAGGATTTACCAGTTATCGGCAATCCTCCCCTCACACTGGCAGGGTGTGAGGAGAGGAGAGCCAAAAAACGGCAAATCCACACAGGAGACATCTGCACTGACAATCAGGGCACTGACAATCGGTGTCCTGATTATCAGTGCAGCCCCAACAGTGCCCAGCAGTGTTGCCAATCTGTGCTAACCAGTGCTGCCAATCTGTGTCCAACAGTGATGCCTGTCAGTGCCAATCAGTGCCCATAAGTGCCACCTATCAGGCCCTATCAGTGCCACCTATCAGTGCTGCCCATCAGTGCTGCCTATCAGTGCCCATCAGTGCAGCCTCATCAGTGCCCATCAGTGCCACCTCATCAGTGCCCATCAGTGCCGCCTATCAGTGCCCATCAGTGCAGCCTCATCAGTGCCCATCGGTGCCACCTCATCAGTGCCCATCAGTGCCGCCTATCAGTCCCCATCAGTGCAGTATATCAGTGCAGCCTTATCAGCGCACATCAGTGAAGGAGAGAAATTACTCTCTTTACAAAATTTTATAACAGAAACTAAGAAAAACGTTTGTTGTTTTTTTCAAAATTTTGTTTAGCAAACAATAAAAAACCCAGCGATGATTAAATACCACCAAGAAAGCTTTATCTGTCTCAAAAAAATCTTTGTGCAAACGAGAAGATCTGGACAGCCGCACTCCAGGAAGTAATAATCCAAGTTTCTTTATTTTAAAATCAGGAACACATCAGATACAGGACATCATAGACAGAATGTACAGATCATAGGCTAACGCGTTTCACACTTGTCCAAGTGCTTACTCATAGCTTACTCATAGCTTACTCATAGTGTTCCTGATTTTAAAATAAAGAAACTTGGATTATTACTTCCTGGAGTGCGGCTGTCCAGATCTTCTCGTTTGCACATAGTCTCTACTAGCATGAGCCAGCACCTGGAACCTCTCATCTCTGGAGAGCAAGATCAGCTTTACACCTGGTGAGACCTAAACTAGTGCGGGGATAACTTTTGTATTGCAACCTCAAAAAAATCTTGTTTGGGTACAGTGTTGCATGACCGGGCAATTGTTCAAAGTGTTACAGCACTGAAAGCTGAAATTGGCCTGGACAGGAAGGGGATGAAAGTGCCCAGTAGGCTAGTGGTTAAGCAGTTATAGCAACAGTTTTTGTCCTCTAATGTCACATACACACAACCGGTTTTGCCGTCGGAATAAACTCCGAAGGTTTCTCAGACGGAACTCCAATGGAATTCTGCTCTAACGATCTTCCATACACACGGTCGCACCAAAGTCCGACCGTCCAGAACGCGGTGACGTACAACACGTACAACGGGACTAGAAAAAGGAAGTTCAATAGCCAGTAGCCAATAGCTTCCATCTTGTACTTGCTTCAGAGCATGGGTCGTGTTTGGTCCGTCGGAACAACATACAGACGATCGGTTTTCCCGATACTAATTGGTTCCGTCGGAAATATTTAGAACATGTTCCATTTCTAGGTCAGTCAGAATTTTCGAAAACAAAAGTCAGATGAGGCATACACATGATCGGAATAGATGATGAAAAGCTTCCGTCTGACTTTTTCTGTCGGACATTCCGCTCGTGTGTACACAGCTTTAGGAAAAAAAAAATGAAATTATATGGAAATAAGCTGACTGTTATAAGCATTCATGGCGGTGTTGTATGGTCATACCTAGGAACTTTCTGGATCTGGCCTGGAGAATCCATCTTTTAAATCTAGGCCAAAGCTGCTGAGAGCTGTCTCGGCCTTATGCCGCGTACACACGAGCGGACTTTGCCCGGCGGACTTTTCGACGGACTTTACGACGGACTTTCTGAATGAACGGACTTGCCTACACACAATCAACCAAAGTCCGTCAAATTCGTACGTCATGACGTACGACCGGACTAAAACAAGGAAGTTCATAGCCAGTAGCCAATAGCTGCCCTAGCGTGGCTTTTTGTCCGTCGAACTAGCATACAGACGAGCGGACTTTTGCCGGGCAAAGTCTGCCGTAAAGTCCATTTGTGTGTACGCGGCAATAGTCATTAAAGGGGCCCTCACCTGCTTCCCTGATGTAATTGAGAATGTAATGCGCTCTACCAATGCACTGTACTGCTGTGCTGCTGAATCTGGGGGACTGGGCAGGTGAAGACACAGTGAGTTTGCTCTTGGCTCTGCTGTGTGGTAAAAGACTTTGCTCGGTGCTGGATCCTAAGACCCAGGCCGGATAGTCTGCACTGCCCTCAGTCAAAGCTGTGTGGGGAGAGCCAAAGTTTGAATGAATTAACTCTTCAGTTACCACTGCTAACTGCAACATTGTATCTATTTAACATTCAGGTCAGTGCTGGCCCATCTGGATTCTGAACTGGTGACTGATGGGAAAACTGAGCCCTCTACTGGCCTTTAATGGGGATACTAAGACTAGTCATTATGGATAAGTCCCTGGTTCGGTCCGACTGAACTGTGCTTGTTGGGCGGTCATCCAAGCACCAGACTTTCATTCCCTTAAGCAGGAGATATCATATCCTATGTAACACATACCCCCAATGGGCTGGTTACAAAAAGTATTCATACCCCTTGACATTTTCCACATTTTGTCGTGTTCCAATCAAAAACATAAATGTATTTTATTGGGATTTTATTGGGATTTTATGTGATAGATCAACACAAAGTGGCACATAATTGTGAAGTGAATTTGTATTCAGCCCCCCCGAGTCAATACTTTGTAGAACCACCTTTCTCTAAGCCTCTGTAGCTCTGGCTGTATGTTTAGGCTCATTATCCTGCTGGAAGGTGAACCTCTGCCCCAAGTCTTTTGCAGACTCTAACAGGTTTCCCTCTAAGATTGCCCTGTATTTGGCTTCATCCATCTTCCCATCAATTCTGACCAGCTTCCCTGTCCCTGCTGAAGAAAAGCATTCCCACAACATGGTGCTGCCACCACCATGTTTCACGGTGAGGATGGTGTGTTCAGGGTGATGTGCAGTGTTAGTTTTCCACCACACATAGCGTTTTCCTTTTAGGCCAAAAAGTTAAATTTTGGTCTCATCTGACCAGAGCACCTTCTTCCACATGTTTGCTGTGTCCCCCACATGGCTTCTCACAAACTGCAAATGGAACTTCCTATAGCTTTCTTTCAGCAATGGCTTTCTTCTTTCCACTCTTCCATAAAGGTCAGATTTGTGGAGAGCACGACTAATAATTGCCCTGTGGACAGATTCTCCCACCTGAGCTGTGGATCTCTGCAGCTCCTCCAGAGTTACCATGGGCCTCTTGGCTGCTTCTCTGAATAATGCTCTCCTTGCCCCTCCTGTCAGTTTAGGTGGACGGCCATGTCTTGGTAGGTTTGCAGTTGTGTCATACTCTTTCCATTGTCGGATGATGGATTGAACAGTGCTCTGTGAGATGTTCAAAGCTTGGGATATTTTTTTATAACCTAACCCTGCTTTAAACTTCTCCACAACTTTATCCCTGACCTGTCTGGTGTGTTCTTTGGCCTTCATGATGCTGTTTGTTCACTAAGGTTCACTAAGGTTCTCTAACAAACCTCTGAGGGCTTCACAAAACAGCTATATTTATGCTGAGATTAAATTACACACAGGTGGACTCTATTTACCAATTAGGTGACTTCTGAAGGCAATTTGTTCCACTAAATTTTAGTTAGGGGTATCAGAGTAAAGGGGGCTGAATACAAACGCACGCCACACTTTTTACATATTTATGTGTAAAAAATTTTGAAAACCATTTACCATTTTCCTTCCCCTTCAAAATTATGTGCCACTTTGTGTCGGTCTATCACATAAAAGCCCAATAAAATAAATTTACATTTGTGGTTGTAACGTGACAAAATGTGGAAAATTTCAAGGGGTGTGAATACTTTTTCAAAGCACTGTACAGTATATTATCCCAGGTTCTATTCCTGATTGGATGCACGACAGCCAGGCACACAGTGGTTTCTAAGTCTCTTCACCAAATAACCGGGCAGGAAAGTGTCTTTTTGAGATGTATTGCTCAGGAAAACTTGGGTAGGGTATAGGGCGAGCCTTGAGATACTTTAGGACTAGTGCAATTTTAAAGGAGGAGTCTTCGTAATGGCAGTTAACATTCTCCAGAGAGGCCTCCAGACCAGAGAATGTGAACATAAAGCTTCAGGTGGATCCCACACTGGAAACAGCCCTGAACCAGCAATCTGGAACAGTCTCTCAAAGAAGAGGTAAATCAGCGTCGTTTTTCTTTAGGATTTCTCACCCTCCGGCCTCTACTCACTGAATACATAGATACCCCTTCCAGTATCAGTCAGATCCTGCTACATGAGTCTCTAGGCCAGATCCTTGGCAGACTTTCTCTTGACCATTCTTCACACTTTAGCAGTAGGCCTCCAGCTCTCCCTGAGCTAGGACATTGAACAACCTCCTGCAGGCCTTAGCAGCTAGCCCTGGAGGACAGGCAGCCCCTCCAGGCTGAGTCTCTCTCCACCAGGGCCAAGGACCCTGCTTCTCCACGCTCCAGACTGTTTATTCACACCTCAGCCCCCTGCTGGCTTTTCTCTCAACCACTGATTTGCCGGGGCTGCATGAATATTCAACCCAGGGTCTGCCTCTCCCAACCCACTATATTTCAGAACTTGCTGGAATGCAGGGGGAAGTAGGCGAACCTGCATGCCAAAAACTAATTTCAGGGAGGTGTCAAACTCATTTCAGGGAGGTGGCGCTCTGCACGTAACCCCCCCCCCCAGTACGGCAATCACGCTACATATTGGGTGTGGCTTAAAGGGGTGTGGTTTAATAGAGTCTGAGATTACTTACATAGTGTAGAATGCAGTCATGTTAAAGAGAATGTACAGTGCGGAGTGTACGGCGGTGGGTATTATGAGGAAGAAGAGGAGTGTGAAGTGTATGGAGGTGAGTGTTATATGCAGGAGAGGAGTGTGGAGTGTACAGCGTTGGGTAGTATGTACAGGATGGTGTCAGTAGGGCAGTGAACGGTGTCAGTAGTTCTTTATTTTTATTAGACTTTTTTTATTATTATTTTTTTACAATTTCATTTATTTGTTTTTGTTTGTTTTTTTTTAAATGCTTTTTGGGGGCCGGTGGATGGTGTCAGTAGGGCAATAGACAGTGTCATAATTTTTTTTATTTTTATAGTTTCTTTACAATTTTATTTTTTTAAATTATTTTTTACAATTTATTTTTGTATTTTTTGTTTTATACAATGATTGGGGGTGGGGTGTAAGCGGACAGTGTCAGCAGAGCAATGGACGATGTCAGTAGTTTTTTTGTTTTTATTATTTTATCTATTATTTTTTACTATTTTTTTTATTTTTTTTATTTACAATTCAATTTTTTTACAATCTTTTACAATATAATTTTTTAATATTCATTGCTTCTTGTTTTTATCAGCCCTGTCGGTGGGCTTTGGTGAGATATTAGTGGTCTAAGCAGACCCCTGACATCTCCCCTTTGAGACAGAGAAAGGGGCTGAGGACACAGATTTCTTAGTTCCTTTCTCAGAATTGAAGATGAATGGAGAGGCGACAGAAACACAGTTTACCCTGCTTAGTTTTCACAGGACACAGGAGTGATCGGTAGCTTACTGTGTCCATTTTAGAAAAGGAAGGGGACGGTAAATTACATATTTACCGGCCCTTCCTCCACTCTCCATCCTGACACATTCCCCCCCATGAGCCTGCGGGGGAGGAGGAAAGCCAGCTGCAGGGGACAGGGGGGGGGGCGGAGAAGGACAGGGGACCAGAGGAGAATGGGGGGGCAGAGGAGGACACCGAGGGGGGCCGGAGAAGGAGGACAGAGGACCAGAAGAGAACGGGGGGCAGAGGAGGACACGGAGGGGGGCCAGAGAAGGAGGAAAGAGGACCAGAGGAGAACAGGGGGGGAGTGGAGGAGGACACGGAGGGGGGCCGGAGAAGGAGGACAGGGGACCGGAAGAGAACACCGGGGGGGGCTGGAGAGGACACAGAGGGGGGTCGGAGAAGGAGGACAGGAGACGAAGGAGAAGCGGCTGTCAGCTAAAAAGCTATACAGGGAGATCGGTGCTCACAGCTGTCCCACCCGCCGCACTGATCATTCCCGGCTGTGAACCCACTGCCACCCAGGATTGGCCCTGCAGCCGGAATATCGCATGGTACTCGCGGGTGTCCGGGAGCCGCAGCCAGAGGGAGGGGCTGTTTCCCCAAGCAATGACACAACATCACTTCCAATTTACTCGGAAACCATCGGCGCCATTTTTTGAAAATAGAAAAGCATTCAGATACACAGATCTTGGTGTTTTGAATGCTTTTAAGTGTAGAGGAGGTATTTGGGGACCCCAGATCTCTCCATAAAGAGGACCTGTCACATGCCTATTGCTGTCACATGGGATGTTTACATTCCTTGTGACAGCAATAAAAGTAATAAAAAAAATTAAATCAACTGTGTAAAAAAAAAAAAAAGAAAATTAATAAGTTAAAAAAATGTATGTAAAGTACCCCCATCCTCCCGTGCTTGCACATATAGGCGAATGTGCACTTTGGTCCCGCAAGCACACAAGCAGCAATTGTCGCACACATGTGAATGTCAGATCATGGGAAGCAATTCTGGCACCAGACTTCCTCTGTAAACCCAAAGTGGAAACCTATAAAGGCTTTTTAAAGCATTGCCTATGGATAGTAAAACATACATAGTTTGTTACCATTGCATGGACATGCGCAATTTTAAAAAGAGACATGTTTGGTATCTATTTACTCGGCATAACGTCATCTTTTATATTTTACAAAAAAATTGGGTTATGTATGGTGTTTTTTTTTTCATTCAAATTTTAAAATAAGTTTATTTTTTTCCTCAAAAAATTCCATTAGAAAAACCGCTGCGCAAATACTGTGTGACATAAAAAGCTGAAAAACACACTGATTTATTTGCAAGGGCCTCTGCTTTAAAAAAATATATAATGTTTTGGGGTTCTATGTAATTTTCTAGGAAAAAATACTGATTGTTATATGTGAACAAAAAGTGCCAGAAAAGGCCCGGACTGGAAGTAGTTAAAGTGTTACTAAACGCATAACAGTAAAATCAGTCTGCATATGCAGTAATGCATGCTTGTTATACTCACTGTGGAACCTAAGAGGTTATTCCTCCACATTGTGTAAAAAGGCTGCTTGATTGCATATGCACAGACCCTCCCCTCCCTGCGCTGTCTCCCTGGACAAGTCTAGATAATACAGAGCCTTTGGAGTCAGGCTGCACATGCTCAGTTTGGTGTGTATTGCCAGAGAGGTTTTTTTTTTTCTTGGGAGGGTGCATGTGATCAGCACAGGGCCAATCAGCACTGTGTTGACAGAGTGTCAGGAGCCCTGCAGCATCATAGGATAGCTCAGTGCAGTATGAAAAGCTTCACCAGGAACTGATAGCATTCACAAGACTTCTATATACTGCTGATGAGAAAAGGTATTTAGCAGTTTATATTTACTAAAATAAATGCATTTCTATGTTCTGTGTGTAGCGGGCACCTACTTTTAGATAGGTGACCTTTATTGTCAGTTTCTATGACAGGTAAATTTAGACAGGCTTATGCTATTACAGCAGGCCTGTTTGTTGATTTCTAGATTTGAGTGACAGGTATTTGTATGCGAGTCCCAGCCAATCATAGATTTGTTGGACAAAGGCCCGGAACTCGGATATAAAAGCTGAGTCACATGGTCAGTCGGGGTCCTCCTGTGCTGTTTGCTGTGAGAGCTTGGAGAAGCCCAACCTGGTTCCCGGAGGGGAGAGGTCCCCCCTCTGGGGAGCCAACGGAGCTTCACCCTAGCCA
Source organism: Lithobates clamitans (assembly GCA_037952925.1). Lineage (NCBI taxonomy): Eukaryota > Metazoa > Chordata > Amphibia > Anura > Ranidae > Lithobates > Lithobates clamitans. Next base: position 542,854 of record JBBGZY010001897.1, read on the forward strand.
GAGGGGTGGAGGTCTGGTCCTCATGGAGGAACAGACGACATCCCGCAGCATGTAACTATGGATGTCGTAGGCTGCCCCTGCGGGGAGGGGAGCGGGCCGCAGACAGAGGAACCGGGAATCATTTCGGATGAAGTGGCAGCAAAACGGAAGTAAACTGGACGATCGATCGTTTATGAGTGGCACATGGACTATTGATCAAGTGAGTGAAAGCCCAAGGGAAGGGTACTGTCAGAGACTGAGGGTTGTTGATGCACAAGTTGGTGAGATGGGTGGTTATGGCCCATGACTTAGAGTTCATTATTGACCTAGGATTCCAATCAGTAAAAGCTGGAGGAGGTGACCAGAATGTCTCTCCTATAGCTTAATCTGAAAGTACCATGCAAGCGGGAAGTAGTGGCAAAGAGGTAGCGGTGAAGCTGCATGCACACGCATAGAGAAATGGATTGTTCTTCTTCAGTTGTCCAGATAAAGAAGTTATTCAGAGTGACTATCAGTTAATTATCTATTAAATCTACTGCCATGTTCTCTGATCAAGGAGATAGTTTGAAAGGTTTTGTCTGACCATCCGCAATTATTCTTTAATGTTTCCTGTAAGAACTATGCTAAAATGACAATGCAACGAAAGAACATCTCAAAGAAAGTCCCTCTCCTATCCCAGTTTGTGTTAATGAATAAAATGTTAAAAAAAAAGCACTAAGGACTGTGACTTTGAATCTATGGGCTGCGAGGGTTGAGTAGTAAACGTGAATTACGGATATAGCCAATTTTAAGCCGCTCCTTCGGGGGTCAGCGCTACATGTGTACTGTGGGAGACCAGATTTACCATAGTGAATGTAAGTGCTGGGTTTAGTAACGCTTTAAGCAAAAAAAAAAAAAAAAACAAACAAAAAAAACCCCCTAAACTGTGGGGTTCCCCCAAAAAGTTTTTACCAGGCTCTTCAGGTTCTGGTATGAATTTTAAGCAACCCTTGTCATTGCACTAAATTTATGACATCCTTCTTTTATGCAGTTCATTGTAAATTCACAGGTAAAGTATTTTTAAAAGCGTTACTTAAAAATTGCGTTTGCTTCTGTATTTGGCTGTAGTAGAGGAAGACATGTTTGCAGAAATTTTTATTTTATTTTTACATACAGAATTTTGAATAAAGTCACGACAAAGCCAATCATTTAGACCCTCTTTGCAATCCCTGTAGCCTTGTCTAATTACGGGGGGGCCCCTGACCATTTTGAACTTTTTTTATCTTTTTTTTTTTGTTTTTTGCAAACGCTCTCACAAATGATGAACTTGCCGGCTTGTTGCACAACATCTTTGGCGCACAGCTGTTGGTTGAAATGACATAAGCAACATTATATTAGGAATGTGTGCCATGCCTGATGCCAGAATGGGAACAATGATAGTGTAGATCTGTCCCCTGTGACAGCGGAGCGGCTGATGGACAGGCACTGCTGGAGTTCCGAAATGAATAACTTTTTACGACCGTGCAGAAGCATCAACATTCTCTTTAGCTCTTAGTCCATTTTTTAAACTTTTTTCTGTTAGGGCAAGTAAAATATAGGAGCGCAAAATATAGGAATAAGAGACAAATGCAATATTCACCTTTAATCCAGAGATTTTTCCCCCGAAAGTATTTTTTTTTCTCCTGCTCGATGTTCTAAATCTGATGGCCAATATCATTCAAAGCCCATACTCAGAGCCCAGGTTTTCCTGGACCCGCCCATCTCTTTATCACTCTTCTCTCTCCTTCTATCAGCATGCCTCTTGTCAGCCCATGAACTGGTTGGCTCCTTCTGCTGTTTCTTTCTCCCACACTCGAGCCCTGTTGTATAGGGACTGCAAGAGGCTGATACCAGGTCACATATAGATACTTACACTGTATTTTAAAAAAATGACTTTACAGTAGTATTAAACCCTCCTATTTTAACCCTTTCGCTGCTAGAGCCTTTTTTGCACACGTTAATAAAGAAACTATTTTAGGCTCGAAGATTAGCTAGCACCCAAAAAGTTATATATTTTCTGAAAGCAGGGACCCTGGAAAATAAAATCGTGGCAGGTTCGAATTTTTGCTTTACATTTACATGTACATTACATTTACATTTACATTTTTAATTGTCACAGAATCTGACTTAACTTTACCTGGTACCTGTCCCACATCAACGTTTGCACTTGTGCAAAGACTATACTACCCTTATAGCATATTCTAACTGCATGCATGTTCACCAGGACTGTCGTTAAGTGCACCAATGTCACTTAAAGGACCCCAACGATAGCCAGCATAAGAAACATCTTAAGGACTGGCCTTATCATAAAACCAGGACAAATCCCATTCCATCCACATTTGCCTACTTCCCATACCTTAAACTTTTCCGGTGCTTACCAGACAGTTTTTGGCCTAGCATAGCTGCCATTAGTGCACTCAGATGGTATACCTCTGAGGGTTTATAATTCAAGTCTTTTACTGCTCACAGCTGCACTTCAGGTGACGTTGTTTTCTCTTCGGTGGGCCCAAAGCAAAAAAAATAAATTAAGCGTAGGGAATGTATGACTGGGTGAAGAGGGGAAACGTAAATGGTTAAGGCATGGAGGGCATGGTATATACAATCTGATTGGTGGAAGCGAAGGGTCTAGGTGGGGCTTTGGCTTTGGAGAAAAAACTGTATTTTGTTTGGCTTCAAGGTTTGAAGTCACAGCAGCCTAGCGGTTGTGGTCTTTGGAGGTGGGTAAAAAAATCAGTGAGCGTCCTTGAGTGCATTCTAGTTAACAATGGGTTACCTGGGGACATAGAGGTCTCTGCGGATAGCTTTGACATTGTCTCCGAGCCAGTGTGTGTCGGCTCAGGGTCTTTTGTTCCGCAGATAAAATTAACCAGTTTTGGGTGTACTGCCTCCAAAGATCAGCTACCTTAATAGATATAATTCTGTTTTAAAGGAATTGGGGTTTGTTAGTTACTATTGTTACATGTTAATAAAAAGGCTGGTGAGGCCAATTTGTTTCCAAACTCTGGTGTGGTCTGGTTATTGTTGGGTATAGGTACAGAATTGGTATAGTATGGCATAGCAGCTAATTTTATTAGGATTGGGGACATCTGTTCTACCTTCAGTCATGAGCTGGACGACGAATGTCATCTGATGCCTTGTCCATATTGCTAATTGCCCCGTATACTAAAGTGTATCTTTACCATGAATACTTACCGTACCCTTTATCTCTGCATGCCTGATGCTGATTTAGATTGACAATTTATTTAGTGCTTGTGGTTCTTTAAAAAGAGAAAATTTACTAGGTGTTACTGTCTGTGATGTTCTGCAAGACTGTGTGTTTGTGAGGGGCTAAGGTCCAGGCCAGGAACAAAGGACCCACTTTAACCAGCGGCTCCTTTGGGGGTGGTGCGACATAGTCATCTATCTCTTCTTGTTATTTTGCTATTTTACATGGTAACAAATGTAGAGAAAGTCTCCAGCAAATGGAACATTTTTTTTTTAGAGAAACTTGTATTTACTTCCAGCAATTTCCTCTGTCAAGTACTCGCCAATACCGATACTTTTTTAATGTTATTTTTAATGTCTTTTGGTGTCAGTGTTTTTTTAAATTTTATTTTGAATTATTTTTACAATTTAACCTTTTAATATTAATTTATTACAATTCTTTCCTTTTTTACATTTTATTTTATTATCAGCCTTGTTGGGGGGGCTTTGGTGAGTATCAGGGGTCTAAACAGACCCCTGACATCTCCCTTTTGAGACAGGGAAGGGGACTAAGCACAGAGATTCCCCAGTCCCTTTCTCAGCACCCTCAGCTGCACTGAAGATGAATGGACAGGCCACAGAGGCTTCTGTTCATTCATAAACTGAAGCATCATAAACACAGTTTACGATGCTCAGTTATGAATGGACAGTCAGTGATCACTGACTCGGTTCATTCAGAAAAGGAAGGAGCTTAAGGGGGGTGCAAATGACATATTTACCGGATTCTTCCTCCGCGATCCATCTTGACAGATCCAGGACGAGGGGGGGGGACCGGAGGAGGGCCCGGAGAGCCGGAGGAACCCACAGAGGACACCAGGAGCCAGAGGAGGACCCGGAGGAGGACACAGGGGACAGTCGGGGATGATCAGTGCGGTGGTGGAGGCAGTTATAAGCACCAATCTCCCTGTATAGCTTTCAATAAAGCAGCTGACAGCCGCGGGAGGGAGAGGAGGGGAAACGTCTGTCAGCTGCTTTATTGAACGCTATAAATGGATATTGGTGCTTATAACTGCCTCCACCACCGTACTGATCATCTGTGAGGCTGCCCGACCCCCCCGCTACGCTGAGGATCCTGGCCTGGTACGACAGGTGAGGGAGGTATCGGATTAAGCATCGGAGCATTTGCACAAGTACTAGTATCGGTATCGGTGCAACCCTACTTTTTAGATGCTTTTTTCTGGACCCTCCAGCAAGGAAAAATCCTACATAGTTCTCTTTGTTTATGAGGAGTCTGGGCAGCTGTGCTTGCCATAATTTAATGCATTGTAAAGTCAGAAGGTTTTTTTATCTTAATGCATTCTATGCAAAAAGATAAAGAGCCTTCTATGTGCAGCAGCCCCCCTTGCCCCCTCCCCCCTAATACCTGAGCCCCATCTCTGTCCAGCGATGTCCATGAGTGTCTTGGCTGTCCAGGACTCTCCCTCCTGATTGGCTAAGACACAGCATGTCTTAATGGAAATAAGGAGCTGCAGCTCGGCTTGGGTGCCCCCATAGTAAGCTGCTTGCTATGGGGGCACTCAACAGGAGGAAGAGGCCAGGAGCACCAGAGTGGGACCTAAGAAGAGGAGGTTCTGGGCTGCTCTGTGCAAATCCACTGCAACAGAGCAGGTAAGTATAACATATTTGTTAATTTTATAGAAAACAAAACAAGACTTTACAATCACTTTAAAGAGGAAGTAAACTTCCTCTGCTGACATTTACCTATAGGTATTATAATAAGGCTTACCTATAGGTAGTGTGAATATCTCCTATACGTGTACCGGTTAGGAGATATTTACATTACATGCAGCCAGTAACGTCACTGGCGCATGCGCTCTGAAGGAACGGCCACGGGTGCTGTCCCTTCCGAGCTCTGTGCCGTGAACGGCGGCTCCCGTGCGCATGCACAGGAGTGACGTCATTGCGACCCTGGCCACTCACAGTGAAACCCGCGAACCAGGAAGTAAGGAAAGAAAGATGTCAGCCATCTTAACGGTGTGCGGGCGCCGCTGGAACAGCTTCGTTCTAAGGTAAGTATTTCCTAATGAGCTAGTATGCGATGCATATTGCATTTTTTTTCTCAGCCGGTGATTTTCTTTTTCATTAAAGCAGTTGAAGTGGCTAATTAGCTACTGGATTGCTTTCAGAAGCAGCTGGATCCCAGGAAACAATCCGGCGGTTTGCACGGCTGGACACAGAGGGGAGGGGAGGGGAGAATAGTCGTCTCTCCCCACCTCTATGATCTAGGAGGACCGGAGCGGCGTCATGACGTCACTTACTGTCTAGAGGGGAAGTAAACTATTTTTTCTTAAAGCAAAAGATCACATTTTTTTTATTTTGATCTGTTGCTTTCAAAGGTAGATGAGAGATATGGGGGCAGTGTAAAAATAAAAAATAAAAAATAAAATAAATAAGAAAAAAAAAGAGGAAAATATTAAAGTGACCCCAGCCCTCCATGCTCATGCGTAGAACCGAAAGCATTTGGAAATTGCGCACACATACGTAAACAGTATTTGCACCCCACATGTGAAGTATCGCTGTGAACGTTAGAGCAAGAGCAATAATTCCAGCACTAGACCTCCTCTGTAACTCTAAACTGGTAGCCTGTAAACATGTTTAAAACGTTGCCTATGGGGATTTTTATGTATCGTAGTTTGTCGCCATTCCACAAGCATGCGCAATTTTAAAGTGTGACATGTTTGGTATCTGTTTACTTGGCGTAACATCATCTTTTATATGTAACCAAAAAATATTATTTTATTCTCTAGGGTCTCTTCCCAAAAAAAAAAAAAATATATATATATATATATATATATATATATATATATATATATATAAAATGTTTGGGGGTTCTAAGTAATTTTCTAGCAAAAAATACTGATTTTTAATTTTTAAGTGCCAGAAAAGGCCTGGTCTTCAAGTGGATAATAAATGGTTTGCTTTTGGCTTTAATACCGCTTTAAGGACATATTGACCTCTGCAATATCTAAGGTCCAATAATCTGGTGAGTCACATCAGTTTAGGGTGGAGGTAACGATGCATGTCTACCTTCACGGTGGGTAATACCAGCTATTTCAATTTAAGAGCTGCATCTTCTTGAGATTATCTACAAGAGAAAGTCATCAAGAAAGTTCAAGTCATATACGGTGTAAGTTGTTGAGCTTTCCAGTCTTCTAATTAATGACCGGGCGGATGCATAAAAAGCTATTTTTGCTGATAACGCCACATTAAGTAAAATTATTAAAGCTCAGCAGGAATGTGATATATTACATAAGGATCTCTGCAGGACTGTAACATAGGCAGTTAAATGGCAGAATAAATTAAAGCGTAACTCCAGCTCGCACCTTTTTATTACTTTTGGACAGTTGGATAGGGGTTATAATGTTTACTGGTTTTTATTGCACCTACCCGGGCATATAGCAATTTCCTTGTTTTATATTCTTCCAGCTCTGATGACTGTTGTCACTGGAACTGGAAGGGGGGGGAATCTCTCCATTAAGAATCTAGACAGTAATTAAGTCCACGCAGAGACATTAAGCCTTCTCCAGCCAGCCCTATAAAATATCCTAAATACAGCATACCCTGACAAACCCAACCCTTCACTTCCAGACCTAGGGTGCCAACGCTGCTCCTCCATAGATACAGTATGGTGGGTGAGTGCTGTCACCCGAGGACGGGTATTATGTTACTGGCAGGATCCCCGGGTGAAAAAAAAAAAAAAATAATAAAGCCAACAAATCTAAGGATCAGTAAAATGCAATATATTATATTTTTGTTCATGGGTTTAGTAAAAGTGGAAATGCGTGGTAAAGCCTGAAGAAGGGATCTAATGCCTTGTTTCCACTGAGCGGATCAGTTAGGGTCAGTACAGTTTGAATGGCCTAGAATGTTCCAGGCTATTCTGGTGAGAGTTTCCACTGCAAGTGGGACCACAAGGGGCCATACAGGGTTTAGAAAAAATGCCTCAGCAAAGCACAGCAGAGGGTTTTCTGTCAGCCAATCAGTGAAATGTATCGTAGCTCCGCCCTAACCGAACCGTTCCATTTTCTATGGCCCCACATCTGAAGCAGGACCCTGAATGGAACGGTTCGGTTCGGTTGTATGGGCCGCTTTCATAATGGAAACACCCAAAATAGCGTACCGTACCGAACCGAACCGAACCGATCCCCTCAGTGGAAACGAGGCATTAGTTATCCCAAAAAATTGCATTTTAATAAAACTGGCCTTACACCAGTAGAATTCTGTTAAAAAATGTTTGTACAATTTTCTAATGATCAGTGGATTCCAGCATTCGTTTTCAACCAAAGTGATGAGGAAATATTAAAGAGGCAGAATGGAAATTTTTTCTCAAATTAATAAAATGTATGTTCAAGGCACAGAAGAAACCAGTTAGTTACATAATGGGCATATAGCAAAAGTGCAGGTGTCCTGTTTCCCTTTTTGGATGAAATATCATTTTAGCGTTATTGAGAAGAAATGTTTTAGCTTGTTTGTGGAGCTGGTGGCCTTTTATAGTTGCCCCTAAAAAAGCGGTGGAGTTGGTGGTGGAGCTGATGGTTTCCTAGAGTTGCTACAAGGAGTGTCCCACAGAGAATGGCTGTGTAAACGTCCCCTCGTCAGTGTATATTCACCTCTGCCTGTTTGACCCATTAGACGTATGGCAATTGGGTCCATGAGCTCTGGTAAGCCTCCTTCATTTTTGTTGGTGGTGGAGACCTCTCACGGTGGTGACTCCTTTCTGTGACTGCTGGGACAGTCAAAATTTTTATCGAATTACTGTCCTTGGGACCCTTTTTCATACCACCTTGGACTTCTTTACAGCTTTCTTCTAACATTGTACTAGTGTTAAATAAATCTGATATGCCATTGACACATGATATTTTTACAATATGTGTTGATTATATTTTAGTGCACTGGTTATTGTGTTAAATCACATTATAGTTCAGATGCGCACAGATCTGAACAAATTAATGGGGTGGGCAACTACATGGCAAATGAGGTTCAATGAAGAAAAATGTAAAATAATGCATTTGGGTGGCAAAAATATGAATGCAATCTATACACTGGGGGGAGAACCTCTGAGGGAATCTAGGATGGAAAAGGACCTGGGGGTCCTAGTAGTTGATAGGCTCAGCAATGGCATGCAATGCCAAGCTGCTGCTAACAAAGCAAACAGAATATTGGCATGCATTAAAAGGGGGATCAACTCCAGAGATAAAACGATAATTCTCCCGCTCTACAAGACTCTGGTCCGGCCGCACCTGGAGTATGCTGTCCAGGTCTGGGGACCAGTCCTCAGGAAGGATGTACTGGAAATGGAGCGAGTACAAAGAAGGGCAACAAAGCTAATAAAGGGTCTGGAGGAGATTAGTTATGAGGAAAGGTTGCGAGCACTGAACTTATTCTCTCTGGAGAAGAGACACTTGAGAGGGGATATGATTTCAATTTATAAATACCATTCTGGTGACCCCACAAGAGGGATAAAACTTTTTCGCAGAAGAGAGTTTAACAAGACTCGCAGCCACTCATTAAAATTAGAAGAAAAGAGGTATAACCTTAAACTATGTAGAGGGTTCTTTACTGTAAGAGCGGCAAGGATGTGGAATTCTCTTCCACAGGCGGTGGTCTCAGCGGGGGGCATCGATAGTTTCAAGAAACTATTAGATAAGCACCTGAATGACCGCAACATAAAGGGGTATACAATGTAATACTGACACATAATCACACACATAGGTTGGACTTGATGGACTTGTGTCTTTTTTCAACCTCACCTACTATGTAACTATGTAACAGTGTATAGATTTATGTGTAGCTAGACGCAACACTATAGTAATCAGTGAGCCCATACACACAGCTGCAACCACACGTGAAAATGTGCGCTGCATTTAGCCATACACTAAATAAATTAAGATACAAATGCATCCAGGGCCATACAAATGTGCAGATTCTACTTGCATGCGCGCATAAATGTGTTTAAAGGCTGTTAAATGTGTATATGCATACAAGTGTAGTCATTACTTGGAAGGAAAGAAGAATTGCATGTATCTAAACGTTGTATGCATTTAAACGCGTCTAAACGCGAGTAGTTTAGGCATATATTTTACCCAGGCTCCTCTGCTAGCTCTGCCAGCAAGGACAAGCAGAAAATACACATATGTCCTTGTGAATGAGCCCTAAAGGGTATCACTTAGAGCCCTTTCACACTGAAAGCGCGGGGGCGTTGTTTTAGAGGCGCTCTTTGGCCGCAAGTGGGGCGTTTTTAACCCCCCGCTAGCAGTCGAATAAAGGGTTAAAAGCGCCACTGCCGCGGCGTTTTGCAGGCACTTCAGCGGCGCGGCATGGATTTCAATGGGCAGGGGTGCTTTAGGGGCGGTGTGTATACACCGCTCCTAAAGTGCCTCAAAGAAGCTGCCAGCAGGACTTTTTTTGACGTCCTGCCAGCGCAGCGCCCTAGTGTGAAAGCATTCGGGCTTTTATAATGGGATTGCAGATGAGGCATTTTTCAGGCGCTTTAAGGCGCCTGAAAAACGCCTCCAATGTGAAAGGGGTCTTAGGCTAAGTTCACACCTTTGCATGTTGGAACAGGCAAAAAATCACGCAGATTCACATTGGTGCCATTAAATGCTAATGGTACAGTAGATTGTAAGCTCTTATGAGCAGGGCCCTCTTAAGTGGAAGTAAACTTCCATCTTTTGCTTTTACCTATAGATAAGCCTACAATAAGGCTTACCTATCGGTAGTGTAAATATCTCCTAATCATGTACCGCTTAGGAGATATTTACATTACACGCAGTCAGTGACATCACTGGCGCAATGCGCACTGAAGGAACGGCCACCCATGCCGTTCCTTTAGAGCCCTGTGCCGTGAATGGTGGCTCCCACGCGCATGTGCGGGAGTGACGTCATTGCGGCTCTGGCCAGTCACAGAGCCGGAGTCCGCAATCCCTGAAACAAGATGGGTGAAGATGGGAGCCCCTGCAGCGCTGACTTCTTGGCACAGGAGTTTTTTTATTTTAAGGTAAGTTTAACATAATGTGCTAGTGTGCGATGCATACTAGCACATTATGTCTTAACCTTGCAGGTTATCAAAAAAAAAAAAAAAGGCCAGTTCTTTACAACCGCTTTAACCCTCTTGTATTTTATTGTATTGTAACCGTATTGTCTCCCTTTTATATTGTAAATTTCTGCATAAACTGTTGGCACTTTATAAATTCTGTATAATACAATAATAATGGTACCCCTACGCATCTGCTAATGCACACATTTTTGGACAAGGGTCAGAGACTTCTTTTGAAATTAATGCGTTGTGCTACATGCATACCTCCCAACTTTTTGAGATGGGAATGAGGGACACCTATCAGCAAAAGTATGTAGGCATAGGACACACCCCTTGCCACGCCCCCTTTAAAGGAGAATTGTACAAAAAACAAGATTGGTTAAACTTACAAGTGCTTTTTTTTACCACTACAATTCCTTTATATTGGCTTTTGGAATTTGCAAATGCAGCAATTTAGAAATCAGATGAAAGGTTTAGCGCTGGGAAACACTTTTTGATAGATAAAAAACTATATAGATCAGACCAAAATGAGGGACAAATGAGGAGGAAAGAGGGGCAGAGGGACATTGCTCCAAATCAGGGACAGTCCCTCGAAATCAGGGACAGTTTGGAGCTATGGCTACATGTGACATGTGAGAACGCGTGAGCGCTCGATTACACTTGTAGGTGTGAACCTAACCTTAACATCCCAACTTTCTGCATTCTTGGGTTTAGATACACTTTAACTAAATCAAAGATACACTGTAGAGCTCATACACTGTAGACAGTTTTATGGCATTCCCATCCCCCCCCTCCCCCCCTTGGGCATTCAATAGGCACCAGCACAGCACTTGCTGCAGGCTCAGTAAAAAAGCATTACTCATTCATGATAAAGGCATTTACATATCCTGGTATAGATACAGTGCTCCGTTGTATCCCAATTTTCCCCGGCTCATTTAAACTCCCTCTTGTCACAGCTGGTGGGGAACGGCTGTTGAATTTCTCCATGCTGTCATACAATGCATTCCAGACCGGGCTAGTGCTGCTCCATTGTCTTGGCTCACGTTGCCTTGCTCAGTCCCTGCAGGTTTGTCGGTCCCTCAGGGTGCATCTGTTGTGCACGTGCACTTCTCTCTCCCAAAAACCAAACAGATGATCGGCAGCATGGAGCCCACATTGGCTCCTTGTGTGCAAAACTCAGCACCATCCCCGCCAACCTAGGAACAAGGCCCCAAGGCGTGAAAATCGTAAACCGTATGTCACAGGACGTTAGCCAGAGGAAGGAGAAACATAAAAGTCAATTTAGTTCTGAAGAAGACCTTAGAGAAGCCTTTCTCAACTTTTTTAAACACAGAGGAACCCTTGAAATAACGTTCATGTCTCAAGGAACCTCTACTAATAATGGTCATATCTACGGCTCACAGGACACTGGTGTGGACAGCCAGTCGGAAATAGAAGAATACATAAGAGAATAAGAAACGTAGCCTGTTTATTTGACAGCCCAGGGCTGATAGTGATGACAAAATATTTTCCGTGATAAAACTGAAATGAAAAAAAGATACCACTAATAATAGCAAGAAAAGAAACTCAGACATTGAAGCATAGTGTTACCTCAATATGGGGGGTCAGTGCAAAAATGTCCCCTTAGATTGGAGGCCAATGAAAAATGACCCCCCTTATATAGACGGTCAGGAAAGTGGCCCTTATATTGGTCAAAAAATACTCTGTTACATTGGTGGTCAAAGGTTAACTCAATTACCCCCTTACATTGCTAGTCAGTAAAGTGGCACTTAGACCCCTTTCACATCGAGCCGCCTATAGCGTCGGTGGTAAAATGCCGCTATTTATAGCGGCGTTTTACCGTCGGATTTGCGGAGCATTTCGGCCGCTGGCGGGGCGCTTTTACCTCCCGCTAGCGGCCGAGAAAGGGTTAAAACCGCCCGCAATGCGCCGCAATAGCGGCGTTTTGCCGGCGGTATCCCAGCGCTGCCCCATTGATTTCAATGGGGAGCAGCGGTGGAGGAGCGCTAAACACACCGCTCCTTCACCGCTCCACAGAAGCTGCTGACAGGACTTTTCCTGACGTCCTGCCAGCGCAGCGCTCCCTCGGGCTTTCACATTGGAGACAATACTGCAGCTGTTTGAGGGCGGATTGCAGGCGCTATTTTTAACGCTATAGCGCCTGCAAAACGCCCTCGGTGTGAAAGGGGTCTTATATTGGTCAATGAAGGGGTCTGTTACATTGGTAGCCAATGGAAAGTTACCCCCTTACACTAGTGTTCAGTAAAGTGCCTCTTATATTTCTCAAAAAAGTGCTTTGTTACATTGGTGGTTAGTGTGGTCAGTGAACAATGACTCCCATACATTGGTGGTCTGTGAAATGCCCCTTATATTGGTCAGTGAAGTGCTTTGTTACATTGGTGTTAAGTGGAAAATTACCCCCTTACATTGGTGGTCAGTAAAGTGCCTCTTATATTAGTAAAACAAAAGAGCTCTGTTACATTGGTTGTTAGTGAAGTGCCCTATTTATTGGTCGATTAGGTGCTCTGTTACATTGGGGGTCAGTGGACAATTCCCCCATTACGTTGGCGGTCAGGGGACAATTACTCCCTTACATTGGTGGTCTATGAAGTGCCCCTTGTTTTGATCAATTAAGTGCCCTGTTACATTAGTGACTAGTGGACAATTACCCCCTTACATTGGTGGTCAGTGAAGTGCCCCTTATATTGGATCTGTGAAGTACTCTATTACATTGGTGGCCAATGGAAAGGTACCCCCTTACCTTGGTGTTCAGTGAAGTGCTTCTTATATTGATCAAAAAAGTTCCCTGTTACATTGGTGGTTAGTGAAATTGGTCAGATAAGTGCTCTGTTATATTGGGTGGTCAATGGACAATTACCCCTTTACAATGGTGATTAGTGAAGTGCCTCTTATATTGGTCAATGATGTGTTCTGTTACACTGGTGTTCAATAGTGAGGGGGCCTCTTATATTGGTGGTTGGGAGACAAAGGCTCCATTACATACTGTAGGTGGTCAATTGGAAAAATGAAAACTCTCGGAAATGATTGGCATTTCTCCTTTCATCCAATGCTATCATCATCAACCTGATCCTGCAAGCACAATCCAAAGGCAACAAAAGCGTACCTTTCCCTCCAACACTAAGAATCTCTGGCATTGACATATCTGTGTGCTAATAATAAAATATATTACAGTAATTCTTTTTTTTTTTCTGTAATTTACACTGAATGTAATCTCACTTCCTGGTTGATTGGGGCACTGGTGACTTGGTCAGTGCCTCCCGTCTGGCCTCTGGGAAGGTTACATAACCAGTGAATTTTAAATAAATGGTGCACTGTTCATACACTAAGTAGGTGAAATCCCTTTTATCTTGCTTTACACACAATAAATATATAATTATCACATTTAGTAAATAAAATAATACAATTATATCACACTAAATCCTTTTTTTTATACAAAACGGGCACAAATCCTATGCAGTGGTTAATAGTGAAAGTCCAATACAATGCAAACAATCCACTTCTATATAAAATGTGCTGCAGTGATCATTTACGTAAAAGATTATGCCGTCCACCACCAATCACCTATAGGTATAGTGCCCGCTCACCTTTTTGGATGGCCTATAAAAGGTCAAAAAACGCCTTTATTATTATTATTATTATTATTATTATTATACAGGTGTTATATTTTGTTAGGCCTTAAGGCCTGGCATCCATCTGGATGGGTGACCTCCACCGGTGATGTTCCCTTTAACAGGTTTGCCTGTTGAGAAAAGGCTCATGGCGCAATATGCATTCTGTAAATCCCTTTAATAAAAGTATTACTCATATTAAGACCACTTCAACAAGGCATAAAAAGTAAAAACATCGGCAGATCGCCTCCTCACTGATTTTCCGGTACCGGAGACACCGGAAGTGACATCACAGGCCCTACCCAACGCGTTGCGTCCCTTGTCGTGTGACTTCTTCAGGGTGTTTGCGTTGTATTGGACTTTCACTGTTAACCACTGCTTGGGATTTGAGCACGTTTTGTGTCAAAAAAGGATTTAATTGATATAATTGTTCATTTATTATTTTATTTACTAAATGTGATATTTATGTATTTATTGTGTATAAAGTAAGGTAAAAGGGTTTTCACCTACTTAGTGTATGAACAGCACACCGTTTGTTTAAAATGAACTCATATCACTCATATCACTCATATTAAGACCACTTCAACAAGGCATAAAAAATAAAAACATCAGCAGATCGCCTCCTCACCGACTTTTCGGTACCGGAGACACCGGAAGTGACATCACAGGCCCTACCCAACGCGTTGCGTCCCTTGTCATGTGACTTCCTCAGGGTGTTTGCGTTGTATTGGAATTTCACTGTTAACCACTGCTTGGGATTTGAGCATGTTTTGTGCCAAAAAAAGGATTTAATTGATATAATTGTTCATTTATTATTTTATTTACTAAATGTGATATTTATGTATTTATTGTGTATAAAGTAAGGTAAAAGGGTTTTCACCTACTTAGTGTATGAACAGCACACCGTTTATTTAAAATTAACTCATATCACTCATATCACTCATATTAAGACCACTTCAACAAGGCATAAAAAGTAAAAACATCGGCAGATCGTCCTCCTCACCGACTTTCCGGTACCGGAGACACCGGAAATGACATCACAGGCCCTACCCAACGCGTTGCGTCCCTTGTCGTGTGACTTCCTCAGGGTGTTTGCGTTGTATTGGACTTTCACTGTTAACCACTGCGTGGGATTTGAGCACGTTTTGTGTCAAAAAAGGATTTAATTGATATAATTGTTCATGTATTATTTTATTTACTAAATGTGATATTTATGTATTTATTGTGTATAAAGTAAGGAAAAAGGGTTTTCACCTACTTAGTGTATGAACAGCACACCGTTTATTTAAAATGAACTATTTCATCTAGAGTGGTTGAGTACACTTGAAAAGTGGTTTCAGCGGTTCAAAAATTAATTTGTTTTTGATGTTGTTTTTTTCACATAGCAGCGCATAAATATATTGCTACGATTTTACATAACCAGTGCCTTCCAGGGAACTCTTGTAGGTAAACTGCAAGATCTGTGCAGAATAAAAGTTTTCTGGAAAAAGCCCATATCTTCTTCCCTACACAGAAGTGGCACTGACATCTTAAGTAGCCCTTAGAAAATCGGAAATAGATAGTAGGAAATAGATAGATTCCGAGTATAGCTGCTGAAGGTTCTTTTTTTCTTTTTTGTTTCCCTAGGTCGCTATAATACTGGCACTAGATTTTTATTTTTTGATGAACATAGAGGGTGTTACACATGATATGATTTGATTACTATGTGGACTATTGTTTTATTCACTCAATGTATTCATTATGTCAGTGTGTATATATATATGGCTGCCACGAGAACTTGGACTCACCTTTTGTGGTTGAAATAAAATATTTGAAAAAATAAAAGTAGCCCATAGCGAAAACCAAGAAGAAAAAGCTTTCCACCAATTACATCTATGCGTCAAAATGGCAGTGACAGATTATAGGGGGGGGGGGGGGAGAGGTGCATTAGCCTGCGGCAAAAAAAAAAAAAAGGGGGGGGCAAAAAATTGTAATTAGATACGTTTATTTACCAATCAATATTACAGCAATGCTGTTTCACATTAGAGGGACAGGGGAAGGTCTGCTTTAAAGAAAAAAAATATATACAGTATATACACTCACCGGCCACTTTATTAGGTACACCTGTTCAATTGCTTAATCACATGGATTGCTAATCAGCCAATCAAATGGCAGCATCTCAATGCACTCAGGCATTTAGATGTGGTGAAGACGCCTTTCTGAAGTTCAAACCGAGCATCACAATGGGGAAGAAAGGGGATTTAAGTGACTTTGAACGTGGCATGGTTGTTGGTGCCAGAGAGGCTGGTCTGAGTATTTCAAAAACTGCTGATTTACTGGGATTAAATATATGAAAAGAACAGCGCTCGCAACAAAAAATATATTATGCTGGATGCTATCGCTGCTGTAGCAAAGTGTGTAAACTTAGATAAAATAATAAACGGTTACAGCGCTGATAATCATACAATGACGTGCTAAGTGCTAAAAAATGTTAGGTATTGGCTATATTTCAAATATAATTAATATTTGCCACAATGTGAGTGGTAAACCAACCAGTATTACCTGATTAGACACAACCTAAAAAATGTATTAGTGACTGATTGACAAATCAAATAAGAGTGAGCTCTAATCACAAATATACCAGTGCAAGAAATTGTAAAAAAGGAAATAGTCCCGAAACAACTAGCACCAGCTGGGCATGGAACTCAGACAGCCAACTTAATAGTAACCCAACGGCTCCTATGTGGACAAGTCAATTCGTAACTCTAATCCAACACCAGATGCTTCTATATGGATAAGTGGATGTTTAGACTGATACTTCAACCAATGGAGCCATATATCTTGCAAACGATCACCCAAAAATAGAAGGAGAGAAAATATATATATGGTGAAGTACTGCGGGATGTAAGAGCCAATCGCGCCACAAAACCGCTACTCACGCTTTCCCTGGTGACAGTCAGGCATGACAGGCATATCAGATGCTTCCGCGATCGCCGCTTGGTAGCGTGCGTTCCACGAAGCCAGGAAGATAAAAAAGCGTCACTTGGTTGTATGAAGGCCGGATGTGACGTCTACGCGTTTCGCCCCTCCCCCAGGGCGTCATCAAAGGACCCTTGATGACGCCCTGGGGGAGGGGCGAAACGCGTAGACGTCACATCCGGCCTTCATACAACCAAGTGACGCTTTTTTATCTTCCTGCTTCGTGGAACGCACGCTACCAAGCGGCGATCGCGGAAGCATCTGATATGCCTGTCATGCCTGACTGTCACCAGGGAAAGCGTGAGTAGCGGTTTGTGGCGCGATTGGCTCTTACATCCCGCAGTACTTCACCATATATATATTTTCTCTCCTTCTATTTTTGGGTGATCGTTTGCAAGATATATGGCTCCATTGGTTGAAGTATCAGTCTAAACATCCACTTATCCATATAGAAGCATCTGGTGTTGGATTAGAGTTACGAATTGACTTGTCCACATAGGAGCCGTTGGGTTACTATTAAGTTGGCTGTCTGAGTTCCATGCCCAGCTGGTGCTAGTTGTTTCGGGACTATTTCCTTTTTTACAATTTCTTGCACTGGTATATTTGTGATTAGAGCTCACTCTTATTTGATTTGTCAATCAGTCACTAATACATTTTTTAGGTTGTGTCTAATCAGGTAATACTGGTTGGTTTACCACTCACATTGTGGCAAATATTAATTATATTTGAAATATAGCCAATACCTAACATTTTTTAGCACTTAGCACGTCATTGTATGATTATCAGCGCTGTAACCGTTTATTATTTTATCTAGATTTACTGGGATTGTCACACACAACCATCTCTCGGGTTTACAGAGAATGGTCTGAAAAAGAGAAAATATCCAGTGAGTGGGAGTTGTGTGGAGGAAAATGCCTTGCTGATGTCAGAGGTCAGAGGAGAATGGGCAGACTGGTTTGAGATGATAGAAAGACAACAGTAACTCAAATGACCACTCGTTACATCCAAGATATGCAGAATACCATCTCTGAACACACAACACATCAAACCTTGAAGCAGATGGGCTACAGCAGCAGAAGACCACACCGGGTGCCACTCCTGTCAGCTAAGAACAAGAAATTGAGGCCAGAATTCGCAGAGGCTCACCAAAATTGAACAATAGAAGATTGGAAAAGCGTTGCCTGGTCTGATGAGTCTCGATTTCAGCTGCGACATTCAGATAGAGGGTCCAAATTTGGCGTACACAATGAAAACATGGATCCATCCTGCCTTGTACCAACAGTTCAGGCTGGTGGTGGTGTAATGGTGTGGGGGATATTTTCTTGGCACACTTCGGGCTCCTTAGTACCAACTGAGCATTGTTTAACCACTTCTCACCCGCCCTATAGCGGATTGACGTCCGGGAAGTGGTTCCGTTATCCTGACTGGGCGCCATATGACGTCCAGCAGGATAACATGCCGCCGCGCGCCCCCGGGGGGGCGCATCGTGGTGATCGGTGGACACACCGCTACACCGATCTTGGTAAAGAGCCTCCGGCGGAGGCTCTTTACCACGTGATCAGCCATGTCCAATCACTGCTGATCACGCTGTCAATGGGAAGAGCCGTTGATCTGCTTTTCCTCACTCGCGTCTGACAGACGCGAGTAGAGGAGAGCTGATCGGCGGTTCTCCTGACAGGGGGGGGGGTCTGCGCTGATTGTTTTTCAGTGCAGCCCCCCCTCAGATCACCACACTGGACCACCAGGGATCGCCACTAGGACCACCAGGGAAGGGGCAACATGTGGATGGCCAGGTATGTACCCCATGGCCATCCACATGTGCCCAATGTGCCCAATCTGTGCCAATCAGTGCCCACAAATGGTCACTGATTGGCACCATTATGTTCCAGATCTGCCCAGCAATGCCCCCAATATGTTTTATCAGTGCCACCTGTCATTGTCCATAGGTGCCACCTGTCATTGCCCATCGGTGCCACCTGTCAGTGCCCACCAGTGCCCACCTATCAGTGCCCATCAGTGCCACACATCAGTGCCACCCATAAGTACCCATCAGTGCCACCCGTATGTACCAATCAATGCCACCTACGAGTGCCTATCAGTGCCGCCTATGAGTGCCCATCGGTGCCACCTACGAGTGCCCATCAGTGCCGCATACCAGTGCCACCTATCAGTGCCCATCAGTGCCACCTATCAGTGCCCATCAGTGCCACCTATCAGTGCCCATCATCAGTGCCCGTCAGTGCCACCTCATCAGTGCCACCTCATTGGTGCCACCTCATCGGTGCCCATCAGTGCCGCCGTATGAGTGCCCGTCATTGAAGGAGAAAACGTACTTATTTACAAAAAATTTTAACAGAAACAAAGAAAAACTTGTTTTTTTTCGAAATTTTCGGTATTTTTTTATTTGTTGCGCAAAAAATAAAAAACGCAGAGGTGATCAAATACCACCAAAAGAAAACTCTATTTGTGGGAACAAAATGATAAAAAATTTGTTTGGGTACAGTGTAGCATGACCGCGCAATTGTCATTCAAATTGCAACAGCGCTGAAAGCTGAAAATTGGCCTGGGCGGGAAGGTGTCTAAGTGCCTGGTATTGATGTGGTTAAACACCACGGCCTACCTGAGTATTGTTGCTGACCATGTCCATCCCTTTATGACTACAGTGTCCCCATCTTCTGATGGCTCCTTCCAGCAGGATATGCACCATGTCACAAAGCTCCAATCATCTCACCACTGGACAATGAGGTCTCTGTACTCCAATGGCCTCCACACTCACCAGATCTCATCCAATAGGATGTGGTGGAACTGTGTGATGCTATCATGTCACTATGGACCAAAATCTCTGAGGAATGTTTCCAACACCTTGTTGTATCCATGCCATGAAGAATGCAGGCAGTTCTGAAGGGGGGTCCAAACGGGTACTAGCAAGGTGTACCTAATAATGTGGCCGGTGAGTGTATACTGATAACTTGTAGATCAAATCAGAATATTAAAGCAATCGAATTGATGCGTATATGGCCAGTAAAAGGAAAGTCTTTGTATTACACAAACTCTGCTCCAATCACATTGGAATGTTGAACCTGTACATCAAAACAAAAATAGAGACAGGAAATGTTTAATTAGCCTTCCACACAATGCCGATATTACACATCAAAGTCAGAGCCTCGCGGTTCAGTTGGCGGGTAGGTTTTCCTTGGCTTCAGGATAAAAGCAAAGAATTAAATAAGAAAAAAAGTGTGTTTATAATTTTATAGCTGTAACAATATCGTCAGACAACATAACTGATTGGATATTGTTGCAGAATTGTTATATAGGAAATTCCATATGTTGTGTTGAAGGAATACAATAAAACACGGTTTATTTGAAGGCGTTGTATATATAATTTTGTTGTTTTGAAGGTGGATTTGCGGGCTGAGACACGGTCTTCTGCGCGGCGTAAATTTCCAGCTGGGTAGTTTCTGTGGCTGCCATACAGGTTACAGGTCGGCGGTACCAGCTGACACAAGTCAGGACAGCCAGTCTGACTGGCATCCAAGAGCGGAAAATGTGCTGGGTTAAAAGTGAAAGCTTCATTGGATGAGGGTCAGATATTCCTGTCTGGACAACTTTGACACTCCTGTATTATGAAATGCGGAGGAAAATTAAGGAGCTGTGTCAACAAGTGTTTTTATTTGGAGATTAAAGTGTTTCCAAACGAAAGAACAAAAACTTAATATATTGCAGCTTACCAGTCCTTAGATGTGGCTGCAGTAATGAAAAAAGTTTCTTTTCTTTCTTTCTTTCTTTCTTTCTTTCTTTCTTTCTTTCTTTCTTTCTTTCTTTCTTACCAATCCTTAGATGTGGCTGCAGTAATGAAAAAAGTTTCTTTTCTTTTCTTTCTCTTTCTTTCTTTCTTTCTTTCTTTCTTTCTTTCTTTCTTTTCTTTCTCTCTCTCTCTCTCTCTCTCTCTCTCTCTCTCTCTCTCTCTCTCTCTCTCTCTCTCTCTCTCTCTCTCTTTCTTTCTCTCTCTCTTTCTCTCTTTCTTTCTTTCTCTCTTTCTTTCTTTCTTTCTTTCTTTCTTTCTTCTTTCTTTCTTTCTTTCTTTCTTTCTTTCTTTCTTTCTTTCTTTCTTTCTTTCTTTTCCTTAGATGTGGCTGCAGTAATGAAAAAAGTTTCTTTCTTTCTTTTCTTTCTTTCTTTCTTTCTTTCTTTCTTTCTTTCTTTCTTTCTTTCTTTCTTTCTTTCTTTCTTTCTTCTTTCTTTCTTTCTTTCTTTCTTTCTTTCTTTCTCTCTCTTTCTTTCTTTCTTTCTTTCTTTCTTTCTTTCTTTCTTTCTTTCTTCTTTCTTTCTTTCTTTCTCTTCTTTCTTTCTTCCTCTTCTTTCTTTTTTTCTCGGGTCACACTGGAACCGGCTCTTCCATGCTGTGCGTCCCCATTCTCCGGTTCAGGGATGATTTAGGGCCGAATCTTTGCCTTAATTCGGCCCTGAAATTGAGGCAAAGACGCACAGCGTGACACGCAGTCCTTAGATGTGGCTGCAGTAATGAAAAAAGTTTCTTTTCTTTCTTTCTTTCTTTCTTTCTTTCTTTCTTTCTTTCTTTCTTACCAATCCTTAGATGTGGCTGCAGTAATGAAAAAAGTTTCTTTTCTTTCTTTCTTTCTTTCTTTCTTTCTTTCTTTCTTTCTTTCTTTCTTTCTTTCTTTCTTTCTTTCTTTCTTTCTTTCTTTCTTTCTCTCTTTCTTTCTCTCTCTCTCTCTCTCTCTCTCTCTCTCTCTCTCTCTCTCTCTCTCTCTTTCTTTCTCTCTCTCTTTCTCTCTTTCTTTCTTTCTCTCTCTCTTTCTCTCTTTCTTTCTTTCTCTCTTTCTTCTTTCTTTCTTTCTTTCTTTCTTTCTTTCTTTCTTTCTTTCTTTCTTTCTTTCTTTCTTTCTTTCTTTCTTTCTTTCTTTCTTTCTTTCTTTCTTTCTTTCTTTCTCTTCTTTCTTCTTCCTCTTCTTTCTTTTTTTCTCGGGTCACACTGGAACCGGCTCTTCCATGCTGTGCGTCCCCATTCTCCGGTTCAGGGATGATTTAGGGCCGAATCTTTGCCTTAATTCGGCCCTGAAATTGAGGCAAAGATGCACAGCGTGACACGCAGTGCGCTCCACAGCTGCCCCGGAGTTATGTGAACCGGCTCCATAGAGAGCTGGTCACATTCTCCTGCTATGCACATCCAATTCCGCATCCAATTCGCATAGGTGTGAACCCAGCCTGAAGCCTCAAACACATGATCGGACTTTCCGACAGGAATTGTGTGATGACAGGCTGTTGGCGGTAAATCCGACCGTGTGTATGCTCCTTCGGACAATTGTTGTCAGATTTTCCGAACGTGTGTACACAAGTCCGTCGGACAAAAGTCCAAAGTACAAACACGCATGCTCGGAAGCAAGGACGAGGCATAAGCGTTCAGTCTTGTAAACTAGCGTTCATAATGGAGAATTAACATTCGTGACGCGGAAAATTATGAAATCTCCAAATGCAGTGCACAATTCTCTTCTTCTTTAATGGGATAATAATGAAGCTGCTTTGCTGGTGATACTGATGGAGTTATTGCAAACACATTTTCAAAGGCTTTTTTTTTCTAGTGATATCAAGAATAATATTATTATGCTTTTTTTAATTTTTTTATTTGGGCAAGTTACCACAACACCATTATCCCGCAGTTTATAAGATCAAAGATACAACTATGTTGGTGTCTCTTGTTAATTTTACATTGTATTTTTTAAAATGTAACTGCCGACTCCCAAACTGTCATTTGAAGTAAAACACATAGCCAATTATTATTCTACACAATTTTTTATTGTACATGAAAAAAAGAAAAAAAAGAAAATTAGACATGTTATCTGCCAATAGAACTTAACCAAAAAGTGCATTCTATGCATCCAAAAATATAGAAAATATACCAAATCAAATCATTATTCAACCAAATAATAATGTCAAAGCAATAACTCCAAGGCCAATAATAAATAACACATTATCTCCTTCGATTCCGCAACATGTCTGGTTGACGAACGGCTGTTCAGAAACAAACTGAAAAGCATGAAATGAAAAGTGTGAAATGAAAAGCGCCAATCAACACTCACCAAACTTCTACTAACATGAAATTAGCAGAAGGAGCCCAAAGGGTGGCGCTAAAGAGCTCAAAAACAACGTAGTACGTCACTACGTTTGTAATTGTTGGCCAACAATTGTGTGGCCGTGTGTATGCAAGACAGGTTTGGGAAACGCCCTTCGGAAAAAAAAAATCCACGGTTTGTTGGCGAACAATCCGATCATGTGTATGAGGCTTTAGTGTTCTGACTCCCAGGGGACAAAGTGCATGCAGTTCTTTGTCCCATCTTCTTAGGTTCTTTGTGAGCCTAGCTACGAGGTCAATAAGTGCACTCCCCTCTCACCTCAGCTGTCCGACAACATAGCTAACAAGGAAAAGGCCGCAACGCTTCACTTCCTGATTCCCTCACCTAGGATGGTGGCGGCAGCTGCCGAGAATCGAGCGGGTTATCTGCGTCAGCTGCCGACATCGCTGGACCCCTGGGACAGGTAAGTGGCCATTTATTAAAAGTCAGTAGCTGCAGTATTTGTAGCTGCTGGCCGTTAATATTTTTTTTTTTAGGTGGATTTAGGTGGACTCCCTCTTTAAGTTCAGACAAGCAGCAATTATTTAGCAGCCATCACCTTGCTAGCTATGAGGTTGGACAGGGGCACCTTCTCCCCACACAGATGTCCAACAATATAGCTAACAAGGAGAAGGCTGCTAGATAACCAGTGCTCACCTCGGCTCCAAGGCAAGTAACTCCGAGAGGAATGCAGTGGGATG